>CANSZD010001678.1:0-167237 GCA_947648045.1 Beta corolliflora | reverse complement strand
ATACAAAAATACAGCTAAATACCCATGCATGCATCATTTAATTTTCCAGCTGTAAGAATGAGTATATTACATGGCAGTAGTAAATTTCCCAATGGATACTAAAGCTTCACCTTTTTGAAGCACAGATACAACATAAAGAAATAAGTAAGTTTTTTTTTTTTTTTTGAATAGAAGAAATAAGTAAAGTTTTACTGAACACTCCATAAAGAACATACATTGTAAATGTTACAATGAACAAAAAAAATCAATATTCCCATGTAAATAATATAGGGTACTAGTTATATTTATACTACTATATAGAGAGTTCACCCATTTTTTTCCTTGTAATAATTCAATCTTTCTTGGTAATCCTCTCTGGAATCTTAAAGGTACTAGAGTCTTCATTTTGATCCAACCAAACCTCTCCAAGTAAGGGATTTGTCAATGTCTTAGGAGGGTAATTTTCAATACAATCATTCCAACATTGTCACTCCCATCTAAGTCCCTTACTACCCCCCACAAACAACTATTACATTTAAATCCTGCCCCAAAAGGCCAACCATCAACACTCTTTCCCTTTCTTGAGCTTCTTCTTGGCCTCCATATACCCCAAAACATACCATAAGCTACTTCGCCGATGTGTTCCTCAAACCGGTGGAGGGTCATCCTCGCTGGCTCGACGGTCGTACTCTCCTTAACTTGAGGTTCTCCTGGGTTCATCTATAACCGCCTTTCCTCCAGTATGCAAGCAAAAATGTTGTACTCTTGTCTTAAAATTAATTATTGGTTTATTACGCCGTTCTTGTGTACCGCTACCAGCCTGCTTGTTAGGTCCGAAGTTAAATCTTCTGACCATAACTAGCACTACAAAACGTACCACTTCTCTTATTGGCAATATTTTTGGGGCTAGTTCGAGATTATCAAATCAAACATCGTGCAGCTGATTTAGGGGGAGGTCTTTGCTAAGGTGAAACCCTAGCCTCCCTAAAGAATCCTCCATTTGCATGCAACATCCATAAGACTCATCTTTTAGCACCATGGTGTGTACGTACAAGACACTTAAGCTTCAACATAGCCTTTCTTCTTAGGCTCCATTTGTTGGTCAACAAGATAGCACAATCTACCCGACCTAAAAAGACAATTGGATAGGATCATGGATCGGTCATTACCCATATACCAATTCGAGCTTAGAGATTCGGACGTTACAATCCTAGCATAACGCTCTTTTTTTCATGCTTAAAAATATTTTGTACAATACTCATAGAAATTAAGCTTAGCACTACACCCCATCCCACTAAGATTGTAAACTTTAACATCGTCTCTCATTTTGTAATAGTTTACTATCCTTGATGCCAAGGATGGTACGACGCAAACATCGACACATTAACCACTAAAATATGGATATCCTGTGGATTAACTCCGGATTTATAGAGGAGTTTTCCAACACTATCTTGAAAACTCTCGTCCATTTCCTCTAGACTATCATCAAGTGTTGGACTTTCCTCGTGGCCCAAGAGGATATTTCTTGGGTCAAGTTTCTCCCCAATGCCGGAGCTAACGGCGGCCTTGAGGAGGAACTTGTACTTCATTAAGACCCAAATTTTAAGTTACGGATCAGGATCTTCGCCGGAAAATGTGCTAACTTCTTCCGATCATCAGTAGGCTTGAAGCATTCATAGCCCAATATGTAAATAATTTTGGTGTCTTTTTTTATGTGAAACCATTTTAGTAAGTGAAAGAGGAAATAAAGAGATGAGAAGAGAAGTACCAAGATGAAGAAACTGCACATTATTATTTAAGAGAAAGAAGCTAAGGAATTTTATTTTTTGTGGGGATAATAATGAAGATGGTAAGCCAAGAAGCGGATTCGGAGGCATTTTAGCCAATAAAATAAAGTAAACATAGGAAACTTTATAGTACTCAATATAATAAATATGATTGGCGAAACTAACTTCTACCAACTAATTACAAGTGTGAATTAGGTTAAAAAAGAAGGTTTGGACATGTGAACGATGCATAAACCGGTCAGACTGTGACTCTAAGTATCGGACAGCGTGAAATTTCAATCGCTAAAGCAGCAATAAATCTACGCGACTTTTATCGACGCGCTTTATCGATGCGCTATTATCGGACAAGGGCCATTATAAAAACCAAAGAAAGAACCCAATAATTTTCAAAATAAAATGCAAGCAGAAAAAACAATTACATATTCCTGATTCGCATTCATTTATACTCACTTTCTTTGTTCCATGCTTTTTCGGGGCTTGCATCGACCCGCCCATTATCGACCCGCTACCCATTTCCGCCCGACCTGCCGAATCCCTCTTCATGGCAGCTGAATTTCTTACGATCCGCACCCGTCTTCCGACCCACACCGACCCCCGACCCGCCCCGCCCAATAACCAGTTCTAAGCGACTTGATTTTTTTTCTTTTTTGGCTATGAAGCAAAACAAACTAGAGGTGATTAAAGAGGTATATTTATTAGGCATAGGAGTGGAAAACTGTTTATGTGGGGACCACTTTGTTTTCATTGAAGTCGAAAATTTGCCAAACAAAGATGTTTCATTGTTTTGGATAAGATAATAGGAAGCTTGGAAAAGCTTTAGAAAGAAATAAAAGCATTTGACTATTTCATAAATAAGATTAGGGAAATAACAGCTACTTAAACTTTTTGTTCTGATTTGAGACATAAAAGAGATATAACTTGGAGAATTTAAGATTATTTGAAGTATGTCATATATATAAGGTTTAAAAAAGGAAAATGGTTTAGAAATGGGTTGCAGAATTTGGTCAGTTTGGTTCTTTACTGGTTTGGCTCGAATTCAACTACTTGTACTAGCTGTTCTATATATTGGTTGTTTGTTTGGCTATTGTTGTTGAATGTTGAAAGGTAAAATAAAAGAGCTGTGCTCAATACAAAAAGCTACTATCACTCAACTTTTACTTTTACTAAAAATCCTGCTTTTTAACCGCTCGTGCCCATTTATCAAATACTTTTTCTAAATAAGCTCGACCACATAAAAAAAACCAAAAATCATTAAGAAAGTCACCTGGAAATTAAACCATTTACAAACACCCCTAATCCATTTAATAAGAGATTCTATCTACATGAAATAGACTTTAATACCTAGTGAAAGTCAGCAAAAACAATAATTCTTTGATGGTCTATCTCATATAGGTAATATACCCAACAAGGGGCCAAACATATACAAGTGAAACTTTACTTTTAGATACCCTAATCATGTCATCCAAACACATTTATTATAAAACCATCTTAAAATTTGTCCGCAGATGCCCTCTAGCAGATTTATTGCATGTACATTATTAGGTTAAAAGTATAAATTTTTTTTTTTTCTTACAACCTATTGCAAGGAAGTTGGTGCAAACCAATCAAAGATGGAATTCTTTTTATTCAAATTGAAGAGTACACCATAAAGTCGTTTGCTATAGTTAAGAACGTTCCAGTAGTAGTCTAGTAGAGTTATTTACTGGCAACGTGAAGTCTAAAAGAGATTGTTGAAAAGTGGAGAAAGAGCTGGCTCATCTGGTAGGTTTTCCCCATTTGTATCTAATAAGCAATAAAAGACATTAAATTGGTGTGGGTGCAATCAATGATCTTATTTAGCATAGCTAATTTTTTTATTTATTCTTTTGCATTGCCAGTTTTCATATATTTAGTCAGGTGAAGTAGCAACTAGCAACTACGAGTAGTATTTAGCTAAGTGGATACAGTAATTTTGATTGCATGAAACCAGTTTAGTTTGCAGGTGAATAGAAAGAAGGCCGAATTTTTGTTAAGATGGGCATTCTTATTTTGTTAGATATAATTTTAGCAAATTTATTATTCAGAAAATTGGTGTATGGTCAAATACTCAAATTATTGATCTTGGACCCCAAAGGAAAGCAATTCAATCGATCATTGTTTTTTTTTGACATTAGCTTGAATAGATTACATAAGCTAGAAGTGAATCTTTACAATTCTTTAAGAAAATACATTTGCTTCTATAGATTTTGTCCTTAATTCCAAATGTCTTAACTTGTAGACTCGTAGATTATGGTAATTTTGTCATTTTATAGTGATAAAGTTATACTCCATATAACTAATTTTTAAGTAAGTGTTCTATGGAGGGGTTAAAGAAAAGAAAAGCTAGGCTTCAAATTCCTAAATTGTGAGGGGTTAATCATTAGAAAAGTCCAATTATTAAAATTAAAAATTTCATTAATCTATTAGGTCAACTGTTAAGTCTCCTTATTATGTTAGATTGTTAAGTCGAAACGATCTACTAACGATGTCCCAAGGCGCTAAATAAAAATATACGTTTGCATCTAACTACTTATATATTAATCATCAACTGTGATCATATTTATTATAAAATAATAGTTTTGGTGATTTATAGTTAAGGAAAAAAATATTCATGTGGGATCTTGTTAGATTTGTCTCAATATATATTTTCCGAATATCTACTTTTCATAATTTTTAATTATTGGTAATTAAAGATATTAATCACTGAAGTTATCCATCGATAAGCGTGAAAGTTCAAAAGCCGCAAAAAAAGAAACAAGGAAGTATATATGGTCAAAGTCAGATATCGAACAAATATAAGTCAATATGATACATCTATATTGACTATATATATAAACATATTGATATGGGCTAGTGTTGTATGTAGTATAGTTAACAAGCCCAATAGAGTTTTGTATTATCTTAGGTTGTATACATATAACATGATACGAAGTAAGAATAAAAACTAAGGCAATCATTGAAACCTAATCACTCTCACCCTCGCCGTAGCAGGTATCGGGAGCCGCGGTTAACATCGTCGACCGTTTGACTATTTTCGTTCGTCCACCGCATTAAACACCCTGCGTCACCCGCGTGATTTGTCGAGGCAAGAGCCAACTATGGGGGACGAAAAGAAAGTTGTAGTCAAGGAAAAGTGACGGGAGTATCACTATCTCTTCTCCCCTTCTACTGGGGATCCGTAGATCACTCTAAATATCATAACCCACGTGATTTTCTCCTGGAAAATTATGTGACATGGATGCCAGCAATGACTTTGTCTCTTCGCACTCGTCAAAAAATTCTGGATTTGTCGATGGGTCGATTCCAAAGCCCACTGATCCGACTCGGGATTATTGGATCGGGACACTGCACACTCAATGATCGTGTCGTGATTTTACGAAGCATGAATGCTAAGATTGCAAGCACCATCCCTCTTCATGATAATGCTAAAGAACTTTGGGACTATTTGGAACGAAGGTTTTGCGTGTGGCAACCGGGGCCGCGACTCGTAAAATCAAGGCCTCATAACCGATTGCAAGCAAACCGAATTCATGTCCATTGGATATGTACTACACCAAACCGACGGTTGGATTGTACGATGAATCGCTCGAGTGAAGCCGAGCCTTTCTGCGAATGTCACAAATGTGACCGTGGCTCTCGCTCAAAACCGTCGAAGGAACGTGATGATGAAATATTTCACGCTTTTGATTGGTCTGGATAATACTACATACTTCCGGATGCGAGGGACCCAACCTTCTCTCACAACAACCGTTGAGATATCAATCTAGCTTATCAAACCCTTGTCCAAGAAGAGCAATCTCGTGATCTCGCCAAACAAAACACCTCATGAAAGCCTTCAAGCCTTCCCTTGTTCAATTCGAACGAGGAAGGGTCGATATGATCGCGTTGATAAGTCGCGCCATGTGTGCTCTCACCGTAAAACAAAAAGGGCATGAGGTCATGGGTGCTTCTAAGTCATAGGACTCCCCATGGTATTGAGGGAGCGAGTTCGAGCCCGCACCGCCGCCGCCGGGTCTATCGCCTTCCAAAGACCGACATTTGTGCTTCGACCCTCGCTACCGGTGGTCTATCTTCGTGTGTCAGCTGGTCCTCTCGGTGGTCCGTGGGGCAAATGCCCATGCCGGTTAGTGATGGTGGGTTCGCACGTCCATCAGAGGGGGACTCCTCACAACCTCACGCCCAGAATGTGTCAACGCTTCGATGAACTCGATTAATTACAATGAACAAAATCACCCTAGTGGTGACCGAATGGCAAAAATTTGACTTGATTTGAATGGATTATAGACAATGGCGCGTCACATCACTTCACCGGTACCCCGTCATGTTTCGTCGAACGTGCGCGCATTACGGGTGTTCTCTCGGGTTCCCCCGAACGGGCGTACAACTCGCCACTCAAGAAGGAGACGTTTACCTTACCGATACTCTTGTTTTGCGTGATGTTTTATTTGCGGCTCGAGTTTCGTGTAATTTGACATTCGCCGCATATGATGTCCGACAACTTCTCGTGTTATTCAATTCACTGCATCCGCGCTATACAGACCGACCTTCGGGAATGCTGATTCGGGAGCAGTGAACGGCGAGGGGGTCTCTACTATTTCCGTAAGGGGGCAAAGTGGCGCAAAAAACTGGGTGTTTCGATTCGAGTCTCTTCGATTCAGGGCATCAAAGCTTAGGCCATCCTTCGAAAAGAGCCAGTGGAAGATGCTTCCTCGTATCCGCTCCAAGCACTCCTAAGAAACATTTGAATAAATTTGTGATGTCGCCCTTAGCAAAACAAACTCGTGATAGTTTCCCCTTTGGGTCATAAAGCTAGTCGCTTATTCAACTAGTTCATCAGATTTGTGGGGCCCTTATACTACCTCATTCCTCATGTGAGCTATCTATTTTTTTTCCTAATGTGGTTGATGATTTTTCCTGGCCGTGTGGGTGTATTTGTTGTATAATAAAACCGAGGTTTTCAAGCATTTTTCTTCCTTCTTCGCTACGGTGACTCGTCAATTTTCCACTCATGTTCAAATGGTTAGGAGTGACAATGGGACCGAATTTAATCGCATGCTTGATTTCTTTGCCAAAAGTGGGATTATCTTCCAAACTTCAGACTGGGACCCTTCAACAAAATGGGAGAGTTGAGAGAAAACATAGGCACATCTTGAATGTTAGTCGTGCCTCGATGTTTCAGGCTAATTTGCCTATTGATTTTTGGGGTGAATGTGTCCCGACCGCCGCTCACTTAATAAACCGTACTCCCTCCGGTGTTTTGGGTGGCAAGACTCCCTATGAAATGATTTACGGCCAACATCCCGATTTTGGATACTTTACGTATCTTTGGATGTTTAGCCTTCGCTCACAATAAAAAAAGCCAAAGGGAATAAATTTGCCCCCCGTAGTCGTAAGTGTATTTTCATTGGGTATCCTACTGGGTAAGAAGGGATGGAAAATGTATGACTCGGAGAGTGGTGATATTTTTGTCTCCCGAGATGTTATTTTTCTTTGAGACTCATTACCCCTATGCTACATCACCTCCCTCAACCGAAACCCCCTCAAACACCTATCCTACACCGATTCTTTTCTCCTAAATTCTCCTCGATGACTCCACTCCCCTATGGCCCAACCATCTCTTCAGAATCTCTCGACTCCCGCTCCAAATGCGCTCCAACCCAACCCTTTCTCTCCAATCCCCTACCGTATCCTCACCCGCCCACAACAACCCGCAGCCCACACACTACGTACCTCCCCTCGCCCAATTCATCAATCGCCTGACTTACTCCCCGGCCGATACTACTACTGACTCCGCTGATGAAGCCTCTCGCCTGGCCATGTCTATCGCACGCCTAACTTCCGCGGCCGCCGATCCCACTCCACATCTCCTCATCCGGCTTGCCGGCTTCGAAAAATGGCCTAAGGCCAGAGTCGCGCGACTATCTCTTGCACGCAGCCTCACCTACCGGCCCTTGCGTTTCATCTCCTCCTTCACGTTCCCAAGGTAAGCTGTTCTTATCCCATAGCCACTTTTGTGAATTGCGATAATTTTTCGTTGCGCCACCGTGTGTTTTTTCCGCTTGATGACTTGAGCTGAGCCTCAAAGTTTTAAACAGGCTATGCAATACTCTGGGTGGCGTGAGGCTATGCAAAAGGAGATTAGTGCCCTCAAGACAATGATACTTGGGTTATGACTACTCTTCCTCCCGGGAAGAAGGCCTTGGGGTGCAAATGGGTGTACAAAATCAAGTATCATTCTCGATGGCGGTGTGGAGGACTCAAAGCTCGTTTGGTTATTCTTGGGAATCATCAAGTGGAGGGGATTGATTACACTGAGACATTCGGCCCCGTCGCTAAGATGGTCACCGTTCGGTCTTCCCTCATCGCGGAGCCTCAAAATTAGGAGGTTCACTCGATGGATGTCCACAATGCCTTTCTTCACTACGAGATCTTAATGAATAGGTTTATAAGTGAAACTTCCTCCCCGGATTTTCCGCCATCCCGGTCAAGTTTGGCTTCTATCAGAGAAATCTCTCTACGGTCTCCGCCAAGCTCCTCGATGTTGGTTTGCCAAGCGTCTTGCTACGCCCTACGTCAATATGGTTTTTCTCGCTCTTACTCCGATTATTCTCTTGTTCACCTATCGACGCGATCATCGTGTGTCTTCGGTTCTTGTTTATGTGGATGATTCGATCATCTCGGGGAATGACTCTGCTGCCTCTTTCTTCCTTTAAACACTATCTTGTGATTGTTTTCGCATGAAGAATCTTGGCCCGTTGAAGTATTTCTTGGGGATTGGGTTGCACGCAAAGATCGTCATGGGTTTCTTCCTCTCTACGAAGAGTATGCTCTTGACATCATCTCGAGATATATGTTGGCGCCAAGCCCGCTGATACTCCTCTAGCATCATAACTTAGCTCGTGATGACGGTTGTTTATACTCGATCCTACCCAAGATCGTCGATCTTGTTGGTCGACTTATTTACTTAGCCTTCACTCGCCCGACTTGGCCTATGTTGTTCATGTTCTCGCTCAATTCATGCATACCCCTCAACATCATTGGGAGGCCGCCTTGCGAGCCGTGCGCTATTTAAAAGGCAATCCCGGGTCAAGGTATTGTTCTTTCTTCTCCTTGTGACTTGCATTTGACTACTTGGTGTGACTCCGATTGGGCGAGTTGCCCCTTGACTCTGTCGTTCGTCTCTTCGGATGGATTGTTTCCTTAGTTCCTATCCTATCTCTTGGAAAACTCGGAAACAACATATTGTTTCCCATTCTTCGCCGAGGGCCGAGTATCGTTCGATGGGCGGATGTTCACCGCTGAACTCAAATGGTTGCGAGCTCTTCTTCGTAGTCTTGGTGTTTCGCATCCCTGTGCGAGTTCTCTTTTCCGTGATAGCTGTGTCGCCTCTTTACATTACTGCAATCCGTCTTTCATGGCAACGTACTAAACAACATGAAGGCTGATTGTCACTACGTGCGAGATGCCATTCAGATGGTCTTATTACTACGCTCATGTTCCTACTACCGAGCAATTGGACATTTTCACCAAAGCTTTAGGTGTTCGTTCTTTCTTATATTTACGTAAGCCGTGGCATTGTTAACCCCTACGCTCCAACTCGAAAGGTTAATTATGTATATAACATATTGATATGGGCTAGTGTTGTATGTAGTATAGTTAACAAGCCCAATAGAGTTTTGTATTATCTTAGGTTGTATACATATAACATGATATGAAGTAAGAATAACAACTAAGGCAATCATTGAAACCTAATCACTCTCACTCCCTGCCGTAGCAATCTACTATCTATTAAGAAAAAATTAAGAAAGTTTATATTAATTATGCACCTTGTCAACCACGATCGATAAAAGGGTACGTATATGAAACAACCAATTATCCTTCCAATAATTCTAGCAATACTACTAACGGTTCTACCACCTAAATTACTAAAGCAAATGCACTAATCAATCATAAATAGCAAAGTACTTTCAAACAATTAATTAATACATGTACTACAACCTAATTAACTCAATTAATAATAAAAAAGACATAATCCCATTAAAAGAATTCACTCCATTTACTGATGATGATGTTGACGAACCAAAAGAAGAAGACGTCGACTACGTCGTTGAAGAACTGGGTTCTCTTTCCCATCATTCGACGTCGTTTCAACACTTCCTGTACTCCCCGAAACGTCGTCGTCTTCTTCATGACCATCAAGTAGGTCTGACAAGTAATTTTCCAAATCTTCAGGGGTAAATTTAATAACAGAATCAATTTTCCCTCTTTCTCTAGTTTTGGCTAAAACCACCTTATATTTATCATACATTTTCCTATATCTTAAGTCAACTTTTCTAACAATTGATGCTTTCATTTCGTCCCTTAGCTTAGAATCTTGTACAACCCAATCCACTTGCTTACGATACTCCTCCTCAAATCCAACGTTGAATCTCTTAAAACTATCTTTCACTTTATCAAGTGAAATCTCCACCGTTATATCTTTTGGTAACGACGATATCACTCTACCCCAACCCATCCTTTCATAGTTCGCGTGCGTGTTAATACAATTTTCAAGCGAGTTTGGTGAACCCATTTTTCCCCTAACACGTTGTACAATTTTGTTGATTTCACTTGTTTTATCACGTATTGTAGGTTATTAGCTAAGAAAAGGTAAGAAAGAGCAACGTCTTTGTAAAGCTCCGATTTAGTATCTAGTTTACCTAGTAATACCAATATTAACCAAGCGAATTGCAATGCCACGGGGAGGACAATGTTTCGCCTTCGAAATAGCTCTCTCAGTAACGGGATTGCAAGCCTTACTTGGATAATCCGCTAGGATTTTATCTAGTACAGTTGCGTTAGGAGAAAGATTGACTAAGTAGTTGATCACGTGTTTAGTCAAAGGGTGGGCCGCTCCTCCTAGGGCCAGGGGCGCTTTCGGCGCCCTTATGAATGGACGCCCGAATTGCGTAACCATTATTTTGACTGCAGATACTCGTCTCTTGAGATAACCCTGCCATTTTGTGACCTAACACTGGGCGCCAACTCGATGAGAAGATTCGATCAACTTCTGATATATCCTCAGACATTCCTTCATAAAGACTAAGGAACTTCAAGATTTTATCATGCGATTTCTTTGAGTGTTTCGCAAGTTTCCCAGGAATTCTATATAAAAGTAGGGCAGCCTCTTTACAAACCTCTGAAAAAACATGTTTCTGTAACGGATGACAACATAGATGCAGAGAAAAGATGTTCACATAAATTCTTCTCATTACCAAATACTTTCACGCAAGTTCCAACTATTTTTAACCATCTATTCATTTTCGCATCAATAGTTTCCCAATCAAATTTCTGAACCTGAAATTTTTTTCAACTTACGAACTCCGAGTTTAAGAAGAACATCATCAACAAAAGACCTCCTCGTGAGCTTATATATCTTAAGACATTTCTTCCCAAATCCCGCGCTCATCATACAATCTGTGATCAACTTAAGGTCGGCCATGGCGGATGATTCTTCCGTGGTAGAGTTTTCTTCCGAGTTATTGTTATAGTTTGTTATGGTGAAGATATTATTATTCTCAGAATTATTGCTATTAACTGTAGAATATTCACCGGAGAAATTAGTATGATCATCTTGAACAGAATAATAGTCGATGTGGTGCTTGCTATTCGCCTTAATAAGAGAAAAAATTCACTACTAAGACGTTTCTTGGCTACACGAAGCAAGTTTTGAGATGAAACAATCTTCTTATAGAGGCGGGTGGTGGGCGGAGTTGGCGGATGTAGTGGTGAAGAATTGGAGGGCGGCGTGTAAGTCCTTTACAGCGCGCATGAATTCGAGGACTTCTACGCGGCTATGGTGGTTGAAGAGGGATGTATTGGGGGAAATATCTGAGGTTTCGTAATCCCACTGACGCGATTATCTTCATGGATGAGTCCATAGTTTCCTCCATTATTGTTGTTGTTGTTGTTGCTTATGTTTAGGTGTGGAGGATTTGGAAAGGTTGATAATGTTAGTTTGTTTGTTGAGGAAAAAAGAATGTTGTTGATTTGAACGGTGAGAAGGAAAGGATTTCATTAGAGTATTGTTGTTAGGTTTGATGTTCTAAGTTGAGTTTTGTTCTTTGGGGAGATGAATAAGGGGGGAGAGGGAGAGGGGGAAAGGAAAGGGAATGGGAGCACGTAGAATTAGGAACAAGGAATGGAGATGAGGGTTTTAAGGAGGGTAGAGATTAGAGGGAAAGTAGATTATATTGATGGTTTATAATAATAGATTAATGAGAAGGTCTTGTAAGGAACTTAATTAATTACATTTTTTATCTAGAAAATAAGGAGGGCGCATAATCTTAGATTTTCAAACTATATCAACATATTGTTGGAACACGCGCGACATTCGCGAAGGAGGAGGTTGAATTGGTGGAAATTAAAACCCACTCGATTTTCGCAAAACACTTCTTATAGCAGCGGTCGGGTGCACCGTGTTATTCACTCGTAAAATCTCCGATTGATGTTTTTGCTCAAACGAAACTTAATCAAACACTAAAACAATTATATCAAATAATAAAACAATGAAATCAAATAATAAGACACATGAATTTAACGTGGTTCAATCTCACCTCCTGAGATCTACGTCCACACAAACTACTACTTTTTATTATTTGAATCGTAAAATACCAAACTCTTGATACAATTTGATTCCCCACTACTAACCCTAAACTAGTATTGCTCCCTAACACCTAACTCTAAGTGTTGCCACTCTCTATAATAATGAAATTACGAAAGAAAAGATCCTCGAGCGTGCTTCTTATTCAAGCAAATAGAGGACATGATCACAAACGTTGTTTTAGTTTCCTAACCTGACTAGAACTCTGTGTTATATTCTGTGCCTTAGGAAACTGTTTTCAGCTCTTAATATCCCGATTTTTTCTCTCTGAAAACGTGAGTTATAAAACTGAATTGTAATCCCTTATATATCTTTTTGAACTGAATAAAAATCCTTCTCCAAGATATATTATCTTTTGAACAATTTTTATTCCTAAAATAAAGGAATAAAATTCTTTTCCTATTCAAAAACAAATTTTATCTTTTCATAAAAACTGATTTTCTTTTCAATCCTTATAAGATAAGAATTCTCCAAAATCAACTAGTAATTACCTTTATAGAAAACTTATTATCACAATCAGTTTTTTTCTCTATCTTTGTTTTCCTTGTTAAAACTCCTTTTGTCTTCAAAACTCTTTTATCAATCGGTTTTTCACAATCCTTTTCCAAATCGGTTTTTATTAAAACTTGTTTTCGAAAATCTTTTGTTTTCGAAAATCTTATTCTTTCAAAAATCTTTTTCCTTTTATATAAATATATAAAATTAACATAATTATTTATTCCCTTAACTCTAAGAAAATAATAATTATCCTAATTTTATATTTCTATATTTGGCACATAATATATCATCTAGTTCTAGCATATTACATTTTGCATATAGTAACTAAACTTGGAATTCAATATAAACTTGAACTTCAATCTTGATTCTTCACTTCTTCACGAGTCTTCATTTATTTATTCCTTTCTCAACCATCCGTCACAAACTTTCATACTATAACATATTATATTATTTTTCATCATCAAAACTTAACATTCACATGCACAACAAATTCCCCCCTTTTGATGATGACAAACACTCAATATAATATTATTAAGTAATCACTTTTTCCCCCTCAAAATATGCACCTATGCACCATTAATCCACATAAGGGAAAATAGCATAACATTATACCCATCTTCCCCCTTTTGACATTATCAAAAAGGAGAAGCATCAACATGTTTAGCGAGACAAAGTGATATATAGTCGACAAAATAATGCAAGTAGCTCAAGCAATAAATACTAAGGATCTTGGTGCAATGTCATAATCCAATTCACAATCCGAAGTCATTAAGCAAAAAATAATCCAACTCACAATCCGAAATTATGAAGCAAGAAATAATCATGAAGGATCATGGGTGATAGCTAAGAAAGTAAGATAAAGAAAGGTAATGCAAGCTTGAAGATTTGAAATGGCAATTGGCTCAACAAGTGCTTAAACCTTTCTTTAAAGATTTTCAACTTTTCGCAAATAAGCATCATAGAACTTTCTTCACTTTGTGGCAACGTGTGTGTTTACGTGCTGAATGAACAATCTATTCCCTTCCAAATATAACTAATCTTCGAATACGGAATCCAAAATAATGATCTTCAAAATTTTGATAATTTTCTTCACATTTGAATTGAACTCTAGGACTTATCTAAAAATAAGTGTCTTACTCTCCTTTTCTTTTCTTTTCTTTTTTTTTTTTTATGAAGGAAAAGCGACCATACAATATTACTAGAGTCAATCAATAAGAGATCAAAGATAATAAGTTAATTCGGACCTCTTTTTCTTTTGATGCATCCTCCCCCGGCACCGTGCCTTGCACAAAGGTGAATCCAAGACCTCTTCATTCTTTCACGTATTTGTGTTTCATTCCAACCTTTTCATGTTCCCCCCTTAAATTGATGCGTCTTTTCTTCCATCATCTTTACCAAGATGTTCTTGCCCCATAAATTATCATTAATCAAGATTAAAAGCACATGTTGAACTTTGGATCAATGGGTGAGGAAAAGAAGGATAATAATAGGGAAATGACGATAAGGTGAGACATATGAAAGAAAGAAATAATGAGGCACAAATGTCAAACTCATAAATAGAAAATCGGAATATCTGGGATAAAGATCAAGCTTGCCATAAGAGAAAGAATTAGCATTTCATAGCTCAATAATTCGGCAACTTAGGATCATATAGCTCATTAATTAGTTCGGCAACTTAGGATCATGACATTAGGGACTGACATCATTGGACCATTACGAGTCCTTTTTATATCAAGTAGACTTTTTCTCACAAGTGTTTCACAAAGACATGCACTCCTACTCCAATTAACATATTTAAAGGAGGACAACAAGCATAATACTCAACTAATTTCAAATTAATCCCAAAACCACAAATTATCTTGTAAAATATTCATGTTTGAAATTCAACAGAATTACCATGATCACACAATTGGGATATGCTTAACAAATTTTTTTCAAACCACTTACCAACATCACATTCTATATGGAGTGTGTTAGGGATTTGTCGACGTTTCAAATACCAATAATTTATCCCCTTTTGTTATCGCCAAATGTAACACACCCTCCATGGTAAGCTACTAGTGAGAGGAATTGAGATTTATCACCGGACTATATGTCTTGAGCAGCCCACCGTCGAGATACCATAGGCTGCTTCCTCTCACGTACGTTTGCCTCGCAAAAAGATCACTTGTTAATTTTAGGAACCCAAATCGTTTGGGTCCCTTTTTCTTTACGTTGAGCTTCTAATAAGTCTTTCTAACCCATATTTGAGTTACATACTTTACATTTTTCGCAATAGTCAATTGTGATTCCAAGAATTCAACAGTATTTAGATCACTATTTCTTTTCTCGAAATTTCTAATTCTCTCTTAACTTTATCAAGTTCTTCACTTATCTTAGCATCACTAGGAAGCATTAGTGGAACAATTCTTGATTTCTATCTTGAATTCTTTAGTTCAACTAACTCATGATTTAGCGATTCAATTTGCTTTTCAAGACTCGATTTTTCGCCTTCTAACACGATTGTATAGCACTCTGAGTCATTTACGATTTCGTTAGCAAGAGACTTTCGTATCTTAGAGCGTTTATCTCGATATCTTTCTCTTCAATAATTTTTTCAAGTTCATCACTCTTCTTCATCGGTTCTTACAAAGTCCTTTAATAAATCCTTATATTCCAATTCCAACCCAATCTTTTGCTTAGTTAAATTTTTACTTCCTTTTTCATGATTGAAAAATCATCATTCATTCTTGACAATCATCAATGATATTTCCAAGCAAAGTAACAAGTTGGTTTTTTTGAAAGAAGATGTATTGAAGGTTTCGAGAAAGAAGACTTACCTCAATCGTCTTCGCGTTTCATCTTGGTAGTTTGAACTTTTCGCCATTAGACACAAGTGAGAGTCGTCCGGCACTTTGTGCCCTTCTCTGTGATGTCTGTACAGCATTCGGACATAATTTTTCTTCATGGCACTGTGCCTCGACCCGCTTCTTCATCGACGAATCTGAATCTCCCCAAACGGCAATCATTGCTTTCTTGAACTCCTTCTTTGTTTGATCCCTTTTTTCTTTAGGCTTCTCATCATTCCATAAGGACATTCCTTTATCCCGTGATTTAACTCTCCACACTTGAAACAACCCGAATTAAGAAGACTTTTCTTAAAGTTAGATGTAGTGCTCTTACCTTTGAAATTTTCATCTTTTCTAGGATTGTTGTTTTTGTTCTTTTGAGAAATTTTTTAAATCTTCTGGCAAGAAAATCAATATCATCATCACTATCACTATTTTCAATTTCCAATTCGAGCTTCTCAAGTCTATACCTGGGGGCAGTTCATGGGTGGGTCGGACCGAATTTGGACCGACCCGACCGGATTTTTGGGCCGGGGACCGGACCGGACCGAGATTCCGGTCCGGTCCCCGGTCCCTGGAAAGCGACGATTCCGGGTTTCCGGTCCGTCCTGGCCCAAACCGAAAATCAGTCCTGGACCAGAACTAGGAATTTTAGTATTTTTCTTTTTAAACCGTTACTGACCCAAGTCATTTTTACGAGGTCCAGAACCGGTCCAACGGGTCCAAACTGTCCAACAGGTCCAAGTTCGCAAAAAACGGGTCCAAATAGAATATTTAAAATCCAAAAAAAAAAAAAAACAGTCCAATCGAGTCCGTGGACTGGGGCCCGGGACCCGATTTTTCTCGGTCCCAGACTGACCCAGGGCCAAACATCGAGTCCGGTCCCCCGGTCCACCTAATCCCACAAATCCGGGCCCAATCGGTCCAAGCCGAGAATCGGGTCCGGTCCCGGGTCTTGGACCGGTGACAACGTGCCCCCAGCTATACCTTTACTTTTTGGTTCATTATTTTTAGAATCTAAGACAAGTTCATGAGTCATTAATGATCCGATAAGTTGTTCTAGTGAAAGTTTAGTCAAATCTTTAGCTTCTTGAATAGCGGTTATTTTTGGGAGCCATCGATTTGTTAAACTACTTAACACCTTTCTCACTAAATCTTGGAAGGATATGTTTTGCCTAGAGAACGTAATTCATTAGTGATTAGGTGTAAATCTAGTGAACATCTCTTTAATAGATTGGTCCTTATTCATAGTAAACAATTCATATTGTTGGACAAGCAAATCTATTCTAGATTGTTTTAGCCTCATTCGTACCTTCGTGGGCCAACCTCCGAACAAGTGTCCCATATTTCTTTGCTTTGTAGTCCAAGCTGAGATCCTTGAGTATTCATCGGGTCCAATTCCATATTGGAGAATACTCATAGCTTTGGCAAGTTTTTTTCGGCTTTTGCATGTCGATCGAATGTAGTCATCTTCATCTTTGTCGACCATATTTCCTTCCTCAAAGATTTGATTCGGGATAAGGATTGGTCCTTTTCTTATGACTTTCCAACATTCATAATCCGATCCTCGATGCATCCTCATCCTAGCCTTCCACCATCCATAGTCTTTTCCGCTGGGTAAGCACTTTGTGTGTCTATCTCGAGAGTCATCTTGCATGTTTCATGACTTCTATTCTGTGACAGAGCTCTTCGGCACAACAGCTTCGATACCGCCTGTTGGAACAAGGTGACACTCAAGAAGCCGAGGATTGAATCGAGTGGCTAAAACTAATCGATTTTCGCAAAAACACCTTATTTATACGCGTCTGCGCATTTTGCTATTCACTTGCAAAATCTTCGACGATGTTTTGCTCAAACGAAACTTAATCAAACACTAAAACAATTATATCAAATAATAAAACAATGAATTCAAATAATAAGACACATGAATTTAACGTGGTTCAATCTCATCCCGGCATCTACGTCCACACAAACTACTCTTTTTATTATTTGAATCGCAAAAATACTGATACAACTCCGATTCCCCCACTACTAACCCTAGTAGTGCTCCCCAACACTTAACTCTAAGTGTTGCCACTCTCTATAATAATGAAATTACAGAAAGAAAATATCCTCAAAAAGTGTTTTATTCAAGCAAATAGAGAACAATTATATAAACGTTGTTTTAGTTTCCTAACCTGACTAGAACTCTGTGCTATACTCTGTGCCTTAGGAAACTGTTTTCAGCTCTTAATATCTCCGATTTTTTCTCTGAAAACGTGAGTTATAAAAACTGAATTGTAATCCCTTATATATCTTTTGAACTGAATAAAAATCTTTCTCCAAGATATATTATCTTTTGAACAATTTTTATTCCTAAAATAAAGGAATAAAATTCTTTTCCTATTCAAACAAATTTTATCTTTCATAAAAACTGATTTTTCTTTTCAATCCTTATATAAGATAAGAATTCTCCAAAATCAACTAGTAATTACCTTTATAGAAAACTTATTATCACACCAAGTTTTTCTCTATCTTTGTTTTCCTTTGTTAAAACTCCTTTTGTCTTCAAAACATCTTATGCAATTGTCATAGTATATATGAGTACTTAGTTTTTCAATATAATCTAAAAACAATCTGAATCGACACAGCGCTAGCGCCAACTATATGAACCCTCCACTCAAATTACGAGCTTTAGCTACTTAAAATACTAAAGAACTCCTTTTAGGTATGACATATGTGTTGTGCATGTGAATGTTAAGTTTTGATGATGAAAAATAATATAATATGTTATAGTATGAAAGTTTGTGACGGATGGTTGAGAAAGGAATAAATAAATGAAGATCGTGAAGAAGTGAAGAATCAAGATTGAAGTTCAAGTTTATATTGAATTCCAAGTTTAGTTACTATATGCAAAATGTAATATGCTAGAACTAGATGATATATTATGTGCCAAATATAGAAATATAAAATTAGGATAATTATTATTTTCTTAGAGTTAAGGGAATAAATAATTATGTTAATTTTATATATTTATATAAAAGGAAAAAGATTTTTGAAAGAAAAAGATTTTCGAAAACAAAAGATTTTCGAAAACAAGTTTTAATAAAAACCGATTTGGAAAAGGATTGTGAAAAACCGATTGATAAAAGAGTTTTGAAGACAAAAGGAGTTTTAACAAGGAAAACAAAGATAGAGAAAAAAACTGATTGTGATAATAAGTTTTCTATAAAGGTAATTACTAGTTGATTTTGGAGAATTCTTATCTTATAAGGATTGAAAAGAAAAATCGAGTTTTTATGAAAGATAAAATTTGTTTTTGAATAGGAAAAGAATTTTATTCCTTTATTTTAGGAATAAAAATTGTTCAAAAGATAATATATCTTGGAGAAGGATTTTTATTCAGTTCAAAAAGATATATAAGGGATTACAATTCAGTTTTATAACTCACGTTTTCGGAGAGAAAAAATCGGAGATATTAAGAGTCGAAAACAGTTTCCTAAGGCACGAGTATAGCACAGAGTTCTAGTCGGGTTAGGAAACTAAAACAACGTTTGTAATTGTTCTCTATTTGCTTGAATAAGAAGCACGCTTTTGAGGATATTTTCTTTCTGTAATTTCATTATTATAGAGAGTGGCAACACTTAGAGTTAAGTGTTGGGGAGCACTACTAGGGTTAGTAGTGGGGGAATCGAATTGTATCAAGAGTTTGGTATTTTACGATTCAAATAATAAAAGAGTAGTTTGTGTGGACGTAGATCTCAGAGGTGAGATTGAACCACGTTAAATTCATGTGTCTTATTATTTGATTTCATTGTTTTATTATTTGATATAATTGTTTTAGTGTTTGATTAAGTTTCGTTTGAGCAAAAACATCAATCGAAGATTTTACGAGTGAATAACACAATGCACGGCACTGTGCCATAAGAGTGTTTTTGCGAAAATCGATTAGTTTTAGCCACTCAATTCAATCCCCTCCTTCTTGAGTGTCACCTTGTGTTCCAACAACCGGGTATCGGGAGCGTGGCTATTCTCGAAAGGCTCATCCCTAGAGAATAGAAGTCATGAACATGCAAGATGACTCTCGAGATAGACACACAAAGTGCCCAATTTTTAACGGAAAAGACTATGGATGGTGGAAGGCTAGGATGAGGATCTACATCCAAGGATCGGATTATGAATGTTGGAAAGTCATAAGAAAAGGACCAATCCTTATCCAAATCAAAGATCTTTGAAGGAAATATGGTCGACAAAGATGAAGATGACTACAATTCGCCGACTATGCAAAAGCCGAAAAAAACTTCAAAGCTATGAGTATTCTCCAATATGGAATTGGACCCGATGAATACTCAAGGATCTCGGCTTGTACTACAAAGAAAAGAAATATGGGACACGGCGGAGTTGGCCCACGAAGGTACGAATGAGGTAAAACAATCTAGAATAGATTTGCTTGTCCAACAATATGAATTGTTTACTATGAATAAGGACGAATCTATTAAAGAGATGTTCACTAGATTTACACTAATCACTAATGAATTACGTTCTCTAGGCAAAACATATACTTCTGAAGATTTAGTGAGAAAGGTGTTAAGTAGTTTAACAAATCGATGGCTCCCAAAAATAACCGCTATTCAAGAAGCTAAAGATTTGACTAAACTTTCACTAGAACAACTTATTGGATCATTAATGACTCATGAACTTGTCTTAGATTCTAAAAATAATGAACCAAAAAGTAAAGGTATAGCTAGGGCTGTTCACCGGTCCAAGACCGGACCGGACCGGACCTGCTTGGACCGGTGGACCGGATTTGTGGGATTCGGTGGACCGGGGACCGGACTCGATTTTCCGGTCCGGTCAGTGCAGGCCGGGAAAAATCGAGTCCGGTCCCGGTCCGGACTGTTGGACTCGATTTTCGATTTTTTTTTTTTTTTGGATTTTAAATATTCTATTTGGACCTGTTTTGCGAACTTTGGACTCGTTGGACTGTTTGGACTCGTTGGACCGGTTTGGACCCGTAAAAATGACTTGGTGGGGCGGTTTAAAAAAGAAAAATACTAAAATTCCGGTTTCCGGTCCGGACTGATTTTTTCGGGGTTTGGACCGGGACCGGACCGGAACCCGGAATCGTCACTTTCCGCGGACCGGGGACCGGACCGGAATCTCCGGTCCGGTCCGGTCCGGTCCAAAATCCGGTCCGGTCCGGTCCAAATTCCGGTCCGACCCACCCATGTGAACAGCCCTAGGTATAGCCTTGAGAACTGAATTGGAAATTGAAAATAGTGATAGTGATGATGATATTGATTTTCTTACTAGAAGATTTAAAAAATTTCTCAAAAAGAACAAAAACAACAATCCTAGAAAAGATGAAAATTTCAAAGGTAAGAGCACTACATCTAACTTTAAGAAAAGTGCTACTAATTCGGGTTGTTTCAAGTGTGGAGAGTTAAATCACGGGATAAAGGAATGTCCCTTATGGAATGATGAGAAGCCTAAAGAAAAAGGGATCAAACAAAGAAGGAGTTCAAGAAAGCAATGATTGCTTGCCGTTTGGGGAGATTCGGATCCCGATGAAGAACGCAGTCGGAGGCACAAAGTGCCATGAAGAAAAATTATGTCCGAATGCTTGTACGGACATCACGAGAGAAGGGCACACGGTGCGGGACGACTCTCACTTGTGTCTAATGGCGAAAAGTTCAAACTACCAAGATGAAACGAAGACAGTGAGGTAAGTCTTCTTTCTACGAAAACCTTCAATACATCTTCTTTCAAAAAACCAACTTGTTACTTTGCTTGGAAATATCATTGATGATTGTCAAGAAATGAATGATGATTTTTCAATCATGAAAAAGGAAGTAAAAAATTTAACTAAGCAAAAGATTGGGTTGGAATTGGAATATAAGGATTTATTAAAGGACTGTAAAGAACTGATGAAGAAGAGTGATGAACTTGAAAAAATTATTGAAGAGAAAGATACTGAGATAAACGCTCTAAGATACGAAAAGTCTCTTGCTAACGAAATCGTAAATGACTCAGTGCCATACACTGTGTTAGAAGCTGAAAAATCGAGTCTTGAAAAGCAAATTGAATCGCTAAATCATGAGTTAGTTGAACTAAAGAATTCAAGATAGAAATCAAGAATTGTTCCACTAATGCTTCCTAGTGATGCTAAGATAAGTGAAGAACTTGATAAAGTTAAGAGAGAATTAGAAATTTCGAGAAAAAGAAATAGTGATCTAAATACTTCTGTTGAATTCTTGGAATCACAATTGACTATTGCGAAAAATGTAAAGTATGTAACTCAAATATGGGTTAGAAAAGACTTATTAGAAGCTCAACGAAAGAAAAAGGGACCCAAACAGATTTGGGTTCCTAAAATTAACAAGTGATCTTTTTGCAGGCAAACGTACGTGAGAGGAAGCAGCCTATGGTATCTCGACAAGGGGTCGCTCAAGACATATGACCGGTGATAAATCTCAATTCCTCTCACTAGTAGCCTACCATGGAGGGTGTGTTACATTTGGCGATAACAAAAAGGGATAAATTATTGGTATTTGAAACGTCGACAAATCCCTAACACACTCCATATAGAATGTGATGTTGGTAAGTGGTTTGAAAAAAATTTGTTAAGCATATCCCAATTGTGTGATCATGGTAATTCTGTTGAATTTCAAACATGAATATTTTACAAGATAATTTGTGGTTTTGGGATTAATTTCTGGAAATTAGTTGAGTATTATGCTTGTTGTCCTCCTTTAAATATGTTAATTGGAGTAGGAGTGCATGTCTTTGTGAAACACTGTGAGAAAAAGTCTACTTGATATAAAAAGGACTCGTAATGGTCTAATGATGCTGTCCTAATGTCATGATCCTAAGTTGCCGAACTAATTAATGAGCTATATGATCCTAAGTTGCCGAATTATTGAGCTATGAAATGCTAATTCTTTCTCTTATGGCAAGCTTGATCTTTATCCCGATATTCTGATTTTCTATTTATGAGTTTGACATTTGTGCCTCATTATTTCTTTCTTTCATATGTCTCACCTTATCGTCATTTCCCTATTATTATCCTTCTTTTCCTCACCCATTGATCCAAAGTTCAACATGTGCTTTTAATCTTGATTAATGATAATTTATGGGGCAAGAACATCTTGGTAAGATGATGGAAGAAAAAGACGCATCAATTAAGGGGGAACATGAAAAGGTTGGAATGAAACACAAATACGTGAAAGAATGAAAGGTACTGATTCACACTGTGCACGGTGCCGGAGATGCATCAAAAAAGAAAAAGAGGTCCGAATTAACTTATTATCTTTGATCTCTTATTGATTGACTCTAGTAATATTGTATGGTCTGCTTTTCCTTCATAAAAAAAAAAGAAAAGAAAAGAAAAGGAGAGTAAGACACTTGTTTTAGATAAGTCCTAGAGTTCAATTCAAATGTGAAGAAAATTATCAAAATTTTGAAGATCATTATTTTGGATTCCAGTATTCCGAAGATTAGTTATATTTGGAAGGGAATAGATTGTTCACTGGCACAGAAACACACACAGTGCCACAGTGAAGAAAGTTCTATGATGCTTATTTGCGAAAGTTGAAAATCTTTAAAGAAAGGTTTAAGCACTTGTTGAGCCAATTGCCATTTCAAATCTTCAAGCTTGCATTACCTTTCTTTATCTTACTTTCTTAGCTATCACCCATGATCCTTCATGATTATTTCTTGCTTCATAATTTCGGATTGTGAGTTGGATTATTTTTTGCTTAATGACTTCGGATTGTGAATTGGATTATGACATAGCACCAGCATCCTTAGTATTTATTGCTTGAGCTACTTGCATTATTTTGCTGACTATATATCACTTTGTCTCGCTAAACATGTTGATGCTCTCCTTTTTGATAATGTCAAAAGGGGGAAGATGGGTATAATGTTATGCTATTTTCCCTTATGTGATTAATGGTGCATAGGTGCATATTTTGAGGGGGAAAAAGTGATTACTTAATAATATTATATTGAGTGTTTGTCATCATCAAAAAGGGGGAATTTGTTGTGCATGTGAATGTTAAGTTTTGATGATGAAAAATAATATAATATGTTATAGTATGAAAGTTTGTGACAGATGGTTGAGAAAGGAATAAATAAATTAAGACTGTGAAGAAGTGAAGAATCAAGATTGAAGTTCAAGTTTATATTGAATTCCAAGTTTAGTTACTATATGCAAAATGTAATATGCTAGAACTAGATGATATATTATGTGCCAAATATAGAAATATAAAATTAGGATAATTATTATTTTCTTAGAGTTAAGGGAATAAATAATTATGTTAATTTTATATATTTATATAAAAGGAAAAAGATTTTTGAAAGAATAAGATTTTCGAAAACAAAAGATTTTCGAAAACAAGTTTTAATAAAAACCGATTTGGAAAAGGATTGTGAAAAACCGATTGATAAAAGAGTTTTGAAGACAAAAGGAGTTTTAACAAGGAAAACAAAGATAGAGAAAAAAACTGATTGTGATAATAAGTTTTCTATAAAGGTAATTACTAGTTGATTTTGGAGAATTCTTATCTTATAAGGATTGAAAAGAAAAATCAGTTTTTATGAAAGATAAAATTTGTTTTTGAATAGGAAAAGAATTTTATTCCTTTATTTTAGGAATAAAAATTGTTCAAAAGATAATATATCTTGGAGAAGGATTTTTATTCGGTTCAAAAGATATATAAGGGATTACAATTCGGTTTTATAACTCACGTTTTCGGAGAGAAAAAATCGGGATATTAAGAGGCGAAAAACGGTTTCTAAGGCACGAGAATATAACACGGAGTTCTAGTCGGGTTAGGAAACTAAAACAACGTTTGTAATTGTCCTCTATTTGCTTGAATAAGAAGCACGCTTTTGAGGATCTTTTCTTTCTGTAATTTCATTATTATAGAGAGTGGCAACACTTAGAGTTAAGTGTTGGGGAGCAATACTAGGGTTAGTAGTGGGGGAATCAAATTGTATCAAGAGTTTGGTATTTTACGATTCAAATAATAAAAGAGTAGTTTGTGTGGACGTAGATCTCAGAGGTGAGATTGAACCACGTTAAATTCATGTGTCTTATTATTTGATTTCATTGTTTTATTATTTGATATAATTGTTTTAGTGTTTGATTAAGTTTCGTTTGAGCAAAAACATCAATCGGAGATTTTACGAGTGAATAACACGGTGCGCGGCCTATGTGCCATAAGATGTTTTGCGAAAATCGATTAGTTTTAGCCACTCAATTCAACCCCCTCCTTCTTGAGTGTCACCTTGTGTTCCAACAATATGTTGATATAGTTTGAAAATCTAAGATTATGCGCCCTCCTTATTTTCTAGATAAAAAATGTAATTAATTAAGTTCCTTACAAGACCTTCTCATTAATCTATTATTATAAACCATCAATATAATCTACTTTCCCTCTAATCTCTACCCTCCTTAAAACCCTCATCTCCATTCCTTGTTCCTAATTCTACGTGCTCCCATTCCCTTTCCTTTCCCCTCTCCCTCTCCCCTTATTCATCTCCCAAAGAACAAAACTCAACTTAGAACATCAAACCTAACAACAATACTCTAATGAAATCCTTTCCTTCTCACCGTTCAAATCAACAACATTCTTTTTCCTCAACAAACAAACTAACATTATCAACCTTTCCAAATCCTCCACACCTAAACATAAGCAACAACAACAACAACAATAATGGAGGAAACTATGGACTCATCCATGAAGATAATCGCGTCATGGGATTACGAAACCTCAGATATTTCCCCCAATACATCCCTCTTCAACCACCATAGCCGCGTAGAAGTCCTCGAATTCATGCGCGCTGTAAAGGACTTACACGCCGCCCTCCAATTCTTCACCACTACATCCGCCAACTCCGCCCACCACCCGCCTCATAAGAAGATTGTTTCATCTCAAAACTTGCTTCGTGTAGCCAAGAAACGTCTTAGTAGTGAATTTTTTTCTCTTATTAAGGCGAATAGCAAGCACCACATCGACTATTATTCTGTTCAAGATGATCATACTAATTTCTCCGGTGAATATTCTACAGTTAATAGCAATAATTCTGAGAATAATAATATCTTCACCATAACAAACTATAACAATAACTCGGAAGAAAACTCTACCACGGAAGAATCATCCGCCATGGCCGACCTTAAGTTGATCACAGATTGTATGATGAGCGCGGGATTTGGGAAGAAATGTCTTAAGATATATAAGCTCACGAGGAGGTCTTTTGTTGATGATGTTCTTCTTAAACTCGGAGTTCGTAAGTTGAAAAAATTTCAGGTTCAGAAATTTGATTGGGAAACTATTGATGCGAAAATGAATAGATGGTTAAAAATAGTTGGAACTTGCGTGAAAGTATTTGGTAATGAGAAGAATTTATGTGAACATCTTTTCTCTGCATCTATGTTGTCATCCGTTACAGAAACATGTTTTTCAGAGGTTTGTAAAGAGGCTGCCCTACTTTTATATAGAATTCCTGGGAAACTTGCGAAACACTCAAAGAAATCGCATGATAAAATCTTGAAGTTCCTTAGTCTTTATGAAGGAATGTCTGAGGATATATCAGAAGTTGATCGAATCTTCTCATCGAGTTGACCTCATTTGTTAGGTCGCGGCGAGGTCATCTCAGGGCGAGTATCCGAAGCAGTCAAAATAATGGTTACGAGGTTCGAGCGGCCCATTCATAAGGGACGCCTCGAAAGGCCCTGGCCTTAGGAGGAGCGGCCCACCCTTTGACTAAACACGTGATCAACTACTTAGTCAATCTTTCTCATAACGCAACTGTACTAGATAAAATCCTAGCGGATTATCCAGTAAGCTTGCAATCCCCGTTACCAGAGAGCTATTTCGAAGGCGAAACATTGTCCTCCCCCGTGGCATTGCAATTCGCTTGGTTAATATTGGTATTACTAGGTAAACTAGATACTAAATCGGAGCTTTACAAAGACGTTGCTCTTTCTTACCTTTTCTTAGCTAATAACCTACAATACGTGATAAAACAAGTGAAATCAACAAAATTGTACAACGTGTTAGGGGAAAAATGGGTTACCAAACACGCTTCAAAAGTTGTACAATACGCTGCAAACTATGAAAGGATGGGTTGGGGTAGAGTGATATCGTCGTTACCAAAAGATATAACGGTGGAGATTTCACTTGATAAAGTGAAAGATAGTTTTAAGAGATTCAACGTTGGATTTGAGGAGGAGTATCGTAAGCAAGTGGATTGGGTTGTACAAGATTCTAAGCTAAGGGACGAAATGAAAGCATCAATTGTTAGAAAAGTTGACTTAAGATATAGGAAAATGTATGATAAATATAAGGTGGTTTTAGCCAAAACTAGAGAAAGAGGGAAAATTGATTCTGTTATTAAATTTACCCCTGAAGATTTGGAAAATTACTTGTCAGACCTACTTGATGGTCATGAAGAAGACGACGACGTTTCGGGGAGTACAGGAAGTGTTGAAACGACGTCGAATGATGGGAAAGAGAACCCAGTTCTTCAACGACGTAGTCGACGTCTTCTTCTTTTGGTTCGTCAACATCATCATCAGTAAATGGAGTGAATTCTTTTTTAATGGGATTATGTCTTTTTTTATTATTAATTGAGTTAATTAGGTTGTAGTACATGTATTAATTAATTGTTTGAAAGTACTTTGCTATTTATGATTGATTAGTGCATTTGCTTAGTAATTTAGGTGGTAGAACCGTTAGTAGTATTGCTAGAATTATTGGAAGGATAATTGGTTGTTTCATATACGTACCCTTTTATCGATCGTGGTTGACAAGGTGCATAATTAATATAAACTTTCTTAATTTTTTTCTTAATAGATAGTAGATTGCTACGGCAGGGAGTGAGAGTGATTAGGTTTCAATGATTGCCTTAGTTGTTATTCTTACTTCATATCATGTTATATGTATACAACCTAAGATAATACAAAACTCTATTGGGCTTGTTAACTATACTACATACAACACTAGCCCATATCAATATGTTATATACATAGTCCAACACCCCCCTCAAGTTGGAGCATGGGGGTTAACAATGCCCAACTTGCCACGTAAATATAAGAAAGAACGAACACCTAAAGCTTTGGTGAAAATGTCCGCCAATTGCTCAGTAGTAGGAACATGAGCAGTAGTAATAAGACCATCCTGAATGGCATCTCGCACATAGTGACAATCAACCTCAATGTGTTTAGTGCGCTCATGAAAGACGAGGATTACGGCAATGTAAAGAGACGACTTGCTATCACGAAAAAAGAGAACTCGCACTGGGGATGCGAAACACCAAGACTACGAAGAAGAGCTCGCAACCATTTGAGTTCAGCAGTAACATCCGCCATCGAACGATACTCAGCCTCAGCAGAAGAATGGGAAACAGTATGTTGTTTCCGAGTTTTCCAAGAGATAGGATAGGAACTAAGGAAAACAATCCATCCAGAGACAGAACGACGAGTCAAGGGGCAACTCGCCCAATCGGAGTCACACCAAGTAGTCAAATGCAAGTCACAAGGAGAAGAAAGAACAATACCTTGACCAGGATTGCCTTTTAAATAGCGCACGGCTCGCAAGGCGGCCTCCCAATGATGTTGCCGAGGGGTATGCATGAATTGAGCGAGAACATGAACAACATAGGCCAAGTCAGGGCGAGTGAAGGCTAAGTAAATAAGTCGACCAACAAGACGACGATACTGGGTAGGATCAGAGTATAAACAACCGTCATCACGAGCTAAGTTATGATGCTAGAGGAGTATCAGCAGGCTTGGCGCCCAACATACCTGTCTCAGAGATGATGTCAAGAGCATACTTTCACTGAGAGAGGAAGAAACCATCAGCACTGCGTGCAACTTCAATCCCCAAGAAATACTTCAACGGGCCAAGATTCTTCATGCGAAAACAATCACCAAGATAGTGTTTAAAGGAAGAAAGAGCTGCAGAGTCATTCCCAGAGATGATCAAATCATCCACATAAACAAGAACCTGAAGACACACAGTATCGCGTCGATAGGTGAACAGAGAATAATCAGAGTAAGAGCGAGAAAAACCATATTGACGTAAGGCAGTAGCAAGCTTGGCAAACCAACATCGAGGAGCTTGACGGAGACCATAGAGAGATTTCTACAATCGACAAACTTGACCAGGATGGCCAGAAAATCCAGGAGGAAGTTTCATATAAACCTATTCATTAAGATCTCCGTGAAGAAAGGCATTGTGGACATCCATCTGGTGAACCTCCTAATTTTGAGCTGCAGCAATGGCAAGGAAAGCCCGAACAGTGACCATCTTAGCAACAGGGCCAAATGTCTCAGTGTAATCAATCCCCTCCACTTGATGATTCCCAAGAATAACCAAACGAGCTTTGAGTCACTCCACACTGCCATCAGAATGATACTTGATTTTGTACACCCATTTGCACCCCAAGGCCTTCTTCCCGGGAGGAAGAGTAGTCATAACCCAAGTATCATTGTCTTCAAGGGCACTAATCTCCTTTTGCATAGCCTCACGCCACCCAGAGTATTGCATAGCCTGTTTAAAACTTTGGGGCTCAACTCCGTCATCAACTGCAGCAAGAAACACACGGTGGCGCAACGAAAAATTATCGCAATTCACAAAAGTAGCTATGGGATAAGAACACATACCTTGGGAACGTGAAGGAGGAGATGAAACGCAAGGGGGCCGGTAGACTGAACTGCATTAACGAGATAGTCGCGCAACACAACGCTAGGCCATTTTTCGCGAAACCCGCGGCCCAGATGAGGAGATGTAGGAGTGGGATCAGCAGCCACGGAAGTTGGCTGTGCTTCGATGACCGAACCGGGCCGAAGGCTTCATCAAGGGGGAGTCAAAGGAAGTAGTAGTATCGGCGGGGGAGTAGAGTCGGGCGGTTGATGAATTGGGCCGTGGAGGTCTGTGTGTGGAGCTGCGGGTTGTTGTGGGCCGGGTGAGGATGCGGTAGGGGATTGGAGAGAAGGGGTGGATTGGGCCGCATTTGGAGCGGAAGTCTGAGAGGTTACAAGAAGAGATGGTTGGGCCATAGAGGGAGTGGAGTCATCCAAGGGAGAATTTAGGAGAAAAGAATCAGGTGTAGGATAGGTGTTTGAGGGGGGTTTCGGTTGAGGAGGTGATGTAGCATAGGGGTAATGAGTCTCAAAAAAAATAACATCTCGGGAGACAAAAATATCACCACTCTCCAGGTCATACATTTTCCATCCCTTCTTACCCGTGGGATACCCAATGAAAATACACTTACGACTACGGGGGCAAATTTATTCCCTTTGGCTTTTTTATTGTGAGCGAAGGCTAAACATCCAAAGATACGTAAAGTATCAAAATCAGGATGTTGGCCATAAATCATTTCATAGGGAGTCTTGCCACCCAAAACACCAGAGGGGGTACGGTTTATTAAGTGAACGGCAGTCAGGACACATTCACCCCAAAAATCAATAGGCAAATTAGCCTGAAACATCAAGGCACGACTAACATTCAAGATGTGCCTATGTTTTCTCTCAACTCTCCCATTTTGTTGAAGGGTCCCAGTGCAAGAAGTTTGGAAGATAATCCCACTTTTGGCAAAGAAATCAAGCATGCAGTTAAATTCAGTCCCATTGTCACTCCTAACCATTTGAACATGAGTGGAAAATTGACAAGTCACCATGGCAAAGAAGGAAGAAAAATACTTGAAAACCTCAGTTTTATTATGCAACAAATACACCCACACAGCACGAGAAAAATCATCAACCACAATAAAAAAATAGATAGCTCCACATGAGGAATGAGTAGTATAAGGGCCCCACAAATCACAATGAACTAGTTCAAATAAACGACTAGCTTTATGAGTACTAACAGGGAAACTATCACGAGTTTGTTTTGCTAAAGGGCAAACATCACAAATTTTATTCAAATGTTTCTTAGAGGTACTGGAACGGATCTGAGGAAGCATCTTCACAACTCTTTTCGAAGGATGGCCTAAGCTTTGATGCCACAAATCGAAGAGACTCAAATCAGAAACACCAACTGTTTGCGCCACTGCCACCTTACGGAAATAGTAGAGACCCCCTCGCCGTTCACCTGCTCAAATCAGCATCCCCGAAGGTCGGTCCTGTATAGCACACATAGCAGAAGTGAATTGAATAACACAAGAATTGTCGGACATCATATGCGAGGCAGATATCAAATTACACTGAAACTCAGGCACAAATAAAACATCACGCAAAACAAGAGTATCAGTAAGGTAAACGTCTCCTTGCTGAGTGGCCAGAGTTGTACACCCATTCGGGAGACCCAGAGAACACCCATCAATGCGCCGCACATTCGACAAACATGACAGGGTACCAGTGAGGTGATGTGACGCGCCATTGTCTATAATCCATTCCAAATCAAAGTCAAATTTACCTGCCATTCGGTCACCACTAGGGTGATTTTGTTCATTGTAATTAATCAAGTTCATCAAACGTTCAACCTGTTCAGGCGTGAGGTTGGCAAGGGGAGTCCCCCCTCCTGTGGACGTGCCAAACCCACCATCACTAACAGCATGGGCATTTGCCCCCCTGGACCACGAGAGGACCCAGCAGCACCTGAAGATAGACCACCAGTAGCGAGGGTCGAAGCACAAATGTCGGTGCTGGAAGCAGTAGACCCAGCGCGAGCAGCGTTGCGGGCTCGAACTCGCTCCTCATACCATGGGGGAGTCCTATGAAGCTTGAAACACCCACTGACCTCATGCCCTTTTTGTTTACAGTGAGAGCACACATGACGCGACTTATCAACGCGATCATATCGACCCTTCCCTCGTTCGAATTGAACAAGGAAGGCTTGAAGGCTTTCATGAGGTGTTTTGTTTCGAGCAAGATCACGAGATTGCTCTTCTTGGACAAGGGTTTGATAAGCCCGATTGATATCTCCCAACGGTTGTTGTGAGAGAAGGTTGGTCCTCACATCCCCGTATGTAGTGTTATCCAAACCAATCAAAAACTGATGAAATATTTCATCATCACGTTCCTTCGACAGTTTCAAGGCCAAGCCACAGTCACATTTGTGACATTCGCAAGAAGGTATCGGCTTCACTCGAGCCAATTCATCGTACAATCCCATCAGTTTGGTGTAGTACATATCAATGGACATGAATTCGGTTTGCTTGCAATCAGTTATGGAGGCCTTGATTTTCTGAATTCGCGGCCCGTTTGCCACGCAAAACCTTCGTTCCAAATAGTCCCAAAGTTCTTTAGCATTATCATGAAGAGGGATGGTGCTTGCAATCTTAGCATTCATGCTTCGTAAAATCCACGACACGATCATTGAGTGTACCGTGTCCCAATCCAATAATCCAGTCGGATCCGTGGGCTTTGGAATCGACCCATCGACAAATCCGAATTTTTGACGAGTGCGAAGAGACAAAGTCATTGCTCGCATCCATGTCACATAATTTTCCCCGGAGAAAATCACGTGGGTTATGATATTTCCGGGCTGATCTCTGGATCCCAAGTAGAAGGGAGAAGAGATAGTGATACTCCAGTCACTTTTCCCTTCAACTACAACTTTCTTTTCGTCCCCCATAGTTCGCTGCTGCCTCGACAAATCACGCGGGTGACGCTGAGGTGTTTAATGCAGTGGACGAACGAAAATAGTCAAACGGTCGACGATGTTAACCGCGGCTCTGATACCATGCTACGGCAGGGAGTGAGAGTGATTAGGTTTCAATGATTGCCTTAGTTTTTATTCTTACTTCGTATCATGTTATATGTATACAACCTAAGATAATACAAAACTCTATTGGGCTTGTTAACTATACTACATACAACACTAGCCCATATCAATATGTTATATATATAGTCCAATATAGATGTATCATATTGACTTAACACACTTGTCAATATACAACTTTGACCATATATACTTCCTTGTTTCTTTTTACTTGCAACCTTTTGACTTTCACGCTTGTCAATGGATAACTTCAGCCATTAATATCTTTAATTACCAATAATTAAAAATTATGAAAAGTAGATATTCGGAAAATATATATTGAGACAAATCTAACAAGATCCCACATGAATATGTTTTTCCTTAACTATAAATCACCAAAACTATTATTTTATAATAAATATGATCACAGTTGATGATTAATATATAACTAGTTAGATGCAAACGTATATTTTTTATTTAGCGCCTTGGAGACATCGTTAGTAAGATCGTTTTCGACTTAACAATCTAACATAATAAGGAGACTTAACAGCTGACCTAATAGATTAATGAAATTTTTTAATTTTAATAATTGGACTTTTCTAATGATTAACTTATCACAATTTAGGAATTTGAAGCCTAGCTTTTCTTTTTCTTTAACCCCTCCATGACACATACTTAAAAATTAGTTATATGGAGTATAACTTTATCACTATAAAATGACAAAATTACCATAATCTACGAGTCTACAAGTTAAGACATTTGAAATTAAGGACAAAATCTATAGAAGCAAATGTATTTTCTTAAAGAATTGTAAAGATTCACTTCTACTGTTATGTAATCTATTCCGCTAATGTCAAAAAAAAAAAATCAATGATCGAGGAGTGAATTGCTTTCCTTTGGGGTCCAAGATCAATAATTTGAGTATTTGACCATACACCAATTTTCTGAATAATAAATTTGCTAAAATTATATCTAACAAAATAAGAATGCCCATCTTAACAAAAATTCGGCCTTCTTTCTATTCACCTGCAAACTAAACTGGTTTCATGCAATCAAGAATTACTGTATCACTTAGCTAAATACTACTCGTAGTTGCTAGTTGCTACTTCACCTGACTAAATATGAAAACTGGCAATGCAAAAGAATAAATAAAAAAATTAGCTATGCTAAATAAGATCATTGATTGCACCCACACACCAAGAATTTAATGTCTTTTATTGTAGTAGATCACAAATGGGGAAAACCTACCAGATGAGCCAGCTCTTTCTCCACTTTTCAACAATCTCTTTTTAGACTTCACGTTGCCAGTAAATAACTCTACTAGACTACTACTGGAACGTTCTTAACTATAGCAAACGACTTTATGGTGTACTCTTCAATTTGAATAAAAGAATTCCATCTTTGATTGGTTTTGCACCAACTTCCTTGCAATAGGTTGTAAGAAAAAAATTTATACTTTTAACTAATAATGTACATGCAATAAATCTGCTAGAGGGCATCTGCGGACAAATTTTAGATGGTTTTATAATACAAATGTGTTTGGATGACATGATTAGGGTATCTAAAGTAAAGTTTCACTTGTATATGTTTGGCTACTTGTTGGGTATATTACCTATATGAGATAGACCATCAAAGAATTATTGTTTTTGCTGACTTTCACTAGGTATTAAAGTCTATTTCATGTAGATAGAATACCTATTAAATGGATAGGGGTGTTTGTAAATGGTTTAATTTTCAGGTGACTTTCTTAATGATTTTTGGTTTTTTTTTATGTGGTCAAACAACTAGAAAAAAGTATTTGATAAATGGCTTAACGAGCAGTTAAAAAGCCAGATTTTTAGTAAAAAGTAAAAGTTGGTATTAGTAGCTTTTTGTATTGGCTTTTGGCCTTTACTTTTATTTTGCACTCAACATTCAACAACAATAGCCAAACAAGTAAACAACCAATATATATAGAACAGCTAGTACAAGTAGTTGGTCGAACCAACAAAGTAAAACAACCAACAACCAATTACCAAACACTCCTAAACCATTTTCCTTTTTTTAAACCTTATATATATGACATATAACTTCAAATAATCATAGAATTCTCAAGTTATATCTCTTTTATGTCTCATCAAGTGCAAAAAGTTTAAGTAGCTGTTATTTCCCTAATCTTATTTATGAAATAGTCAAATGCTTTTATTTCTTTCTAAAGCTTTTCCAAGCTTCCTATTATCTTATCCAAAACAATGAAACATCTTTTCCCTTTGTTTGGCAAATTTTCGACTTCAATGAAAACCTAAAAGTGGTCCCCACATAAACAGTTTTCCTTACTCCTATGCCCTAATAAATATACCTCTTTAATCACCTCTAGTTTGTTTGCTTCATATCAAAAAGAAAAAAAAATCAAGTCTAGCTTAGACCTGGTTATTGGGCGGGGCGGGTCAGGGTCAGTGTGGGTCGGAAGCGGGTCGGGTCATAAGAGGGTCGCCTCATGAAGGGTCGGTAGCGGGTCGGGCCAAATGGGTAGCGGGTCGATAATGGGCGGGTCGGTAAACGAGCAAGAAAAACATGGAACAAAGAGAGCCAATAGTGAGTATAAATGAATGCGAATCCGAATATGTAATTGTTTTTGCAAAACCTATTTTATTTTTCAAAATTATTGGGTTTCTTTGCTGGCCCTATAATGGCCCTGTCCAATAATAACCCTGTCCAATAAAGCCCTGTCCAATAAAAGTCCTGTAGATTTGACCCTAACCCTTTAACCATTAGGCTACCCTGTCCAATAACCAGGTCTAGTCTAGCTAGTTTCTTCATCATTCACATGTCCAAACCTTCTTTTTTTAACCTAATTCACGCACATAATTAGTTGGTAGAAGTTGGTTTCGCCAATCATATTTATTATATTGAGTACTATAAAGTTTCCTATGTTTACTTTATTTTATTGGCTTTAAAATGCCTCCGAATCCGCTTCTTGGCTTACCATCTTCATATTATCCCCACAAAAAATAAAATTCCTTAGCTTCTTTCTCACAAATAATAATGTGCAGTTTCTTCATCTTAGTACTTCTCTTCTCATCTCTTTATTTCCTCTTTCACTTACTAAAATGGTTTCACATAAAAAGACACCAAAATTGTTACATATTGGGCTATGAATGCTTCAAGCCTACTGATGATCGGAAAGTTAGCACACATTTTTCGGGCGAGATCCTGATCCGTAACCAAAATTTGGGTCTTAATGAGTACAAGTTCCTCCTCAAGGCCGCCGTTAGCTCCGGCATTGGGGAGGAAACTTACGGCCCAAGAAATATCCTCTTGGGCCGCGAGGAAAGTCCAACACTTGATGATAGTCTAGAGGAAATGGACGAGTTTTTTCAAGATAGTGTTGGAAAACTCCTCTATAAATCCGGAGTTAATCCACAGGATATCCATATTTTAGTGGTTAATGTGTCGATGTTTGCGTCCGTACCATCCTTGGCATCAAGGATAGTAAACTATTACAAAATGAGAGACGATGTTAAAGTTTACAATCTTAGTGGGATGGGGTGTAGTGCTAGCTTAATTTCTATGAGTATTGTACAAAATATTTTTAAGCATGAAAAAGAGCGTTATGCTATAATTGTAACGTCCGAATCTCTAAGCTCGAATTGGTATATGGGTAATGACCGATCCATGATCCTATCCAATTGTCTTTTTAGGTCGGGTGGGTGTGCTATCTTGTTGACCAACAAATGGAGCCTAAGAAAGAAGGCTATGTTGAAGCTTAAGTGTCTTGTACGTACACACCATGGTGCTAAAGATGAGTCTTATGGATGTTGCATGCAAATGGAGGATTCTTTAGGGAGGCTAGGGTTTCACCTTAGCAAAGACCTCCCTAAATCAGCTGCACGATGTTTGGTTGATAATCTCAAAGAACTAGCCCCAAAAATATTGCCAATAAGAGAAGTGGTACGTTTTGTAGTGCTAGTTATGGTCAGGAGATTTAACTTCGGACCTAACAAGCAGGCTGGTAGCGGTACAAGAGAACAACGTAATAAACCAATAATTAATTTTAAGACGGGAGTACAACATTTTTGCTTGCATACTGGAGGAAAGGCGGTTATAGATGGTCTAGGAGAGAACCTCAAGTTAGGAGAGTACGACGTCGAGCCAGCGAGGATGACCCTCCACCGGTTTGGGAACACATCGGCGAGTAGCTTATGGTATGTTTTGGGGTATATGGAGGCCAAGAAGAGGCTCAAGAAAGGGGAAAGAGTGTTGATGGTTAGCTTTGGGGCAGGATTTAAATGTAATAGTTGTTTGTGGGAGGTAGTAAGGGACTTAGATGGGAGTGACAATGTTTGGAATGATTGTATTGAAAATTACCCTCCTAAGACATTGACAAATCCTTACTTGGAGAGGTTTGGTTGGATCCAAAATGAAGACTCTAGTACCTTTAAGATTCCAGAGGATTACCAAGAAAGATTGAATTATTACAAGGAAAAAATGAATTGAACTCTCTATATAGTAGTATAAATATAACTAGTACCCTATATTATTTACATGGGAATATTGATTTTTTTGTTCATTGTAACATTTACAATGTATGTTCTTTATGGAGTGTTCAGGCATATTAAAACTTACTTATTTCTTCTATTCAAAAAAAAAAAAAACTTACTTATTTCTTTATATTTGTATCTGTGCTTCAAAAGGTGAAGCTTTAGTGTACTCCATTGGGAAATTTACTACTGCCATGTAATATACTCATTCTTACAGCTGGAAAATTAAATGATGCATGCATGGGTATTTAGCTGTATTTTTTTGTATCTTAGAGCTCGTTTGGTTACCGTTGGAACTTAATTCCCATGGGAAGTCTTATTTCATGGGAAATAAATTCCCTTGTCTATTTCCTAAGAAATGGCTTTTGGTGTTTGGTTGAGCATAGGAATTTGTAATTGACACAGGAATTTCTAATCACCAGGGAGGGGGGTTGGTGACTAATTTCCTACACTACATAGGAATTTCCATAACCTAAGAAATTCTATTTCCCATGAATTCCCTATTTCCTGCATACCAAACAACTATCCTATTTTGTACTTCCTAGGAAATCCAAATGAGGTGAACCAAACGACCTCTAATATAATAATTAAGAATAAAAATTCAATTCTTTTTCCATTTTTTGTCTGGATAATTATAATTATGAAATTGTCTTACTGTCATTGGATTTATAGCATGTGTTCTTAATTATTGAGTACCTATATAATGACTATGTTGCCTAATAAAGACATAGTATGAACAATGTGTACCTCAAAAACTATAGAGTCCATATAAGGTGGATCATACTGTGGGATAAACCACAGCCCTGGTGTTAGGCTGTTAGCATGTTATTTGCAATATATATGAAGTATGCATTTTCATGTCCAAATTATCCCTCACCCAGTGACCCAAGATCCGCCAAGTAATGGTTGCAGTGATTATTGAGTAGTTGAGTATCAATTGAAACTACATAATACATTTACTCATTGTCTTAATTTCACAATAAAATTGCAGTACTATAAAGTTTGATTTCACAACAAAATTGCAGTACTATAAAGTAATACTTCATAAATAATGACTTGAAGTACAAATTCTTACTTCTTCTATTGATTGTTCACTGAGATCAGTTGGGTACTTGGTAGTATTATTGTACTGACTTATTGACACCAACTTGAAGGATAGTCATTTATAAAGGATGAGCCTGATTTGGTGAACAGGTACATCATGTGGACAATCTGGCTGATCAAGAAGCTTGGGGATTCTTTTCGGTGGTGCAGCATTCATAAGGTTCCTAGAGACAGTGTATACCCACCGCACCCACAGGCAACCAGAATTGCGACTATGTTCTTTTATACAAATGGTATGTTTTAGGTACACAATTAGCACTGTGCACCCTAGTGCATAATCCACGCTTTGGTTAAAAAAAAAGGTGGCACATGCAGCACTAAATCTCTCATAATTCAATTCTATCTTTTGCTATAACAAGTCAACATTGTACTATTCGCACTTTCGCATGTCTAATAAATTAATGTGCACTTACAAAGGTTGTTCTTACATAAAGGCAATATCTACTTATTGCTTCTCGAATTGAATACCATCTTATCTTGATGAAATACTATAATTTCAAACTCGAGCAGACTGGTTTGTGAGTTTGCAGGATACTAATAAAACAAAGGAATTAAATCGAGAAGTTAAAATTATCTCGCAAAAAAATTGGATTTCTAAAAGTATTACACACGATAACTTGCAGTCTTGCACTATCTCAACATAGAAGTGATAAAAACAATTAAACGAGGCACAAACGTGGTTCAATTTCTATTTCGAGATTACCTCCACCACATCTAACTCAACTAGTACTCCCAAACCCCTCAAAAAAAAAATAACTAGTACTCCCAAACACTTAAATACAAGTGTCATTAAGACGGTTAATCTGAATCAAATATACAATCATGCACCAACTAACCCAACCCAACCCAACCCAACCCTCTCGATGATTCCTTAATGAACGCTTCTTGATTAAGCAAATGGAGGTGTCAAGATGGCAATGCCAGTAACACTATGTTATGCTTTATGCTACTGATATATACTCCGTTCCTTTCCTGTTAGTTCTTCCTACTTTGACTTTTTTTCTCTCTCAAAAAGATTATAGATAAGAAGAACAAATAGGAATGGAGGGAGTATGATGATCATCTTCAAAATATATATCTTCCACTTACCCATAGATAGAAAAAACAAATAAGAAAGGAGGGATTAATTATGTCAACTATTTTGTTTTTCATCTTCCTTATTAACCTTTCTTTTTCTTTCTCTCACCTCTTACCATCAAGCCTCCTTAATAGAAGTTGTCATCTCATTTTTTTTTTGTCGTGCAAAGAGTGGTCATAGATCTCACAAGATTAAAATACAAAATATTTAAATGAGACACCACTAACATACTTATATTATTATCGAAAATAACACTAATTCTGCTACGGTAATTAATAATACTTGTACCAACATTATTAATTACCATACTTGTCTCAACATCATTAATTACCATATCTAAGTCATGAACATGTTCGTCATCGATGAAAAGACACATATCACCTTCGATTATATACTATTTTATGAAGACTTTTATTCGGGAATTATATGTGGATAATGTTATGCATAACCCAAAAAGTAAGTAAATTGTTATACGATAGCTACAACTATAATAATCCTTATGTAAAAGATAATATAAAACATTAATATGCAATTCTTCATCCAATTTACTATAATAAACGTTTTAGAACCGACCACTTCTTTGATACGGTAATATTCCAACCACAAACGAAATATGATGACTCAACATCTTTTTACGCCATTTGCTATAATAAATGGAAAACTAACCTTATCTTGATATTTTTGATCTTCACATATAAAAAAGGAGAGTTATTAAAATACACTACAGGTTCTTTATTTTATTTTAATCACCTTATTATAAAGTCGACCATTTTAATAACCACCTTCACCTTATAGACACTTTTTTAAAATAATGACCTTATATGGTTAATTTTATTTTAGATTGCCACCAATTGATAGATCCTATACATCAAATAAGTCGTCAAATTTGTCACAAATATTCCATTTTTTCTTACGGATCGAAATCTATCGATTGGTGGTTTAAAAAAGAGAAAGAGCTATATATATAAGGTGGTTATTTTAAAAGAAATGTTTATAAGATAGCTATTAGAAAAAACCGACTTAATAAGATGGTTAAATTCACTAATCCTAAACTAAAAACAAAGAATTAGGTGATGAAAATAATAAAAATTTAGGGCTTTCCATTGGTATAACAACCAGGAGGAAATTTAATTGGATAAAAAACCGAAATCCAATCCAAAACCGGGTTAGAAATGCGGTTCATTTTTTAAATTTTAATTTGGCCAGGGCTGAAATTTTCGCATAATCTGGATTTTCGGTTTGGATCCAAAGAAACCGAAGAAAACCAAAATCTATACGAGCCCATACGGCCCAAATCTTCAAAAACCCATTGAAATATATATTTTCAAATATTTTATATTTTTCATTTACTAACTTGTAAATCCAAATATGTGTCCAATTTTTTTAAAAATATGGGCAAGCACCAGACACAAATAATCAGACCCAAAAGATTTTGGTATTTCGATTTCAATGCAAACTAAAATTGAAAATATCGATTTGAACTAAATACTACTAATTGATATTGACTTTTGTGTACAAATAATCAGACTCAAAAAGATTTTGGTATTTCGATTTCAAAGCAAACTAAAATTGAAAATTGAAAATAAGTTTGTGTACAATTCTGTACAAAATCATCTCAAAGGCGCTTGTTAATAAACTTAAATCTTTCCTTCCTTCTATTATATCGTCTAACCAAAGTGCTTTTGTTCCCCGTCGATTGATAATGGATAATGCTTTGGTGACTTTTGAGATATTTCATGCAATGAAAAGGAAAGATGTCACAAATGAGGGGGTTTGAGCGTTGAAATTAAATATGAGTAAACCGTACGATAGAGTTGAATGGTGCTTCGTTCCTGGAGAAGGTTATGCAGAGAATGGGGTTCAGTGTTGAGTGGACTGATAGAGTCATGGCATGCATTTCTAGTGTCTCTTTCACCTTCAAGATCAATGATGTGATTCAGGGGTCATTGAACCCTTCTCGAGGGCTTCGTCAAGGTGATCCTATTTTCCCCCTATTTATTTCTTTTGTGTGTTGATGCTTTCTCCTCTCTTATTACTAGGGCTGCATATGAGAAGAAGATTCATGGGGCGCAAATCTGTAGAGGTGCTCCGATGATTTCGTACCTTTTCTTTGCAGATGATAGCATCCTGTTTACTAAAGCTTCTGTGCAAGAATGCTATGTGGTGGCTGATATTATTAGTAAATATGAGAGAGCATCGGGTCAGCAAATCAATTTAAGCAAGACAGAAGTTGTGTTTAGCAGGAATGTGAAGAGTGATCGTCGTTGTGAGATAGTCAATATCCTTGGTGTAAAAGAGGTGGAGAGACAGGAGAAATATTTGGGGTTGCCTACGATCATTGGGAGGTAAAAAAAGTGACGTTTGCGTGCATTAAGGAGCAGATATGGAAGAAGTTGCAAGGGTGGAAGGAGAAACTGCTATCTCGACCGGGGAAAGAGGTGCTTATCAAAGCGGTGGTACAAGCCATTCCTACATACATGATGAGTGTCTTTTACTTGCCTAGTGGTCTTGTTGATGAAATACACTCGATGATTGCTCGTTTTTGGTGGGGCTCAAAGGATGGTGAGAGGAAGATGCATTGGCATAATTGAGAGTCTCTTTGTTTACCTAAATCTATGGGTGGCAAAGCAGGCTTGGCGCCTTTGTCAAAACACAACTTCTTTGCTCTCTTTGCTTTTGAAGGCTCGTTGCTACAAAAAAGTGGAGTTCATTGATGCTGGGCGGGGTTATAATCCAAGTTTTACATGGAGAAGTATTTGGGGATCGAAGTCGTCGTTGTTAGAGGGATTAAAATGGTGTATAGGATCGGAGCGAAATGTTAGAGTATGGAATGATGCATGGCTTTTGGGAGATGGTGCTCACTTCACTCCCACCCCACGCCATGATAGTGATATGGAGCTTCGGGTGAGTGCCTTACTAGATTACGAGGGGGGTGGTTGGAATGTGGAGTTGGTGCACCACACGTTCATTGAGGAGGAATGGGACATGGTGCTCAAGATACCCCTATCTCGGTTTTGGCCGCAAGATCATCTCTATTCGTGGCCTACAACTACAAGGGTGTTTTCGGTTAAGACTTGCTACTGGCTAGCTCGCCTCGGTCATGTTCGCACTTGGAGATTTCATCATGGTGAGAGGGAGTCGGAGTTATGGAAGAGAGTTTGGAGTATAAATGGTCCACCAAAAATGTCTCACTTTATCTGGAGGGCTTGCAAAGGTAGCCTAGTTGTTCAAGAAAGGCTTTTTTATAGACATATTCGTGACTCCCCGAGGTGCAGTGTTTGTGGAGCGCAACAGGAGACTATTATCCATGCATTAGTTGAGTGCTCACAAGCCCAATCAATATGGCAGGTTAGTGGTATGTCCTCCCTTATAGCTGATGCCCCTCGTTCATCCTTCCTTGATTTGTTCGAATGGCTGGCAAGTAGAGTGTCGAGAGATGAGTTGCGCATGATGTGTGTGCTGATGTGGGCTTCTTGGTTTTGCCGCAACAAGTTCATATTCGGGGCTCAAACCTTGGATGGTGTCTTAGTAGCTAGCAACTTCTCGAAAATGGTTGAAGAATATTGCACATATGCAGCGAATGTTTTTCGGCCTGGGTTGGGGGGTTGTGCGAGTTTGGCGAGCTGGTCCCCACCTGCTGCTGGTTATTTGAAAACAAATTTTGATGCCCATGTAAACGTGAATGGTATGGGTGTGGTGATGCGCAACAGTAATGGCGGAGTGGTTTTATTGGCCACGAAACGTGTTGCAGCAAGATGGGATGCGACGTTAGCTGAAGCTATGGCAGCAAGATATGCAGTGGAGGTAACTTCTCGGTTTGAATATGATAATTTGATCTTTGAAGGTGATGCAAGTACGGTGGTCAATGCAGTGAAGAACAAAGTAGAAGGTGTTGCCCCTCTCTTTAGAGTCTTTAATGATATTAATAGGATAGCTGGGAACTTTGATTGTTTTTCATTTTCTCATGTTAAACGAGCGGGTAATGTAGTTGCCCACCTGTTAGCTCGTTGGGAGTGTCCTTCAGAGATTGTATGGTTTTGACTCCTTTCGGCCCGACCCGGTTTTTGGGCGAGTTTGGGCGTTTTTTTTTTTGGGCGGGCTTTGGACAAGCCAAAAAAGACTTTTCAGTCTAAATTTTGGCCCGACCCGTTTTGGCCCTAAAAAGCCCGTTCGGCCCGGCCCGAAATAACGGGTTTTGGGCACACATTTTTGGCCCGGATTTGGGCCCGGCCCGCCCAATGGGCAAATTTTTTTTAACGCGGCCCGACCCATAATCACCTCTACAAAGCATTACTAGTTTGGTGGATATTGATCCAATATAAGTTTCCTGGCTTTTCCCCTCAAAAAAAATTTAGACTTTTGAGTGAAAAAACAACAAAAACCGAACATTGATCCCTAAGGGCCCGTTCGTTATCGTTTTTTGTTTTCAGTTTTCAGTTTTTTTGAAAACTAAAAACCAAAAACAGGAAACCAGAAAAAGTGGTTTTCACTTTTTAGTTGTCGTTTTCAAAATCATCATGTTCCCAATAAATTTGACTAATTTTTTATTCATTATAGGACATATATAATATGACTTTGAAAATCAAAAAACCAAAAAACAGAAAACCACAGTAATACCGAACGGACCCTAAATTATTATTACCGACGTAAGCGGTAAGCCCATATAAAAACACTATTGATTTGGGAATTGGGAGAGAGGCTAGGGTTTAAGAAGCTTGTAACCCTAACTGTCCAAATTCCAATCCCTAGAATTTGCGGCGACTACAAAAAAAATCCATCTCTCTCTATAAAATTACAGATTACCGATCACAGATTTCATCTATATCTGAAAAGTTCGATTTTCAGCATCAATTTACAAAGAAATTGAAGAAATTTTCGACGATTCCAAAAGTTTTAAGGTTTGTTTAGGACTAATTTTACTATATATTGTAAGTTATAAGTGTTAAAAGTTTGTAGTTTAGCATTCAATTTTTGAGTAAGAAATTTCTAATTTAATTCACTAGTATGCGAGCTCAAAAAAAAAAACTTGGATATGGGTTGTTGTGGATGCTTAATACTTTTTCATTATGATTGTTTCTTAGAAATTTCGGTGGCAAAAATTGGATATAATCTCGGTCATGTAAATTGTTTCGTTTTTTCTTCTTAATCTGATCTACTGAAACCTTAAATATGGTGTCTTTAGTCTATTAATCACTGTTGCTTTATACTAGTATGAGTTTGACGAAATTTAGGTTGCAAATTGCTTGTGATTGAACTTTAGTAAGTGGATAATGAATTTTTATGTTTCCTAACTAAATAATTGGAAGAATAAAACTATTCTAAATGGTTTTTTATGGGTTGAAAGTTTCGTCTCTGAGGCCTTTTTTTTTTTTTTTTTTCTCTCTTTTTTTCGCGGTAGTTAAGGCGTTTATTGGCGTTGTGGTGTCGACTAGATTGAGTTGCTTGCCGGCCCTGTGGTGTTTTGTGTTTTACATTGTGGGGAGATCGTCGAAGTTGTGAAATGAAAAATAAGGGACGTGTAAGTTGGGACGAGGTTAACTTGGAGGAGAATGAGAAAGATAAACCAATAAGACAGAAGATTACTGAGCCAAAGACTCCGTTTCATCGGATGACTGATAATGATGGTTCTTCTTCTCCAGTACATCGTACCTTCGATGAGTGTATTGATGATGTTGAATCCACTCGTCATGCTCTGAACAGTGTAACTTATTCTAGTAGAAATAGCACTAGTAGGTTTGATGGGTGTTCATCTTTGGAGGATGAGGGAGAGGTTCTGGAGGATGGCGAAAATTCTGAATTAGGGAGGAGTAGTTTCAAAGAGCATAGGCAAGCGCATTATGATGAGTTTTTGAAGGTGAAGGAACTTTCTTGCAATGGTTCTTTCATGGATGAAGACACTATAATAGAGGACAATATATCAGTGTGTTCAGGGGTGGAAGATACTGCTATATATGAAGACACTGCTGCAAGAAATGATACCACATCATCATCGACCTCTAGAGCAGAAAATATTGCTATAGCTGATGGCAAGCCAGGTGCAATTTTTTCTCCTCTGTTGGCTAAGTCGAGGACTTACAAGTACATGTATCTTCATAATTGGTTGAATAATTTTTGTGACCGTTACTTGTGCGTTATTTTGAAATGTGATATATAGGCACCCTCTGTCCCTCTTACACTGATTTTGCCTTAGTTTCAGGATATACTTTCCTACTAGGACGATTGTTCTTTATTGTACTGATAATGAGTCTTATTTCCCTGATACTGTAATCACCCTAGATGTTTATGTGTGTATTGTACCGATAATTAATCTTATTTCCCTGATACTCTAATCATCCTAGATGTTTATGTGTTTATGTCAAATCTTTGTCTAAAGTTCCTTCTGAGTGGAAGTTCAGGTGGGATTGTCATGATGCTTATGTACCCTGTTTTAATATATTGCATTTTTTCCAGGGTGGTCTGTAGCAATGGCTCAGGAAGCTGCAATGGCTCAGGAAGCTGGTATGTTTGTTGTTCATCAGACCATTGGCAATGTCCTTTGCTGCAAATGTGGTGTCCCTATGCAACCAAATGCAGCCAATATGTGTGTGAGATGTTTGCGTTCTGAAGTTGACATCACTGAAGGATTGCTGAAGCAAGTGACAATCTTATTCTGCCCCGACTGTGAGACTTACTTGCAGCCTCCAAAGACTCGGATCAGGGCCGAGCTAGAATCAAGGGAACTCCTAACATTCTGCCTTAAGAAGTTGAACTTAGATAAAGCCAAAGTCACATTGGTGCATGCTGAGTTTGTGTGGACTGAACCGCACTCTAAGAGGATCAAGGTCAAACTGAGGATTCAGAAAGAAGTCCTTCACGGGGCAGTTCTAGAGCAAGCTTATATGGTTGAATATGTCGTGCACCATCAAATGTGCGACTATTGCTCTAAGATCCAGGCAAATCCAGATCAGTGGGTGGCAGCAGTTCAACTCCGGCAGCATGTTTCTCACAGGAGGACTTTCTTCTACCTGGAACAACTTATTCTTAAGCATGATGCTGCAGTTAAGGCTATTAGAATACAGCAGATGCATCATGGTATTGATTTCTTTTTCTCCAACAGAAGTCATGGGGTGAAATTTCTGGAGTTTGTTGGTAAAGTTGCTCCCATCAAGAGTCGTAGTGACAAAGAACTTGTGTCTCAAGATTCCAAGAGCAACATTTACAACTATAAGCACACCTTCTCTGTTGAGATTTGCCCCATCTGTCGTGAGGATCTTGTATGTCTTCCTCCTAAAGTCGCCATTAATTTCGGGAATTTGGGTCCTCTTGTGATCTGCACAAAAGTGAGCAACAATATAATGTTAATGGATCCAAACACCTTGAGGTATTGTTTCCTAGATGCTGATCAGTATTGGAGGTTTCCCTTCAGATGCTTGCTCTCTAGTAGGCAGCTGGTGGAATACATTGTGCTAGATATCGATAATGTTTCAGCTGAAGTTAATGTTTCTGGCTCAAGGTATGCCTTGGCTGATGCTCAAGTGGCACGTGTATCAGATTTTGGAAAGAATGATACAATATTCTACATTAGGACACACTTGGGTCATCTTCTGAACCCCGGGGATTATGCTCTTGGTTATGATGTTTATGGGGCAAATCCAAATGACTCTGAGTTAGACAAATACAAAGGACTTGTTCTTCCTGAAGTCATCTTGTTAAAGAAAAGCTATGAAGAGAAGCGTCAAAGAAAACGTGGGAAGCCTCGTGCTTGGAAGCTTAAGAGCCTTAACATGGAGGTTGATGAGACTACCCGAGGTAAAATTGACCAAGATAAGGTGGATAATGAGTATGAAGAGTTTTTGAGAGACTTGGAAGAAAACCCTGAACTGAGGTTCAACGTATCATTGTATCGCAATAAGGAATACCAACCATCGGAATCAACTTCAATGGCTGATGGTGACGAGTTGCCCTCCGTGCGTCTCGATGAGTTGCTCGCTGATCTTGATCTAAGTGATGAAGATGACGAAGCTGGGGGTAGTAACATGAGAGAGTGATGACTGATGAGCTATTTGCAGAAACTCTGTAGAGTTTCATTTTTTAATTTCAATTTTGCTTCATAATTTATTTTTCTTTCTGGACTACCTATCCTTCTGAGTTATGATAACAATAGTCTTATACTTGTATCATGTTTTGCACTCAGCTTCTAGATGTATATACTTGAGGAATTTTTCTGAACTGTTGGGTTTTTTTCTTCGAAGAATCTGAACTGTTGGTTTTATATAATAGTTAATTTGGAGTTTTTGCTTATGTTTTCTTTTCTTTCTTCTGTTCTGCAACATATCAACCCGGAAGAGCGCATGTAATTGATCCTGAAATGTAAGCATCTTCAGTGTCAATAATTCCTTTGCGGAAGAAGTAGAAGAACGCTCGTAACGCGAGCAAGAAATATGCAGGGGATGCTTTTCATAACGAGTCATGACCCCTTCAGTAAGTGAAGTCCCCGAATCGAATCTCAGATCTTTCTATAAAGATCTTTTGTCTCATGGTAGCCTGCTCCAGTCCACTTACGGAACTTTTGTTATTGGGTTTTAATAAAGTTACATGACTTAACTTTACATGATAACCAAAGTTCTTGACAACACGAGTCTTAAAACTCTTAACCACAAACCACTAGTCTCCACATATTGTGTATTGTCTGGTAACCATAGACTGAGCCACGTTGTCTGTAATTAACACGACTTTATGAGCTCTATGATAAACTTGAGAAATTAGGATGGAAATAGCTCGATACCAGTTTCAATTTTAGGTGCCCAATTATATGAAATATTTAATTTGTCAATAAAATACAAATTTTTGGCCAATTCTTTTTTGGGTTACTAATTATTGAATTTTTGTAGTTTAGGCCATTTTATTTTTAGTTGAGCTTTAAACAAAATTATTTCAGCAGTAGTAATACTATTTGGAATTCACTAACTATATATAATATATTACTTTTGGTCGAGTAACCGAGTACTCAACCGGTCACGTTCCAAAATATTGAGAATTAGAACCATTTGTAATAGATTCCTAATTTTATTACTCAGAACCAGAATCACTAGATTCAGTTCCGGTCTTGAAGCAGCCGATTCTTTTACCCTTTTTAATTTCTAACCGAGTATTCAATACTTTTGCTCGCCAATATATGTGGTCGTATTCTCCTCCGAAGTGGGCTTCGGTTTGGCCTAGAGAAGTTTATTAAAACTTACATTTTACTATCACAATCTTTCTTCCCTCCCCCAGAAAGTCCTTTTTGCTTTACCTTATTTCGAATATTTGGCTCGTAGAAAATAAGGTTATCTTCTCATAAATATCTAAAAGTGTTTTTTTGAGCATTTATAATTGTCATATGGTCACCCACTAGTATTTCTTTTTTACCAATATCGTTGATGGGAGCAAGTAGGGGGGCTACGCAGCCAACATGGACAAATGACAATATTGATGTAAATAAGGCATAAGCTATATTCCAACGCAAAGTGGAAATAAGTTTTTAAAAAGCATTATTTGAGAAAACAAAAATCAAGATTAGTCTAAAATCAGACCGGGAAGTAATGACTTTAACTCGATTCGATTTTTACAAAATGGGATGGAAACTTCGTTGCCCATCACGTTACAAACTAGTGTCTTTTAGAATAAAACAACTATCGTGCGTCCGTGCCACCACTGCCACGATTCCCCTTAGTTACTCTCGGACATTTTGTCCCTTGATTAATGCATTACCTTCTGGCTTTCCCCAATTAATTTCTTTTGTCCGTCGCCGGCCAATCCTAAGATTCTTTTTTATCTCTCTCCTCTTTCAATGGCGAAGAGTGGCACCTCCAATGTCATCACTCATCTTCCTTACAAGCTCATGCTCTCCTGCCCCACTGGTCTTTCTCCTTCTCAGGTTTATTTTTATTTTCTCTCTCCTCTCGATTAGGTCATTATTCTTGCTTAATAATTTTTCTTAGTGTATAATAACATAATTCATACTAATTTTGCACGCATTTTTGCAACATTTGGTGAAGGTATCAGTGATTTTTGATAAAGTGTATGATAGGATCCCACATCCAGACGTCAATCTTGAGAATTCTATTGCTGAGGTATTGTTATTGTTATTGATTTGTTTTATCAAAATTAATCGATCAGTCTGACATGAACAACATTCGCATTTTATGTTGTGTGTTTGTAATTAACATGATATCTATATACGTTTCGAAATAATTGATACAGTTTGACTTTTTCACTATTCGCTCACTCTACTGTGAGTCTGTGACTATGTTTTGTGAATTCTGTGTAAGGGAAAATATAGTCATGTGTGATCTTGTTCGACTTGTCTCGATATATACTTTGATAATATCGACTTTTTATAATTTTTACTTATATGAAAAAAAATATATACCAGCAAGTGTGTTGAGAGAAGTGTGTCAAGTATTTTGAAACATAGGAAATAGTATAATCGTAGACATTAGATGTACGGTTGTGATTTTCCTTTTTTTGTTATGAAAAATATTAGGATTGTACATCTACCTTCTACGATTGTATATGAATAACATATTAATTGTTAATTACAAGTTTGCCACTTGATATGCGAGTTTTGTTGATCTTGAATTTCAGTTTAGATACTATTGTGTGAGCTATTATGTCTCTTTAAAATGTGATACATATTTGATTTCTATTAATTCCCCTTTTTCTTCATTCTACTTGGTAGATATGGGATCAAAGAGCTCAACAAAATTCATCATTGTATAATGGGAAGAAGTTTAGAGTATGTATTCTATTGAACCTAGAGAAACTTATTTGAACGTGATGTTAAAGTTTCAGTCTATTAATACTTTCTTAGCTTTGTTTGCAATAATGGGACGCCATATGCAAGTGTTTTCTGGATTTGGTTTCCTGCTTTTCCGTGCAAAGTTTGCATTATGTGGGCGAATTGACCTAGTAACTTTACTGAAAGAATTTTGCAGTATGGTGGACATGCCTTGCATGCTGGTGATGCTGGTTATGAGCAAGATTGTCGCATATTTTTGCACCTTGGTTTGACAGATTACAGGTCTAGATCTTTTCTTTCTTATGACTTTCACTTCTATATTTTGCTAGTCAATGTCAGTGATGTATTGAACTAGCCATAATGCACTGCAAATGGTCACATATGGAACATGCATGCTTTTTGTTAAAGGAGGACTCAGTTGCTTTCCTTATGCTTACTAATATATATCACTCTGGTGGCCCTTGGAAAACATCCTCCAAGCGATGGGGGTATGAGGGCCTTAGTGTACGGGTGTTAATCATGGCAGATTCTTTTTTGTGAGATCTCAATAGAAAGATCTTTGGCCTGCATATAAGCCTACAGTAAAGAGAAACGAACAGTAGTTTGTTGGGAGAGTAGCTTTTGAGTTTTTTGATGTAGTCAATTGTAAAACGGAGCAGAAGAATTGTCTAATGCTGACTCTTTAGCTCTATTAGTGATTATGCTGAACATGATTAGGGAATAATTTTGAACATTATAAGTATGGCAACTCTCTTCTATAGAGGCACCTTGATTCAGACAAAATCTTATCCCTTGTGCTGAATTCTTGTAATGTTGAACTTTCAAATTAGAAAGGTAAACTATTGTTTAATTGACTCATATCAAAACTAGGTCCATTGCTTATAGGGGTGATAGGGAGTGTGGGTGGTCAATGATAGTAGCTGGTACGTTGCAATATGTAAGATGGTGTTGATCACTTGATTGCACTTCTGATAGAAATTTTAAGTCTCACCTTATTAGGTCCAAGTCTAAGGGTTTATAGTAGTGGATTGTGGCCTTTTAGAACCTAAACTCTCACCTCATTCGTCCTTTGGTAGTTTTATTAGGTTGTATAAGTATAAGATCATATATTACATTTGCTATTTATTTTAATATAATTATATTATATACTCTCTCCGTTCTTTTTTAGATGTAATATGTTGACTTTGGGTACTATTCATCCAACTTACTTTGACCATCAATTGTTATTTATATACTTCCTCCGTTTTTTTATACATGCTACATAGAGAAAGTGGGGGGTTTTTAAGAAAGGTAGAGAGAGAAAGTAGGGGACCACCACTTTTTAAATAAAGAAACATTTGTTAAGGAAAAAGTATGGGTATTTTAAAGGAGAAGGTGGGGGACCACTAACTTTTTAATAGTATTTTAAGATGTTTATGGTGAAAAAGTGTCCATTTATGGTATGTAGCATCTATTATGACATTGCCATTTAAGGAAAATGTAGCATCTATAAAAAAAACGGAGGAAGTATAAGGAAAAATATAGTCATGTGGGATCTTGTTGGATTCGTCTTGATATACACTTTCCAAATATATATTTCTTATAATTTTTACATTTATGAAATTAGAGATATTATGGATTAAAGTTGTGTCTCGACAAGTGGGAAAAGTCAAATGTTACATCTATTATTAAAAAACGGAGGGAGTATTTAGAGAGTTCTCTTATTTTCTAAGTTGGTAGTTTAGATTATGAAAAGAGCCTATATGTATTGTTGTCAATTGGTTGTATTTTGAGAATAATCAAAGCTTATTGAATTTTGGAACATGGTCATTGGTCCCTGGTGGCTTGTTAAAATCACTGCCAAGTAAATTTTTTTACTTGTCTTGTTAGTTGTTACTATAATTTTCTGGATACCACACTTCAGTGCCTTGTGTTATGTGAACAGCTTGGATTTATAAGATATTTTGATCGGCAAGACTTGGATGTGTACTCAAAATTTACTCTATTAAGATTAACTTTATAAACAAAGATCAATTATCTTACCCTCCCAGTGTAAGGTTCCATACTTCTTGTGCTTTTTTTTTCGTCGAGAGGTTCTATATGAGATTTTATGGTTCCAAGGACATATTCCGTTCTATTATTTCTCCTTCATTTTTTTAATATGAATAATAGTTGTCATATTGAATATTGTATCTTGCTCTAGCAATTTGCTGTATGTGTTATCCTTATATCTGTCCCTTTAAAGTTGCATCATATTGGAAATTTGTTTCTTATGACTAGTCAAGCTTTCTGTCTCTATATAAACCCTGCCCTGGAAAGTTACTGCCCCTTCCCCTCATGAGTGTGTGGCAATGTAGCTGCAGCTATGTTTGTGAACAATGTCATTACTGATGGTACACTGTTTGACTAATGAACTCTGCTGATTACATTCATTTAGGACTTTCGTGGGAACAAACTTAAATCCATTATGGGAAAAGTTTCTAGTTCAAACAGAAGGTAGTTAATGCTGCTTGATGCTTTTTTTTTAATAACCAAATGGAAACAAACATTTTTCGAGAAGGCTATCAATTCCACCATTGAAATGTTTGTAATATTAATCGAGAATGAAGGTTCTTGGAAGACACCTAATATAAATCTCATTATGTGCAGTCTACATATTACCTAAGATGTTTCCAAATGTCACTTAGAAAATTCTGGACAAAAAACAAGGCAAATATATTCCACAAACAATTATGATTGATAATGTTGCTTCTAGTCTAGATAAATAACCCACTAAATTTTTTCTCATCTTTGATTACTTGTAGTAGTCTCTCACTACAAGCTTGTCCTAGTGTTAAGGGTTCCAGTTACTTCCTTCGTTTCTTAGTTCACACGTTTTGACCTTGGCACTATTCAGTTTTCACGTACTCTACTTTGACAATATTTTGTGATTTATACTCAAAGAGAGAACATGGTCATGTGGATCTTGTCAGATTTGTCTCAATGTATAATTTCAAAATGTCAACTTTTTTCTAATTTTTGCTTATTGATAACTAGAGATATTAATGTTTAAAGTATTGAATGGCAAGTGTGCCTAGATAAACAAATCAACTTGAGAAAAAGAAAAGAAAGGAGGTATTCTTAGGTACCTTGTTGCAATGTTCCAACTATGTGTATAAATGAACCACTACACTATTGAACAACCCGTCAAATAAGCTCAGTTTGAAGTTGGTAAAAGCTCTTTTGTTAGGTATAACGAACAAGAAACAAAATTTTCAGCTCGATATATAAATACACAATTTAGAAATCTATAAATAGTTATAATAGTATGCATCTCTTAGATCATCTCATTGTTATGTAAATTAATTGTTCGCAAGTTATATACTTCAAAAGGAAAAAAAGCCAACTGGATTTAATTTTTATAAAAGTTCATCCCTCCAATTTCCTGTTAAATTCTTGAAAGTTCTTCAAAAAAAATTTGATGATCTAATTAGACATCATGAACAAGCTTGAGCTTGCTGGATTTTAATTGAACAGAGCTCGAAAAAAGCAAGTTAGAGCTTAGCTAAATTCGCGTGGTTAGAGTTCGAAATGGAAAGAATGAACATCAACATTTCACTAGTCGGCCTGACTTTTTTTATATCCACTGTTCCAACTATATATTGGCATAAACATCACTAAATGACTAACACATACTTTTAACTGTTTTATAGATGAAACTGTTCGCTGTCAACACACTTCAAATCCACTAGGCAATGGAGGAATTGTGGAGACGTCTGATGGAAAGATTCTTGTGCTGAAGCGAAGTAATAATGTGGGGGAATTCCCAGGACATTTTGTTTTCCCTGGTGGTCATCCAGAGGTAAATTCGAAATTTCATCTTCTTTTTGATAGTCTGTGTTGTAACTCCTGATGTTAATTTTCTGTTTGGCCATTCATCTTCTGCAGCCCGAAGAGGTTGGAGTTACGTCTCACGGCAATTTGGACACTGAGTCCTTAAATAGAAGTGTTTCCTTGGAGATGTTTGATAGTATTATACGTGAAGTAGTAGAAGAAACTGGAGTACCAGCCATATCCTTGGTAAGTAAAGCTCTTCTCAGCTGAATATGAACTGCTGCTTTCGCTGTACAAATGCCATCATGTTTCTTGGGGTTGATTGGTACCATGGCCAGCCTCTTTGCAGTTGCACGGGTGTGCTTATGTACATCTGAATATCAGATCCTCACTCACTAATTCCTTGCCATAAGCATGAACCTCACAAGTTAATGGTATATACTTCTATGTGAGCATTGCCAGGTATTAAGCTGATGCATCATTTTATTTACTAATTGAAGCCTATTTTTTCTTACCGGTTATGCACATATTTGGTCCATTTTACCTCTGATTCCATATTCTTTTAACCCTGCTAGCAAATTTCCCTGTGGTTGGTTGCTCTAGAACCGAGAACTAAAAGGAGATTTTAGTGTATGAGCTATTATATTTTGTTGTGCAAGTGCTCCTCTAATCATTATTTTGGTGGTGGAACCTCATCTTCTTGCAGTCCAAGCTGGTTTTTATTGGTATATCACGAAGGGAGCTGAATGTCCGACCTACTGCTTTCTTCTTTATGAAGTGCTCGCTTCAGTCAAAAGAAATCGAGAAGTTATATGTTTCTGCGCAGGATGGCTTTGAATCCACTCAACTTTATGCAATTTCAAAGGTCATTTCTTCTTTTTCCTCTTGGATCATGATTTCTGCAATTGCATTCAGTTCTAGTAATTCCTTTTTTTTTGTTTTTTTTTTTAATCTTGGATTTTAGATTGTTTTGCACTTTTTTTAGTACAGACTACATCATCGAGACTTGCATGCCTTAGAGGCTTAGACAGAGATATAGAATTAACATATTAACAAGTACCACAAGCTGCTCTAAGTAAGTAATAGACGCTATTGCTATTTTCCAGGATGACTTGGAGAATTTGGCATGTAAGATGCCTGGTTGCCACCATGGAGGATTAGCTCTCTACAGATTGATGTTGGAGGCTGTGAAACAGATCTGAGAATATTATCTTAATATCATAGCTTAGATTCACTCAGCTAAATCCAGATTTATTTCAAGGAAAACACTTGTAATATGACTGAAAACTCCTTTGGTTATTGGTAATACACTTCCAGTCAGATGTTGTTTATTGTAGACCTCGAAACCAATACGAACTGGCGTCATCTATTGAGATGTGTAGGTGCTGAATATTTTTGATATGGTAAGCAGAAGGATCCTACTGGAACGCCATCTTTCACTGGTCAACCTAGTCCAGCTTAGCATGTTAGTGCCTTGAGAATATAAGTTCAGGTAGTATTGATTGCTGAATAGTGAGATTGTGGAGTTGTGGAGTATCTGAGTACTATTTTAGGACATTAATCTGATGACAAAAAGAAGTATTAAGATTCGATGTTGTCTTTGGTAACTTCAGTGCTGACTTAATTGATTAATGTATCTCTATTATACCTCAACAAGCGTCCAAAGAAGACCATCCCGACCAACTTTGTTACCGCTCAACATAACCCTCTTAAAAGCACTGCATAACGAGGGCAACCAAATCCGTCATTTTCTTCATTGTCAGACGTGGTAGTTGATATTTTTTTGTTATGTAAGTGGTGTCGATTATACTTCATATGTTTTCAAATAAGTGCAACAGTTTGACTTTCATACTTACCAATGTATAATTGGGACCTATAATATTATTAATTATGTATATGTAAAAATTCTAAAAAGTTGATATCATGAAAATATTCGTTGAAACAAATTTAATAACATTTTATATGATCATTTTTGATTTTATATATTAGTAAAAGAAATATGGTCAAAGTGAGATATTTATATTATGTAATAGTACTGCATTTAAAAAGAAACAGATGGAGTATATATTTTAATCTATAGATTTTTATATGCAACCATCACATTCAATCCAACCTTCTGGATTAGGGTTGACATTTGTTTATTTTGGTAATCTTCCAATATATTTATATATATAAAGAAAGAAGAAGATAAACGTGTATATGGTTTTGAAGTCGTATCTTGTCTTTGTCGTTGCAACTTGCAAGGAAGGATGGCAATGGTAACGGTGCCAACGGGTAATAGTTGTGAACTTGTGATGTATCATTTCTTTTTTCGGGTAATATTAGTGTTACTGTTAGTGTCACAATAGTATTTGTGATGACTTACTGGCCGTTAATTAAGAGGATTCAATCAAGAACTACTAGCAGGGAATATTTTTATATTGGAATTCTTATATGGTAATGGTGTTGAACATATGTCCTTTAATTTTTTTTTCATTTTTTTGTCAACAACAATCTTATTTAACAAACTAGATTGCAACCATCCTCCCACCAAGTACTAATGTAGTAATATATCCTTCAATTTTTTAGCTCTCCTTTAATTTATAAATCTCTTCCTCCCACCAAGTACTAATGTAGTAATATATACAGGTCGCATGTCAAACCCTAAACTACAGGGTCCGTCTGTTCGTGGTTCCCTCGCGGGTTTCTCCTTGAGAGGGTTTTTTCTCTTTAGGGTTTCTCTTTGGGAGGGTTTTTTCCTAGCCTCCATCGCTAGGTTTTTCTTCTTTTTTGAAGGTTTTTCCTTCATTCTTTACCCTTCTTTTTCTTTCTCTTTCATTTCTTTTCTTCTTGGCCTCAATTGTGAATCTTTGTAGGGGCTTCCACTGGTGTTCGTACCAGTGGTAAGCCCCAAAAACTCCTTTAATTGCTTCCAATAAGTATATCCCATCCATAAGATGGTATTTATTTTAGGGTGTTTAATTTGGTTTTTTGTTCATCTGATGAAAAAGGAAGATCAAACAATCTATATTCTCTGTAAGAATCTAGAAGACCACATAAATATTTTCACCCAAACGACTATGCATCAGCGGAAGTTAAGCCGAATCAGAGCAAACTCACAGATTGTATTGCTTCGGATGAAGTTTTTTATTAAGGTTGTTTTTAATCAAATCTGCGATGTATCTAGTTCTAAGGTGTTATATACTTGTGTTGGAATTTTCGGTTTTTGAGGAATTGATTGTAAGTGCCGTTTGGCTATCTCTTAGGAATGAAATCCGTTTTCTTCCTGTAAAAAATAAAAACAAACTAGATTGCAATACTTTGGAGTGTGCAACTGATACGCTTGTATATGTGAAATCATATAACACAAATATAACTGATTATATAACACAAATATAACTGATTTCCAACAATTAGTTAACAACACTACGATATTTAGTCGTGCCTATTGTATATTGAATTGACTTTCAGACCAACTAATCTAAAATTCAACCGTTGTAGCACTTAAATTTAGTTTCATAATTAATGAAACGGCATTGACTACCCAACCAACTAAGAGAGCATAATACCACAACAAAAACCATGACATTTGACTATTTTGAGTATTTGACTATTTGTTCATTCCGTTATAAAGTAGCCAAGCCAAGCACTAAAAAATTCAAATACAATATGAGCAATAAAAAACTTTATATTTAGACTTAAACTAAAAAAACCAAACAAATAGCAAGGTCAGACTATTGAATAATCCAGGTGCATTTATTTGACCTTATTCAAATTTCAACAATCAGGGTACGTCAATTTAAACTTATTTTTGCTTATTAGAACTTATCTGAACTGATTTTTCCATATTAAATCGCAATCGAACATCAGCGTTACTATTGAATATAAATTCTCGACAAAACCCACAAAGATATTTAAGGCCCAAGTAAAGTAACTTTCTTGAGTTTAAAGCATTTATCACCATTTATCCTTGTGGTTTGCAGTGAAACAAAACTGACAAGATTATCCTTATATTATGGCTCATATTTTCTCAGCTAAATCCAGATTATTGCACACAAAATACAGGAAACACTAGTAATATCGTTGAAATCACTTCGGTTCCCGGTAATACACTTGCGGTCAAATGAGTAGACCTCAAAAGTTAATAATATACAAACTTGCATTATCTATTGATCTAAGTAGATTACATCTTATCTTTTAATGACATAAAGATAATCTTGTAGTTCTTACTAGACCGAAATTTTTAGCAGGTCAACCGAATCCAACTTTACGTCAATCCCCTTGGGGGTGTAGGCTACATTGATGTATTAAGACCAATTAACCAGTTTATTCTGGTATGGTACTACTTCAATACTGATTTGATGACGTCCTTGGTAGCTTCAGTGCTTACCTATGGAAGGGCAGCCAAAATCCCTCTATTTCCTTGATAGTCAAACGTGGCAGTTGATATAAGTAGTATTAAATATTTAAATATTTGAATTGTAGTTTTGAGATAATTATATGCAACCATCACATTCAAATATTCAATCCTAATCTTCAAACTAGGGGATTATGATAACATATGTTTACTTCGGTAAACGTTTCATATATATATATATATATATATATATATATATATATATATATATATATATATATAGAGAAGTGAGTTTATATGAGAATGCATACTTACGTGAGAAATGAGAATGGATTTTACGCGCTATAACTCTAATGAACAAGTGATGTTACTCTAATGAAAAAGTGATGTAACTCCAAAAAAATAATATTATGAAAAAAAAAATCAAAATAAAAAAAAATTTTAGGTGCAAAGTTTTTTCGAGGATATAACTCTAATGAACAAGTGTTGTAACTTTAATCCAATCGTGTGGTTGAGATTCATTCTCATTTCTCATATAAGGAGCATTCTCATGTGATCTTGCCCTTATATACATATATATACATATACATATATATACATATACATATATATATATATATATATATATACATATATATATATATATATATATATATATATATATATATATATATATATATATATATATATATATATATATATATATATATATATATATATATATACCTTAATTCTGGTCCTTGTTGCAAGAGAGGATGACAATGTTTCCAAGCCTTTTGGCATCTTGGGTAGAGAAATGAAAAAAAACATTTGTAATCACATTACTATGATCTCAAATGTGTTTTTTTTTTATTTTGAGGAGTTCACAAATGTTTTATAAAATGGTTCGATTGTAACTAATTATTACTCCTTCTGTCTCATACTATAGTGTTTGTTTCTTTTTTACACGGTCTCCAAGATAAACATTTGACATTCAATATCTTCAATTCCTTATTAATAAAAAAATATAAAAAGTTGATATTATGAAACTACACATTGAGACGAATCTAACAAGATCCCACATGAATATCTTTTTTATATATACAAATGAGAATATATGCTCAAAGTTTTTAAAGTTTGAGCTCAAGAGAGAGAAACAAGCACTATATTATGGAACATAGGGAGTATAAGATTAGGATATAACTTTCTTTTATTATAAGATTGATTGATCACTTAATATTTTCTTTTACAAGTACTTTATATTGTTACAATAAATGAATCAGAGATTGCTTTACATACAATATTTGCATCTAAATACCATGTTCTATCTAAATCGTACAAAGAAATTTTAGAATAGATCTAAAAATATGAGTGCATTCATTATACACCCGGGTGTACCATGCAAGACCATTTTTTGCTCATTTGGTAATTTGGAGCTTTACCTATTATGTGATTATGCTCATTTGGAGATTTCAAATGAGCAATGAGCAAAAAAATAACATTGGGTGTACCATGTGTATGGTATACCCAAGTGTATGATAAAAAGCCCCCCTAAAAATATGAGTATATCAATAATAAATTCCACTATATATTTTATTCTAATGAAAATCTTATGCGAACTAATTATAGCTTTTTTTGTTTTGTATGTGTACAAATAACAGAATTCCCACTGCCGGACATAACAGGAAGGCTTTTTATTATCCACCATTGCCCTTATGACCTAAAGGGAAAAGAAATAAAACAAAATTGACCTTCGAGTTTTGACGTTATTAGACTACTAAGAGGATTTCTTTTCTTTCAGTGTCATGCCTCGGTTTCAACGTTTCATTCTATAATATTTTATCCATAAGTGATTGGAAAATCATTTCCTTACTTTGTTTATTGACTTTGTACTATGGGAAAAGTCCTTTGGCAATACCAAATTAACAAGATTTGATTTCCCCACTATATGCCCCTCAACTTGATAGCTTATCCTTGCCTATCTAAAAATTAAAAGTATAATCACTGTCAGTTTTCAGTTTTTGGTTTTTATGATTTTAGAACTATATGATATGAGTTGTATAATAAGGTTAAAATTAGTCATATTGATAGTAAACATGCTAATTTTGAAAACTGACAACAGAAAACTGGAAACTACTTTTTCTGGTTTCCATATTTTTGTTTTTGGTTTTCAAAAAAACTTAAAACTGGAAACAAAAAAACGATAACGAACGGGCCCTAAGGTGTTCTTCTTATCTTGAATATATAGTTAATGGATGATTGTAATTGTATGGGAATAATAATGACGCCACCTAAAGCGGTCTAATTTCCCATTACTTTAACGATAATATACCGGCCCAATACGAGTATGATCATTCCTCTATTAGGATTAACTCGTTATATGGCCCATAGGCCCTAAGCGGCTCATTTACTCCGTTTAACCTAACAAGTCACCATTATAAATACCCAACTAAGGGTCAAGGTAAAGGGATCTCTCTCTACTCTCTACAAATTACCCTACTTTCTCTATGATATTGATCCATCTTTGGGTACTGACTTGAGCGTCGGAGGCTCTGCCATAGGGACCCCACCCCATGTTTGGAGTTCATCTTGCAGGCACATCTTACCCTCGTGTTCAATATCGAAACAATTGGCGCTAGAAGGAGGGGCAATAATTAACTATTGCTCTGGAACCTCACGGAGAAATAACAGTAGAGATTGGTGGACGATGATACGTTGAATACGTGCTCATCTATGGGAAATTCTCACGCTAGTAATTAATTACAGTTTTTACTACTCAGAATAAACTACTCTAAAAATTGAAAACTTGGGAACCATCGATAATCATCACCATGATTAGTGAAATCTGGAGTCGTTCCCACGGCAAGCAAGAGAAATATGTAGCATCAGGTATATATTGGGTTCATTATTTTATCAAAATCCCCGATTACCCACTGAAATTGGATAGAAATCCATGGGAAATTTTGGTAAAAGCGGAGATTTTCACCTTCTACACAAACAAATAAGGAGTATCTTTACATCTGCTTGGCTTCGTTATTTCATCATTATGATTTTGAGATGATTTATTGCTTCAAGTTTTAAAAAAAAAGAAAAGAAAAGAAGAGAGGCATAGCAACAACAAACTTCGTTTGATTTTCAATGGCTTCACTCAAGAGCAAAAATCAGTTACTTCACAAACAAAGAGAAAGAATCAGAACCTTCTCAAACAGAGGGCAAGAATTCAATGAAAAGATAAGTTCTCTATCTTTGCCATAATTGTTGATATACAATTTAGAACTTGAAATTGTATGCAATGACTTGAATATTTGTCTGCCTTGGTTGAGATCAATGTATATTTACATCAAATGAATACACCTTTATCAGTCTGGGTTAGATTAATCAATGAATGTTATGTAGGCAAGCAAATATTAATAACGCACATAAAGTGTTTGACAATATGCTTCAATGAAATCAGAACATTAAGTTGTCTTTCAATGAAATCAGAATGTCCAATTGTCTTTCTATACTCTATAAGCTAAAACAATCCGTCTTGCGTGGACCCGGTTCACATTAAAAATAGTGTGGACCAGGCCTAGACACGTGCCCCACTACAAACTAGTCACTCCCGCTTTCCAAAATCCGCGCGATTTTCTTCTCTTCAATAATATTCTCTCGCCCTAAAATTTTAACAAGAACAGTTGTTCTGAACAAACATACACTATATCATTTTAAAATACACTATATCATGTCAAAATACACTATCATGTCAAACACTATAACGATCGATTATGATAATATTGTGTAATATACAAATAAACTACACTATAACATTTCAAAATACACTATATCATGTCAAAACACACTATATCATGCAACTCTATCATGTCAAAAAACACAGCAAAACACTATCATGTCAAAATACACTATATCATTTCAAAATACACTATATCATGTCAATATACACTATAACATGCAACACTATCATGCCAAAAAACTCAGCAAAACACTATCAATTTAAAATACACTATATCATTTTAAAGTACACTATATCATTTCAAAATACACTATATTTTTCAAAAATACACTATCAGGAGAGTGATGTTATCAGAGGAGAGAGAAGTTATCAGGAGAGAGAAAATAGGGGAAGACTGAACGCGGCAAAAACGGAAAGTTGTAATCATTAAAACTCACGTGAGATGGATAAGGTGCACACTAAGTTAGTGTGCACAGGGTCCATATTAGTTTTTTAAGTGTATAAAAATAATTTTTCGATAGTAAGTTTTCGATATATAAATGGAATTTTATAAAACATCAGTACAAAATTAACTAGAAAAGAAATTACATTAATTTGCCAAAACAAATAGTGGAATTGAAAACTGATTAAAACAATTGATTTTCATTTAGTAGTCCACGGAATGAAATATAAAAACTGGATCTGGATTTTGAAAATAATAGTATTTCATATTTAAAAAGAAGTGTATAAAAATAACTTTTCGATAGTAAGTTTTCGATATATAAATGTAATCTTATAAAACATCAGTACAAAATTGACATATCTTATGAGTAATTAAAAACCCAAAAAACCAAAAGAAAAAGGTCTTTTCTGCAATAAATTATGCTTAAATTTAATTTAATTACTTTACATACAAAATTTGCCAAAGCGAAAGAAAAAGGAAAAGTGGATGATTGAAGAACCGACTAGGATTGTAACAACATTTTTGCAAATTCCAAATTCTGAACTTCAGCCACGAATTTTTTTGAAAAAAATATCTTCACAAATAAAAGTTCAAACATAATGTAACCAGATCTTTGAGAAATATAGTTGACAATTGAATTTTTTGGGACGAAATCAGGAACATAAAACATAAAGAATTACCTTCAAATTTGAGGCCCTCTATTTAATTCGTCAACCAAATAAACCCCAAGTTTAACCCCATCCGGACGAACGTTCTTTAACATTACCACCCAGATCGAAATGAAAACCCAAAAAGACCCACAAGAGCAAAGACCAAAATTGCCCTAAAAATCAACGGGTCGTTGATGGGGTTAATTTCGACACCAGGATTAGCTTATTAATGTGGTGTTTGCTGTGAAAATAACCATGAATCTGATTAAATCTCAATCTTTTTAAGTGAATATGAAAGATAGTAAGAATAACGAGATGTGCCGTTCTTATTTTTTGAGGGAAGGGGAGATGTAAGGATGTAGGTGAGAAGATTTAAATATGGAGGATTAGAAGAAAAAATACGTGAGATTCATCATATGGGTATGTGGGGTGGATAGTTATATGGGGTAGGTGGGATTGATAGTCATATGGGTTGGTGGGAAAAATCATGTGGGTTAGTTACTGGCATACAAGTGGCTTTGGGCTATAATTTTTTTTACTATTAACAAACAACTAACGTTAATCAATAAATCAGTTAGTTATAAGTTAAACAACAATATTACATTTAATCGTGAAGTGTTTTTAAAATACTATTTGTAAGTATTTCAATCTTTCTTATTCACAAAATGGAGGTGGAATTAGGTACAAACTTTCGTTTTTAGTTTGTTTTACTACTGAGTAACAGTTACGCCCAAAATATCATCGCACGCATCGAGTGCATAAAAAGCTAGTATACATATATTCTAACACTTATAATGTGCGTATCTTTCATATTCTTTTCCGTATTATGCATATATTCCAACATTTATAATGTGCGTATCTTTCATATTCTTTACCATATTTAGCATATATCCTAACATTTAGAAATAATGTGCATATCTTTCATATTCTTTACCATATTTAGCATATATCCTAACATTTAGAAATAATGTGTGTATCTTTCATATTCTTTACCATATTTAGCTTATATTCTACGGTTTTTTCACCTGATACCCCCGAGTATTCAAAAAATTCACGTGGTACCCTTCATGTTTTCAAAATTCACCAGGTACCCCTAAGTTTAAAACTAATTCACGTGGTACCCTCAAATACCCTTAATGACTAACGGCGTTAACCGCCGTTCGTCATTAACCCTAATTTCCTGTTTTAAACCCAAATTAACCCCCTAATGCTAACCCTAATCCTAATCCTAACCCTAACCCTAACCTAATCCCAAACCCTAACCCACCACCCCACCACCCACTCCCCCCCCCTCCCACCACCCCCGGCCCACCCTCCCACCACCCCCGGCCCACCCCCCCTCCCCCTCCCCCCAACCCAGCCAGCCCTCCCCCCACCCCCCCAGCGCCCCCTCACCCCTGTGCCGCCCCTCCCCCCCCACCCGGTTCGGTTCAGCAATCTCCACCCTCGCCGCCCCCCTCCCCCACCCGGTTCGGTTCAGTAATCCCCACCCCTCCCTCACCATCGCCCCCCCCCGCCCCTCCCACAGCACCACCCCATTCCATTTTCGCACCCTACCCCCACCCGCCGTACGCGTCACCCGCAACCCCGTATTTTCTTCTTCCCTCTTGTTTTTTCGCAATCTCGGTACTTTGTGTTTCACGCAATTTGGAGGAGGGTGGTGCTACGGGGGTGGGGGAGGGGTGCGAAAATGGAAGCGGGGTGGTGGTTGTGGGGGCACGGGGGTGGGGGGGTGGTGTTGTGGGGCGCGGGGGTTACGGGAGAAGGGTTAGGGGGTTGTTCGAAATTGAGGGGGCGATGGTGGGGGAGGGTGGGGGGAACTGGTTTGGGCCGCGGCGGCACGGGGGTGGGGAGGGGGGACTGCGAGGGGTGGGGGAGGGGTAGGGGGTGGAGGAGGCTGCGGGGGTGGTGGGAAGATGGGGGAGGGGTGATTAGGGTTAGGTTTAGGGTTTAGGGTTAGGATTAGGGTAAGGGTTAGGATTAGGGTTAGAATTATAGGTTAATTAGGGTTTAAAGCAGAAAATTAGGGTTAATGACTAACGGCGGTTAACGCCGTTAGTCATTAAGGGTATTTGAGGGTACCACGTGAATTAGTTTTAAACTTAGGGGCACCTGGTGAATTTTGAAAACATGGAGAGTACCACGTGAATTTTTTGAAAACTCGGGGGTATCAGGTGAACAAAACCGTATATTCTAACATTTATAAAGACTGTGCGTATCTTACATATTCTTTACCATATTTAGCATATATTCTAACATTTATAAATAATGTGCTTATCTTTCATATTCTTTACCATATTTAGCATATATTCTAACATTTATAAATAGTGTGCGTATCTTTCATATTCTTTACCATATTTAGCATATATTCTAACATTTATATATAATGTGCGTATCTTTCATATTCTTTACCATATTTACAACTGCATAGACATGGGCATGTATAAATTGTATGGTCCTGTATATAACAATGAGCATGCGTCAAAGAAAAGGACAAGGGAAAAATTTAACTCATACTCTCCAATTTCGAAGGCACAAGATGGTCACGACAACAACAAAAATTGTCATCCTCTTAGGGTGCGTTCTCTTCACCTTAAAAAATTAAGTTTCAGGTCCAATAAGTTCAGTTCAGTTCAGATAAGTTCAGTTCAGTTCAGATAAGTTTCAATCAGGTCCAATCAGGGCAATAAGTTCCAATCAGGTCTAATAAGGTCCAATAAGTTCCAATCAGGTGCAATAAGTTCCAATCAGGTCTAATAAGGTCCAATAAGTTCTAATCAGGTGCAATAAGTTTCAATCAGGTCCAATAAGTTCCAATAAGGTCCAAATTGTCAATGATCAATAAATATTTGTATTATTGTCCATTATTTTATTATTCATATCACTATTAGCTGATTATGTTATTATTAGAATTTTAATTAAAGTACCACAATGATTATATCGTATTATACTTGTATTATTGTCTATTATTTTATTATTCATATTACTTTTAGCTGATTATACTATTATTAAAAAATATTATAATCATGGTTAAATAAGGTTAACAATAATAATATCATAATTACAATATTTTGCAATTCGTCTTTAAATAACTAGAGATAACATGTTTTCGTTACTAATAACAATGAGTTCTACTACTTAATTTAGTCATAAAACTAAGTGGAGTGAGAGATAAATTTTTCCATATGTGGCAATTTCTCACTTGTTAGCAATAAATGTTAATCAACTTTTGGTTTTCTACTAGTGCTTTATGAAATCAAAACAAAACTATTAGATATATTAGTGGTGAAAGATATGTATAGACAAGTATATAAATAGTATATTTTTTTTTGTTAAATTGTTTATCATAAGAGATAATTAATAATAATTATTTTTTTAAAGGGCGAATTTTAATAATTATTACTTCATAATAAATTTTGAGGGGTAATATTTACGTTAGGGGTAATATTTATGTTATTACTCATTAATTTTTTTGTCTAGGTCAAATAAGTTTCAATCAGGTCCAATAAGGTCTAATAAGTTTCAATCAGGTCTAATAAGGTCTAATAAGTTTCAATCAGGGCCAATAAAGTCTAATAAGTTCCAATCAGGTCAATAAGTTTCAATCAGGTCAATAAGTTTCAATCAGGTCCAATAAGTTCCAATCAGGTTCAATCAGGTCCAATAAGTTGAATCAGGTCCAATCAGGTTTAATAAGTTCCAATCAGTTCAGTTCAGGTCCAATAAGTTCAGTTCAGATAAGTTCAGTTCAGTTCAGGTCCAATAAGTTGAAGAGAACGCACCCTTATTCGTTTGCCTCATTTGTTCTCCTGTGAAAGGTGAGTAGTAATTTGACTAGTTTATTTAGCGAAAATATGTAGGGTAGTGCATAATACATACACATAGGTATTGCACGTGCATATTTTTTTTGAAGGTAAGAAGAAATCCTTTGAGTTGTATTCAATAAGGCCTCCAGTCCTCCCTTTAAAAGCTCATTACAAAGACTTACACCCCCAATCCTCTACCCCTTTAAATCTCAAACAAATGTTTGGACAGGAATTAAACCCTAAACGTTACTAGTTCCTATCTTACATGTGCATATGGCTTGTTATTAAATGTTCATTATTTTTATTATAAAACGCTTATATCTAAAAGAATATATTAAACTTAACAAATTAATTCTTATATAGCTTAAGTTTTTCATATATATTAATGAGATTTAAGGTCCAATTTTGGCTCTACTATTGAGACATTCTAAGATGAAAAACAAGGAAAAGAAATCAGAAGCGAGCACCATATAGTGAATATTTGCCAATTACACTAACCATCTGGCATTTAAGTCACCCATATATTTTCAACTATCTAGCATTTACTCGAATATATGGTTTTATGGTAAAATTTATAAAACTCATGAAAATTTTAGTCAAATTAAATCTCTTGCTTTGTTGAAAAGAAGGTAGTGAGTAGAGATGGCCAACAGTGCGGGTCAATCCAGCCCAGCCCACCTCGTGGGCCGTGTGGGTCATGCCCGCGAAAAGTCCGGTCCCGCCCGCCTCGAACCGTGAAATTGGTGGGTGGATCGTGGGCCGAATTTCTGAGCCCAACCCACGAAAGCCCGCAACTAAAACCGCCCAGCCCAGTCCAGCCCGACCCATGACCCGGGCCAGCCCAACCCAAGTAGTTATTTTACCAAATTATGTATATTTTAATCAAATTGCATATATTATAATTCAATCAAATTCAAAAATAATGGAATTATTCATTAATATTAATAATTATATTTTTTAATTAGTTTTAAAGGTTTTATGTAACATTAATGAATAATTTCAATGATTCAATAATATTGAAAAAAAAAATTGTCATGCCGGACCGCCAGTCTGGTCCATCCCGCTAGGCCCACGAACCGCTAGAATCGATCCCCGAACCATGAAAACGATAACAGACCGGTGTGGGCCAAGATTTTTCAGCCCGTGGACCAGCCCACCCAAACCGTGAATTTCACGGTTTGGTCCTGGGCCATAAAACCTCAGCCCGGCCCGCTAGGGCCCACGGATTAGCCCGCCCAGCACACACCAGTGGCCATCTCTAGTAGTGAGTAGTAGTATTCTTACTAGGGTATCGACAACCCCCTTGTTAAAAAAAGTATTTTCTAGTAGCTACCTATATCCCACAATAAATGAGGCAAATTACATTAAAAAAAGTATTTTCTAGTATTTATTGATGATTGATTCTAATATCCCTTTGGAGCATTACATTAAAGTAGGAAAGAATGTAGCTTGAGAAAACTTAAACATTGATTTTCTCTGTCTATATATATTTGCTATATTTCTTTTTTTTCACTGTTTTCAGGATGTTTTTTATCGTAAATATCTCTTATTCCATCAGAAAAAAAAAATTATAAAAATTTCATAATGTGAATTTACACATTGAAACAAATCCAAAATGTTACATGACTATATTTTTACTTGTAAAAGGAAACAAAATACAGTCAAAATTAATAATTTACTTTCCTAAAAAAGAAGTATAGCAAGTAACTATAGATGGAGGGATTAGGGAGTATATGTTATTAGACGCACGTTAGACAAACTGTTTCTAATCTTTATCTTCTTGATTTACAGATGCACTGACTGATGCAAGAGAAAGTAAGGCAACAAGAATCCGCCATGAAGTTCAAAGTATGTCAATTAATGATGACGGCATAGCAGATATAGAAAGTTGATTTCTGGTTGACTATCCCCCATGAGGAGAACCACCGAGGCCTAGCCCTCCCCCTCCTGCTACAAGAATTTAAGGAAAATTATTGATCATGCACATGAATAAGAGAATTGAAATCTCTTTACTTGTGTTGTAGTTAGAATAATATCTCATCTGTTCTGAATAACTTGACATAATGGACTTTTACTTTATCCTCACATTCCCTCTTGACAAACTCAACTTCGACGGTTCGGTTCGTGGCAACTCTGCAGCAGCAGGCATTATTATCCGGGATTCAGCTGGAGACCTCCTCACAGCCTCAACAATTAATCTCGGCTCCTCCTCGGTCTTCATTACCGAAGCTACAGCTCTTCATCAGGGTATTCTCCTAGCCCTCCAAAATCATATTCACCACATCTTCATCGAGGGCGATAATCTTATGGTCATCAACGCAGTAAAAGGCATCTAGTCACCCCCCTGGCAGATCTCCAACATCATACGAGACATCCGCTACCTTCTCAAATATTTTCAGTCATGGGATATACGTCATGTATTCCGGGAAGCAAACAAGGCAGTGGATTGGATAGCTAATGTTGGTCATTTAGTAGATAGTCATTTCTCTATAGTAGATTGTACTTCTTCTGCTCTCCATAATATCCTTGTAACTGATAAGGTAGGAGCTCCCCTCGTGCGGAGGGTCTCCTAACCTTTTTCCTTTTTACCTTATTAAAAAAAAATTAACACAGTAATTTCACGTGGTTAATTTCAACTTGCACGGGAAAGCAAAGCGCGTAGTAAAATGGCTCACATGGGTATTGGGATAAAATTTACCGCCTAATGTCTCTCGTTTGGTATAAGGGTTTGTTCTCTTCGGCATAAAACAACTGAACTTAACTGAACTGAACTGAACTGAACTGAACTGAATTAAATAATAACTAATTAATAGTAATGATTATCATTTAGGAACTGAACTGAAAAAAAGTTGGGGAGAACAGGCCCGTAGTAGGAATTTAATTCCTGTAGGAAGTTTCATTTCCTAGGAAATTACTCCCCTTATGTAATTCCTAGGAAATGGCCTAAATTTGTTTGGTTGACATCAAGGAATTTGCAATTCATGTGGGAATTATGATTGACCAAGGGGGGAGTGGGTAATTAAATTCCCACATTTTGTGGGAATTTCAATTTCCCAAGGAATTTCCATTGCACCCATTTTCTCAACTTCCTGTCAACCAAACAACTTCCCAAATGAGAAAATCATGGGAATTTTCATTGCCTACATAAATTCCTGGCAACCAAACGAGTACTTAGACTTAATTAAGGGAGCGTTTTGGTATGGTTCAAACATTAGGTAAACGAGTGTTGGAAAAACCACTGGAGAAAGGAAATAAATAACCTTGAATTCTTTTCTCTCTTTAGAGACATCCCATGGAATAATATACCCCCTAATTTCCTTTGTGATTATATCAAAATCAACCTGTACTGTTTTCATGATTAAAATTATTTAAGCCTATATGATTGAAGTAATTACGTAGGGTTTGTTTTTGTCGTGAAGAAAATATATCATTAATAATAAGTCAAACGGCACATACAATGATAATTAAGATCTGAAAAATACATATTTAGTAAATCACAACAATTTTCACAATGGAACCAATTAATTTTAAGCATACTCGAGCACAACTCTAACTCCAACGCTTCAAGTTTGACGCGAGCATTGTATTTTGATGTCCTTGCATCTTTCCAGGTGGAGACATTCACAATCTGATTCTGTGATATAATTGTTCCTAGTGACGAATTACGTAAAGAACCTAAACCCTCATAGATCTAGATCATCTTCGAAATTATTAAACACCATGAAAATAAGAAAACTCATACAAAGATGAGAAGCAACCCACCAAAAAGGGGGAAAAACCTCTCACAGATGGAGAGAACAAAATAAAATAAAGTCGTAAAGAAGATAATAACTAATTACGTAGGGTTAAGATTTCACAATGATAAACAATTTGTGGACATCTCTTATAAGGGGACATTTGGTATGTTAAAATGGAAGTTTAATCATTAAACTATCATAGATGTCCACAAATTTGGATCAAAAAACCATTATATTTAATCAAAAAACCATTATGTTAAAATGGAAGTTTAATGATTTAGAAATACACATATGAAATAAATCTTACAATATCTCACATGAAAAAACTTTTATTTTGTGAACATGTGTATAGTTATGAAAAGGTCCTTATGAAATAGAGATAATAGTAAGTAAATTTTAATATCTAGTATAAAAATATGAATAAAGTTTGACTAAATAAAAAAATTCAAACCAAATTAAATATTACTCCCTCCATCCCATAATATAAGTCTTGATTATGTTTTTACACGGGAATTAAGGTAAAGTGGAATCTTGTTTTATTTGAATAAAAAGATTCATTTTTATTGGAAAACACCTATATTGTTTTTTTCTTTTTAACAAAAAATAAAAAGTGAACATTAATGTTGCATGGTTTAATGTGTAGATGAGTTCAATTAAAAGATTTCATTTTATCATTAATAACGATGCATTGGAAGTTGAAATTATAAGGACTTTTTGGGAATTAAATTAATTTCATGAGGGTATTTTGGACATAATTATTAATTGAAAATAGAAATATGACTTATATTTTGGGACACTTTAAAAGAAAAAGGGACTTATATTATGGGACGGAGGGAGTAATTAATATAAACAAGATCATACACAACTTGATAGAGTAGCCTTACCTGGCAAAAAAATAAAAATGAAAAAAAAATTATCAGAATAACAAGGTGTTCTTCTTATCTTGAATAGTTAATGGTTGATCGCAATTTCTAGCAACGAAAACCAAGGAAATTAAATGAGATTGTGGTTAATTATTGATCACTTTTTTTTTTCCTTTTGACATAGGAGAGTCAAATTAACAATGATTTAGATTACAAGTATGAAGATCTTTATTGAAGAGATGAAAATCGAAAGTGCCGAACACAAGTATAATATAAAGTTTTGATCATTATACCACATTAGAAAAAGAATGCCCTGAGAGAAAAAGATATGACACTGTACCAAACCATCAAAGGAGTAGCGTAACAAATCTAGAAAAAGATACTATCTCCGCTTTTTTTATTTGCTACATTTTTCTTAAATGGTTGCTTTTTTTTATTTGCTACATTGTTTCAACTTTCCTTATTAGGAGACTTGGCCCACCAAAAAGTAATACTATTATATTTGTTTCTCACTTTTTCCACCAAAAATTAATACTATTATATTTGTTTCTCTCTATTTCCACCCAAAAATACTACTTTTTCACCTTTTCCCAACCTCATTTAATGCTAAAGGAGTCAAAATGTACACTAAAAAAGATGGAAAGGAACATCTCCTAAAAACTAGTGAAAACAACAATGTAGCAAATAAAAAAAAGCAGAGGGAGTAATTATCTAAGGTAGGATCTAACGAAATATCAACGTCAACTGTGGGAGGTTGTGCCCTTGTTTTGAGAGAAGCACTGCAATCTGATTTGCTTTGTGGAAGATCTGATCAACGGAGAAGAACTTGAAATGACAGAGTAGGAGATGTATTGTCAATGATCAAACATCTAAATAGTCCAAGGGGAAATGTAGAGATCTTGTAGCACTCGAATGCCCACTTAGTTATCACTTATATATCCCCTTCAATATACAAATCTTGAATGCATGTGTAGCTAGCTTAGCTGCTCAGTGAGGAGTGAGGACAGATAATGCATTTCTTAGACCCCAAGCCTCGACAACAAGAGCATAGATTGGACCAAATCAATAAGTTTGGGCAGTGACGCTGGGTATCACTAATTGACTTTCAGACCAACTAATATAGGTCAATGACTATGTTAAGATACACTACTACTAGTCTACTACTAATTTAGGTTATTATACCTTATTAAGTTATAATGGACTCCTCTAAAAGCGACTTTAAAAGCTAGGACTCTTTCAAATTAATTAATAATTGGGACTATACAAAATAAAGAGTGTAGCTCTATACGAAATAATTTCAAATATGAGCTAGGGATGAAAAAATAAATTGATTATAATACTTTTGATTTGACTAGCTTTTTTCTCAAACTAAGGATAGTTTTAGCACGTAGGCCCTGTTTAAAACTAGCGGTTGCAGTAGCTGTTAGCTGTTGAGGTAGCTTTCAGCGGTCAACTAGTAGCTGCTAGCGATTAGCGTTCAAAGTAGCTGTTCAAAATATAAGTGTTTGGCAAAAGTAGCTGTCAGAATTGCAAAAAACAAAAAAGGACATACATTCACTTATAGAATTAAATATAAAAATTTGATTAATTAGTTTAATGATTAAACTCAATGATTAATTTTCAATGAAACTTACATATAAGGAGTATACAACTTTTACTACTCAAACAAACGTACAAGTTTAAGATAGTCCTTCACCCTTGCAAAATGGTCATCATTTATAAAACATACTTCCTGCGTTTTTTTAGTTGTTACATATTGACTTTTTACACTATTCATCTTATGTAGTTTGACCGTCTTTGGTTATTTTTCATAAGAAAAAACATAGTCAAGTGGGATCGTGTTGGATTCGTCTCAATATATATACTTTCCAAATATCAATTTTTTATAATTTTTACTTATGTACAATTAGAGATATTAAAGGTATAATTTGTGCGTTGATAAACGTGTTGATCAGGAGAAATGAAACAACTAAAAAAATCAGGAGAAGTATATATACAGAGTCGAATGTATGTATGGTGTCATATTTAAACCATTAGTATATTTCGTACACTCCTATAAAGAAAAAAAAGTATATATAATATTCTATGTATATTTTGTAATAATATACTTATTTTGTACGCCTATATATTCTCTATCAAAAAACACAACATAAATCAATTTTTGAAATATATATGTAAACTAAACGTTTTAATAATACTAATAATCATATAAAAAAAGGCATACATCTTGTTTGTAATAGCTAGATTAAAGATACTTGTGAAATTTGGGTCATAAAATATTATGAAACTTTAGCTAGCCCTTTTGTAAAAGAAAAAAAAAATAACAAAAAACTCCCAAGTAGTACAACTAAAAGCATTTTACACAATACCATTATAGATTTATTGATTAAAAAAAAGAAAAAAGAGTTGATCAAAAGCATAATGAATGCAATAGCAAGAACGCTAGCTTTTCGTCGCTTCAAACGTTACCTATTGTAACGTTTCACAAAAAGCCTACCCATAATCTACCCTAATCTCTACCCGCTACCATAATCGCTACCTTACCAAACACTCCTAATTTTCCTTAAGTAGCTTTTTAACTTGTCCAACCTCTACCCGCTACCTAAAACACTAGTGCCAAACAGGGCCGTAAACTCCTTATTTGGAAATACTTTAAAACAAATATAAGATTCTGATCTGCTAGCTGATTATGTTTAGGGGTGAATTTCTTGTCATCACTTTCATCTGCATGGCCCCTAGGTTACCTAATCTTTGTCTGACTGTAACTAGATGATTAATCCTTTACTGGGCTAAAAAAACTACCTAATCTTTTGATTTAGATAATTAATCCTTTACTGGCCCAAGAAAAAAACTAAAGAAAAACCTTCACTTAATTGTAAGAACATTTCTTTGTGTTTCAAAGTCAATAGTCAACAACAACTTGGTACGACATCATTGTCTAGACTCCAGAATACACCAAATGCAGATAAATAGAAGTATATAAAAACACTCCTGTTAAATATAGATGCTTCCACTTTATCTCTCTCCTCTCTTTTCTCCTTGTTAATTGTACATCAATGAAAATGGACAGTCATTATTATATGCTAATTGCTATGGACCAGTGGTGGACTGGTCTACTGGTAGTAGTGTATCTCAACGTAAACATTTACCTATATATTACTCCTCCCGTCCTAAAAACATGTTAACATTTGTAATCTTGGTATTATTTATAATTAAATAAAGATAGTTTTAAATTATTTCCAATATATAAGGAAAAATATAGTTATGTGTTTTGTGTTTTGCTAGATTCGTCTCAATAAATACATTCGAAAAATCAATCTTTCATAAATTTTACTAGTATATATTTCTAGTTAAAGATATTAATGATACAAAACGTGCATCAGAAAACATAAAAATGAGAAATAGGAATATCTTTTCAAGACAAAGGGAGTAATATTAGTGGTTGTTTGACCGTGATAAGAAGTACGGAGTTTGCTTTCCCAATTAATTTAGTAGAACTTTGTTTTTCCCGCATGTACTTTCATTTCCTTATTAAAAAAGGGTTATGTTATATGCGGCCTTAGGGTTGCGTATAAGGCATAATTACACTACCTAAAAATGGAAATAAGTTGTAAATTTATGGAGAAATTATGCGTCAATCGATACAATAAATGATCAATTAATGTTTATTTTTTCCATTTTTAAGCTTTATTATATCTGATTCTTAGAATTGCATATATCTTTCCCTTAAAAAGTTTGTTTGACTGTTCAAAATATATAAATTTTCATGAGATATTCTAACTATTGGAATTACTTGGGCAAGCAAATTCTTTTATTTGTAAGGCTTTTATATTTTTGTCATCCAAATATTTCACATCTTTTTCTTTTTTTTGTTTATTATGTCAATTGAACAAGTATCAATGCTACATGAGCATGAGAAAAACTCATTCTAAAAAAACTCAATTATTTATATTTATCAAGAAAAAAACAACCAAATAGCATCAAACTAATCCTTAATCCTTCTTGGAGAGTGGTAAGCTGAGTCATGTTTTAAGGGCTCTTTTGTCTGGGAATAACCTACAATAATGCACGTGTGGTGGAGCACTTAAAAGCTATCTTTATGCATACATTCTAAAAAGAGGTTTTAATTAATAATTAACACGTTAATTTCAACTTGCATGGGAAAGCAAAACGCGTAGTAAAATGGGTCTGGGCTCACAATCTCACATGGATATTGGGATATTTTTCCCCTCCTAATCTTAACTTTTTTTTCTTAAAAGAACCTAATGTTTAGATTTAAGGGAGCATTTAGTTAAAACATTAGGTAACGAAAAGGAATCTAGGAAAAATTACGAGGAGAAATGAAATCATAAATGGTAGTTTGGTAATTTACCTCCCCTTCATCTTCATTATTCATTAATGGCACATTGGCAGTTTGTTCATTTACCTCTCCTTTTGAATTCTTACCCTTAATTTGCCCAATCCTAATCTCATTTCTTTTTTTTTTATAAAAGGAAATTAGAGATATTAGTGTTCAAAAGTTTTGCGTCGACATGAATGAAAAGTGTGAGTGTAAGCTACTTCACTCCGTCCTATAATATAGTCTTTGTTTCATTTGGGATGGGTTGAAACTTTAAAATCTTTGGCTAAATATTTTCATTAATGTATACAAGAAAACATCTTTCACGTGGGATCTTGTTAGATTCGCCTCAACAATGTAGTTTCATACTATCAACTTTTTATATTTTTTATTAATAGCAAGTTGAAGATACCGAAAGTCAAAGGTCCGTCTTGGAGGCCAGTGTAAAAAAAAACACTATATTATATTATGGGACGGAGAGAGTATTATTTAGAAACAAAGGTAGTATATAGTTTAAAATTAATAAATTCAGTTTATATAAAATGACAAGTTCATTATTTATGCCATAAATTGAAATATAAATATAAACAGAAAAATATACTTAAATTGATAAAAGATAATTTTTATTTTTAGGTAGGTAAGTTGAAGTCTCTTACAAGGAAGGAGAGGAGGAGATTGGAGATCCCTCATTTCCTCTTGTAAGGGGTAATTTTTATTATTAGTTAGTTTGTTAAGATATAATAACAATCTAAAACCATGAAGTTGTCTAATAGACCATTATTAGTTAGTAGAAGATTAAGTAAGAAGTCATAGCACCGCAATTAGAGGAAGGATGCTAATTTCTTGGATTAAACGTGCACGAGCCACCCACTCGCAGAAAGTGACAAAGAAACAAATTACATAAGGTATTAATAATATACTCCTAATAGTAGACATACTTATGTCCAAAAAATAAGTACCATATAATAATACTAATTAATTTGATAATATTGTCCATCAAAATGTAGAATCAATTATGATGTGGATCAGATAGGGATTACTATTATAAATTATTCTCCATACACTCAATTATATTTGCCGCATTGTATTTGCCGCTTCATTTCACATGACATTATTCACTTATTCAAACAAATAATTGATTATAGCTACTAATAAGAAAAAAAGAAAGAAAATCCCATGAACATCTCTTTTTATTTTGAATCAAAAGTATAGAAGAACTGAGTTTTGTCTGATCAAAAGCAAGAGATCTATGGCTGCCAATGTTGTTTTCTTTTAAGGAAAGAAACATATTTATAAAGAGATTAATAAATGTTAAAGCTAAGATAATGGTGATAGTAGACTAGTAGTCGTAGGACATCAATAAACATTGCACGAGTTGGATTAATTTTTCTCTCTCTTCTCTCTCCTCTCCAACAAAACCCTAATTTTCAACCTAGGGGCTACCGCCACCCTTTTGGGTGGTGGTAAGCCCCTTTTGACCTTTTATTACTAGTTTTTTATATTAATGTTTCTAATAAACTTCAGTCTCTCTCTAATGGAGAGTTTTTCTACCCATTTGTTGGGTTATATCTACCCATATATTAGGTTTTATCTCTCTCCATGTGAGGGTTTGGAGACTTTGTTTTTGGGTTTTTGTGTAATTCAAGAGGTTGATTTGTTGATTGAAATTTGTGCGGGGTGGCAACAGATGTCAGTATTTCGTTTACAATCACTTGAATTGAATCCAGTTCTACTTCAAAACTACAAAAGATCGATAGACCCCCTTGCGAGCCGCATCGTACAACGATGTGAAAACGAGGTTTTCAAGTGTTAGATCTACTCAACGATCGTGGTTTTGTCATATTAGAATTGTATTTATTTCATTTTGATATGTATTTGTGTAGTTTTGACTTCTATTGTAGATGTCGTATGACTTTGAATCAATGAATTAATTTTTAATTTCAAAAAAAAAAAAAAATTGTCATAGGTCATCAGGTTAGTTTTTATAGTTTGGATTCCCTCTAATATTCCGCGCTATAGCTAGATATTAGAACCATGCATGTGGGATTTTCATTATTTGTCTGGTGATTACCATTCATTCCATCAATTCCCTTCATTAACAATTTTATTTTTTTCATCCTTATATAATTACATTCTCGACATCATAATTTTCGATATACAGGTTTGACTATAATATATACTTTTGGAGTACTCATTAGTTGAATTTATGAGAAGTCTTGTGTTTGAAATTTAAAATACCACAAATTTAACAACATCCATGCAATCATTAATTTATCCCCTATTATTAGTTAAAATAATTTCTAATCACACAGTCCCCACTCTCCGATGTACAGTTTACCATTAATATTTCTCACTACATATATATAAGTAAAATCTATGATAGTTTAATGATTTAGAAATACACATACGAAATAAATCTTACAATATCTCACACGAAAAAAATATTTCTTATATATGACCACCCGAATAGTCGAATATGATCAAAACTTTTATTTTGTGAACATGTGTATAGTTATGAAAAGATCCTTATGAAATAGAGATAGTAGTAAGTAAATTTTAATATGAACTAGTATAAAAATATGAATAAAGTTTGACTAAATAAAAAAAATTCAAACCAAATTAAATATTAATTAATATAAACAAGATCATACACAACTTAGAAGACCAAGAATATAGATGAATGGAAATGTGGGGTCTTCCATATTAGAGCAATTAGGGGTGAAAGTTATTCGGATAAAAACCGAAATCCAATCCAATCTGAATTAGTAATTCAGATCGGATTCAAACTATGTTTGGATTGAATTCGGATTGAGATTTTTTGAAAAATTGGATTTTCAGATCGGATTGGATTGAGGGTAATTGGATCCAAAAATCAAATATAACCGAATAGTAATATGTCTTGTATTATGTAAATTCTGGATTGTGCTTAAATGATTTTTTTTTTTAAAAAAAGCCCAGTGCTTATGGGTTGTTGCTGCATTCTTTGTTGTTGAGCCGAACCCATAGCATGTGTTGTTGGGTAAACCCACATATTACGTTACGTTACATTGTAATGAATTATGGCATATGGGTTTGTTATTAGTTTATTAATGGACTAAGGGGTTTGTAATGAATTATGAATTCGTAAATTGTAAATCTATTGAGTTGCTGTTGTCGGCTTGTCGCGCCTAATTTATTTCATAAAAAAATAGAGTTTTAAAAAATTTGATTTTCGAATCGGATCCAATCTATAGTTTGAAAATTCGGATTGGATTGGATCGGATTCAAACTCTAATTGGTTTGGATTCGGATTGGAAAATTGAAATTTAAATTTTGTTCAGATCGGATTGGATTAGGCCCAAGTCTAAACCGTACACCAAACTTTCACCCCTAAGTTCAATGTATGGTATTAGTTTTTGTGAAATCGTTAAAAGTAGATAGATGTCTTAATCAGAAAGGTCATGTTCTAGCGGTAGAGGCAAGACGTGGCCGGATGATGTAATCTTCGTTTCTTTTTTTTTCTCTCTTTTTCTCCTGTTATCAGCCTGTAACTTTCAGCAATTTGGGTACATCCAATACTCCCATAAACTAAAAAGAATCAACATGTCTGATTGCATAATTTGTATTAACTGATTCGGACCCTACTTGGATGCCTTTTATTTGTTACCTCAGAATGGACTACATCTCACAAATCCAACTTTGGTTAGATGCTGTCCATGCTGAGCAACGGCTGAGCTTGCCCTACTATATTATCCTAATATTAATTCGTAGGAAAATTGCAACTATATGGTCAGAAATTTAGAATGATAGTGGATAAGTGGAATTAGTTATGTTACTATTTGGCGCAGATGGATTATTATAAAATTCCATATATGTTTATACTAATTCATCATTCTAAATTAGCACAAATCCAACTTTGGTTAGATGCTGTCCATGCTGAGCAACGGCTGAGCTTGCCCTTCAATATAATGATGATTTTTTCGTGATCATTATGGGTTCTAAAATTTGAAGTTATATATGTTTATCAAAATACATGTAGTAGAAACACTAAGGCGTGGGGAGAACGCACTTGGGTAGAACATTTTTTTATTCTTTAGGTTGCGGGATCAAGATTTTTGTATTATTCAAAACACTGTAATAAAAATATAGGATTTGTTGCGCTTTTAGTCTCTTTAAGGCTCTGTTTGGTAGGCCTGAAAATGTTTTCTAGGAAAATGGTTTTCCCTATTTTACATTGTTTGGTATGGTAGGATAATAAAATGTAAAACTTGGGCTGAAAAGTTGTTTTCAACCCAACGAAAACATTTTCCCTAAAATGCAAGAGAAACCACGTTTTCCTTCCTCTCTCTCTCAAACCTAAAACACGCTACTCAACTCATCTTCACGCTACAATCTTCTCTCGGCTCATCTTCTCAATCTCGCAGAAATCCGGTAAAACTCGTTGTTCTAATCTATATTCTCTTCAATGTTAATCTATTATTGTGCAAATTCGATTAATTTTAGGTTTTTTTTGCTTGGAAATTCGATTGATTTTAGGGGTTTTTCTTTGGAAATTCGATTAATTTTAGGGTTTTTCCCGGAAATTCGAATGATTTTAGGATTGTTTTGCTACAATTTCGATCGATTTATGATTGTTTTGGTACAAAATTTAGGGTTTTATTTGACATTCTCTTCGATGTTTAATTTTTACAAATTTCGGTTGATTTTTTTTTTAAGGTAATAGCGTTAGATTTGATCCTGTTTTCTCAATTTCTTTTTATCATCTTTAATTTTTTGAGATTTATTTGTTTTCTTTGATTGTTTTTCGTTTTTCATCAGACATGGTGGATCCTTCATTGGAGAAGACTCGATCTGCATATGGTTAATTCGAGTAAGATTTATTTGTTTTGGTATTCGATCTTTGTTTTTTTTTTTAATTATTTTTACTGGAGAAACATGAAATTGATTTCAATTGCTTGATTTTAGTATGATGATTGAGTTTGAATCTAAATTTTTTCATGAGATTTCTCTCAAGATTGCGGCTCTCTGCTTATATATATGCGAATTTGACTTTTTATTGTGATTCATAAACATGAATTGTTGCTATTTGTGTTCAAGGGCTAGACATAGGAAATGCCGGTTGCGGAAGCGACTTACCCATTTCCTCGAACATGTTGCGAGCATGTGAAAGCACAAATCATAATTTACTACTCGAATAAAACTTTAATTTGAAGAATTTGGTTGAATTTACTTTTGATTTGAAGAATTTGGTTGAATGACCAGTGCTTGTTTGCCAATATACTCTCCTTTCTTTAATATGTTGTCAATATATTTGGAGAATGACTGGGTTTTCTATTTTTGTTGAAAATGAGTGGAGCTTGGAATATAACATTGAACTGAGGTTGCTTGAATTGGTTGTAGATGTGCAGTCTGCTGTGTTATAAGATAACTTCATGGTACTTGATCGCTAGGCAGAACTTCACTAAGAATGTGTATAGAGAGGGCGTTTGGAGTTCTAAAGAAGCGATTTCGTGTCTTAGATGCTGAGCCATTTTGGTCATTTACAACCCAAGTGGATGTGGTTCTTGCTTGCTGTGTGATACATAATTACCTTAGAGGGGTTGATCCAAATGACTCAATTACAAGAGAGGCGGACTTAGAGATTGCTGCAAACTTAGATATTGATTCACAAGACATCAGACCATCACTTACTCGAAGGGAAGTGCGTGAAGAAGACAAAGAATGTGCGAAAAAGCGAGATGCCATAGCTTTAGCCATGTGGGATTTGTATAAAAAGCGTCGAATTTCATGAAGTTTCTCATTGTAGTACATGTATAAATGTTTCTTTTCGTCACCTTGGTGCTTTGAGCTCTAAATTAGTTTTTTGGATATTGAACGTTTCTGAAAACGGGAAATTAGATGGTTATTTTGGTGTTGAACTTGTTGATGTTCGTATTTTCTAATAAGATGATTCTCTGCATCTTCATTTGTATATGCTACTATTGGAATCTTGAATGCAGAAATGGCAATACTTGTTTTACCTTATTTTTATTATTCCTCTTTTTGTCTAATGAAGCAATTAGGTGGTATTAATCAAGTAAAGTTGTTAAATGAGGTGGTACATCAACTTTATAACATTGTTTAAGCAAGTACATTTGTTCCAACTTTATGTGTTATTTTCTTACTAACTTATGGACGATGTTGATAATGTTATCAGGTGGTGAAAGAAGAGAAGAAAACTAATTTCCGTTGGTCGAAGCAAATGTCCAAGGAATTATTGGGATTTCTTGCGGAAGAAGTGAAAAGAGGAAACCGACCAAATAACACTTTCAGAACTAGTTCTTTTGTAGCTGCTTGCGAAGTTAATTTCGAAAAATTTCAAACTACTTGCAATGCTGACTACGTTGAGAATCACATGAGGACATTGAGAACTGCTTGGGAATTATATCACAAGTTTGGGGAAACTCCGGGTTTGGTTGGGGTGATAATATCAAGATGGTAACTGCATCTCCTAAAACATATCTTGCTTATGTTCAGGTATGTTTTTGTTTTGTCTCTCTCCTTTATATTACTGGGTTTGGTTTGAGGATGTTGTGTATTTTTTTTCTCTCTTCATTGCTCCTCTGGTTATGCCCTCTTGTGCTTTTACTGATCATCATGATTAGGAGTAATTCTAAGATAAAGAATGCTTATTCTTTGTTTGTTGAATTACTGCAGTAATTTTCTTTCCTAACATAATAACGAAATTTCGTTCGTTCTAAAAAGTTTCATGCTGTTGCATAATTATAGCCATTTTTCTTAGCTTGTAGTAATTTTCTTTTCTAACATGATAAAGAATGCTATGTGTTATAGTCATGATAAATCTAGTTACACCATCTCTTTATAGTCATGTGAAATGCTATAGTTATTATATGTGGCAATCTGAAATTTGTTAATTTTCTTCCTCATTTAACAGCAATATCCATCTCATGAGAAATATTTGAACAAGAAAATTGATATGTATGAGGAGGCCTCGAGGTGGGTAAAGACATGGCACGAGGTAATTTCTCAAAGACATTCGGCGACATTCAAAATACTTCAAGTGGGCAGCCTAGTAGTGCTGAAATTGAGTCTACCAAGTCAGACAGTGGAACTTCTTCGAGCCCGGATCTCATAGGAAGAGGCCTCGAGTTGAAGACGAAGGGGGTGATTTGCAACATATCTCTACTCAACTAGGTGAAGTTGTTAGTGCTCTGAAAAATTTTCGGACAACCAACTTGATGTGGGGAAACTTTACGAGGAAATCATGAAGATGGATGACTTTGAAGAAGCTATCCGCGTTGCTGCTTTTGACCACTTGGTTGAGCGTGAGATGCTTGCTAAAGCTTTCTTGACCAAAAGTGAATCTCTTCGCAAGCTTTGGCTCCAAAAATATGTCAAGACTCTACTCTAATTTTTTTAGTAGCTAACTTTGTGTTGTGAACTATCTACTATTTTGAAGGTTTTGATGTGGACTATTGTTATACCTAATAGTCTCAATAGTATTGTGCTATGACATGTTATAAGAATGATTTTTTTTTTCTAGCAAAAATGTTAAATTAGTTTGCTCAAAAATTTTAAGGAAGCCAATAATAATTTTTCTAGCAAAAATGTTATAAGAATGACTTTTTTTCTAGCAAAAATGCTATATTCATCTTCCCATAATAATTTAAGGAAGCCAATAGATATATATTTATGTAAGAGTTTATAAAAAAAAGTAATAAAAGAACAAAGACTAACACTAAAGAGGTAGCAACTAGAATAATAGTTGAAACTGATTTTCCATTGAACCAAACAATGGAAAATGCTTATAGTGGAAAACCATTTACCATGCAACCAAACAAAGGAAAATGCTTATGAAATTGAGTTTTCCTATGTAAAAGGTTTTCCTTGTAAACTCATTTTCAGTTGAAAGTGTTTTACGCTCTACCAAACGGAGCCTAAAAACGTATTAAAAAAATTTATACATGACTAAAGTTTCATTGATAAAAATGATAATATTGCTATATATTTGAGGAACAATTAATATTCTTGTAGAGTATCCATAACGTAAATAACAATTATCACATTTAATATAAGTAAATTATCTAAACCTATATTTTTAGCAATGCAGGTCAATTTATTTGGTGTTGCATTGAAGTGATAAATCGCTCAATATGGTTCTTGTCGAGTTGGATCAAAATCAAGCTAGGCCATATCTCTTATCTAAGTCTATTGCAAAATTAAGTTATTATTCCAAATAGATTATTATCATTTTATTTGTCCCCAAAAGTTGCATTTATTTCTTTTGATAGTACGTAGCATGGTTCTCACAATTTCTTTGATTAGTTGATAGGTAATTTACTAGTGTCACATAGGATATAATGTAGTTACATAAGACATGTTCATGTGGATGTCAACTAGATCAGCTGGTTATAATTTTGGAGGTACCAAGGTAGTACTCAGTTACTCACTACTCAAGACATGGAATTAGATCATGTCTACATCATTTTCCCTTGTGGCTTTCTCTATGCAAGAAAAATAAGACATGTTCATGTCGTACCTTACCTACATAAAGGAGGTGTTTGATTGAGAGAGTTTTGGGGTAAAAAAGAGGTTTGAGATGAATCAAGAGGCTTGATTAGTTCAAACCTCTAATGTGACTATGTGAGTGTTTGGTTGAGTGAGGATTGAAAGAGAGGTTTGATCCTAAAAAGCTAATTTTAAAAAAGCTACTAGTAGGAGCTTTTTAGAAGAGAGGTTTATGAATTTAGTTGTATAATGACTAATATATTCTAAAGTTGGGCAAAGTTACTACCTTTTACCAAAAAGCCCTCACCAATAAATTCTTCCAACATCCTTATTGGTCATTTCACCTGATAAAGTACCAACCAGACAACAACTATCTAACAAACATTTTCACGCAAACAGCTAGTCAAACCAGCTAATGCAAACACCTAGTCAAACCAGCTAATGCAAACAGCTAGTCGCTAACCGCTAATACAAACAGTATGTTAACTGCTAACAGTTAATGCAAACAATTAACTGCTAACAGTTAATGCAAACAATTAGGGTCTGTTCTTTTCGGCATAAAACAACTGAACTGAACTGAACTGAATTAAATTATAACTAATTAATAGTAATGATAATAATTTAGGAATTGAACTGAACTGAATTGAACTGAAAATAAGCTGGAGAGAACGGACCCTTAACCGCTAATAGTTAATGCAAATAATTAACCACTAATAGTTAATGCAAATAACTAACCGCTAACAGATAACCTCTAATTGTCAAACAGGGAAAATAACGAAATTAAGAATCCCACGAATTTCCAAAAATAAAAACGACACAATTCTTTATTGTTATACTCCTATCATTATAAAATTCCATATAGGTGCTGAAAACCAAACTATTATAGAATGTCAATTATCTAGACGTGACGTTTTACAGCGCGTGGTTGCAATATTTTCCGTTAGTGCATTTTTTGTCCACCACCACCACTCTATACACCACACACCACTACTTTAGCGCCTATTCTCTCTCTCTCCTCTTTCTCTCTCTCCATTTTTGATTGCAATCTAAGCTTTTCATAAAGAAGCAATCTTTATTCCTTAAATAAGCTTCTTTCTACAACTCCAGATTTTACACCCATTAAAGTTTATAGCTTTACATGTGCCTCAACATTTCTAATTGTCTTCTTCCTTTCTTTCCTCTGTAAATTTATCCCCAAATTTTTTTAAAATTCAACAAAATTTCTCCATTTTTTTTCTCTCTCTAGAATCTAGAAGAAGAAAAACCCTTCATTAAGGAACGATTGTTTAGACCCAATTCATAGAATATAATCAAAAAGGTGAAAAAGGGTTGTTCTTTTAATGAACAAGCTCTAAAAATTCCATTTTTTTTAAATGGGTGTGATGGATGGATGAGAGTAAAAGTAATTGCTTTTTTCTTCATGTTCAGGTATCTTTTCCTCTAATTTATATTTGCTTTTGTTGTAATTCATTATTATTTAATAAATTTCATCACTTTTTAATGCATTTATGTATGGTAATTGGAGAAGTTTAGTACCCATGTTTAATGAAATCCCAATTTGTATCATGAATGCAATACAATAATCCCAAGTTTGATGTTTTTTTTTCTGTAACAGGTGATTAATGGTTTATGGTTTAAAGGGAAACCATACCCATAATTAGTTTTGAAGGCATGTTTGATTGAATTTTAGAAGAAATTTTGTTAGTTACTGCAGGGTTTTTTTTTATCTGGGTTTTTTAGGGTAGAATATGAATTTGTGAAAAAAAAATTGCAATTTTGGGTGAAGTGAGGGGAAATTAGATTAAAATGGAGACTGCAAGCCCACCCCAAGAAACCCAGGTGCAACCAAAAAAGATGAAAAAACAATTGACTGGAAAAAGGGATGATAGCAAACTTCATGCTGCAGCAAGAGCTGGAAATTTAGATGAAGTAATGGAAATATTGAATGGTACTGGAGAGGATGAATTGAAGGAGTTGCTGGTAAAACAAAATCAGGCAGGTGAAACAGCACTTTATTCAGCTGCAGAATATGGGCAGGTTGATATAGTTAGGGAGATGATTAAGTATTATGATCCTAGTGCTGCTAGCATCAAAGCTAAAAATGGGTTTGATGCTTTTCACATCGCGGCGAAAGAAGGCGATTTGGGTATGTTTTTACTGAGATTTTGCAAGAGCAGATACTACTTGCATTGTTGTTTTTCTTGATGTAGTAATAGTAGTAGTAGTTGGAAAAGAGTATTGACATTGTGAAAAATGTGGCAGAGACACTGAAAGTGCTAATGGAGAAACACCCTGATCTTTCCATGACTTGTGATACTTCCAATACCACGGCGTTGCAGACTGCTGCAACACAAGGGCACACAGAGGTGGTGAATTTTCTCTTGGAGTCAGGAAGTGGGCTTGCCACCATTGCTCGAAGTAATGGTAAGACAGCCTTACATGCAGCTGCAAGGAATGGACATGTAGCTGTTGTGAAAGCTCTGTTGGGGAAAGAACCCGGGATTACTACAAGGACCGACAAGAAGGGACAGACGTCACTTCACATGGCAGTGAAGGGTCAAAATCTTGAGGTGGTGGAGGAGCTGATTAGGGCTGATCCTTCTCTGATCAATATGACCGATAGCAAGGGCAATACGGCATTGCATATAGCCACAAGAAAAGGCCGGCATCAGGTGGGTGCATGATTTTCGCTTCCTTTGTTCATGGTTGTACTGATAAATGATAATATGCATATCTATTGTTGGGATAAATGAGTGAGGGCATTTGTGCTGGAAACTTGGATTGTTGGAGTTATTAATTTATAGTACGATGATCACTTTGGTTCCTTGTATAAATCCTACAATTGGTAGTCACCAAGGTCTGTTCTTTTCAGATTTTGTCGAAAAGAAACTAAGAAGTAGATTTTTATAGTTCCTACTTCCTAGCACCTTGACCTTGGAGCCATGACTCATATGCTGTTTAGAGAAGCCATTAACCAGTGTTGAGGTGAAGCTGATTTATAATTCCCATGTTGCAGATTGTAACAAGATTATTAGCTGAAAGTGAAAAAGATACCACAGTTGTCAACAGGGCAGGTGAAACTGCTTTTGACACAGCCGAGAAAATGTCACATCCGGAGATATTAGAAACCCTCCGAGAACACGGAGTTCAAAGTGCCAAAGTCATCAAACCTCAAGCAACCAGCAACAATGCCCGTGCACTTAAACAAACCGTGAGTGACATCAAACACGAAGTCCATCACCAGCTAGAGCACACCCGGCAAACAAGAAGACGGGTCCATGGAATTGCAAAACGGATCAATAAGATGCACACAGAGGGCCTCAACAATGCCATCAATTCCACCACTGTGGTTGCAGTCCTTATAGCAACCGTTGCTTTTGCAGCCATTTTCACTGTTCCAGGCCAATATGTTGATGATCCTGATAATGTTCCTCCCGGAAGTTCCCTTGGAGAAGCACACATTGCTCCAAAAGCCGCATTTTTAATCTTCTTTGTTTTTGACTCAGTTGCCCTTTTCATCTCTCTTGCTGTTGTTGTGGTTCAAACCTCAGTGGTAGTTATAGAAAGCAAGGCGAAGAAGCAAATGATGGCGATTATAAACAAGCTCATGTGGTTGGCATGTGTTCTCATCTCTGTGTCATTTCTGGCTCTGTCTTTTATTGTAGTAGGAGCCAGGGAGAGATGGCTTGCCATTGGGGTGACTATTATAGGAACAACTATCATGGTGACTACTTTGGGTACCATGTGTTATTGGGTGATTCAACATCGAATAGAGGCGAGAAGTTTGAGGAGCATTCGGAAATCATCACTCGAAAGCAAATCACGGTCTTGGTCTGTTTCTGCAATGTCAGATTCTGAGATTCTAAATGCTGAGAAGTTCAAGAAGATGTATGCTATATGAAAGTCTCTTAAGCTGTATGTTGCAGTATTTTTTTTTATCAAGGCATAGCAGCTAAATCTACTGATGCAGCTTCATTATCCTATATATGTATAGTCTTAAGAACTTGATGGTCTTTTGTAAATTAATGTTACTTTTTCTGCATCAGATGTTTCAGCTGTATATATATATTAAACAAAACCACCATGGTGGTAACGGAATAGAGGGAGAGAGAAAAGGAGAGTATTTTTTTTCACAAAGTATTGTGAACCTATGTAATTTTGCTAATTCTGCACCTTGACTGTGGATATATCATACTTCTCCCTTTGTTTCCTAACTGCAATACTTTAATTTTTACGTCCTCCGGCGCGCAATTTTTTATCACTTAATTTAGATTATAAACAATTGATATTTTGAAAATATATGTTGAGATAGATCCAATACTACTAATATTTGTTTTTATATGTTGATAAAAAGAAGTGTTGTATTAGTATATGTCGTATAGATATATAATTCAGCGTGTTTTTATATACTAATAAGAAAAGATACGGTTAGCAAATGAGCTAGTACTCTCTCGGTAGTATCCGATCTTCTCGATTATTGAACATGGCCATTTACTACAAATCTAGAATATCCATAACACATTAACACCTTGCTAAATTGGCAGGATTACAGCTTGATCTACCTGTTTCTTGTTTTTTTTTTGGGCAAAAAGAGAGTACAATAAACAGAGAAGAGAACAAGAAAGATAAACAAAAAAACAAAAACAAAATGAGACCATGATAACATTATTACCCTACGTCTCATTACTTGATGATGATTGTTGTTGTTGGCTTGTTTACTTTTCTCAATTTTAGTTGCAGGGACATATTGTGTCTGCTTGTCACCAAAAGAGACAGTACAAAGGTTCACAGTTGTTCTATTAAATGGCAGTTGTGTTAACTCTTAAAGTATTGTTTATGCTAAAAACAGTAATGCGGAATCTGAAGCATTTGGGGATCAGGGGATGCTCGTTGTGGATCTAGATCCGGGATCCCAAGAGATACCTGCAGAAAAACACCGAGCCTCGTAGGGTCCCCGAGGTAGTGCCTCCAACGCTCAAGATTGTTAAGATTTAATTCCTTTTAAGTTCCCCATGCTAACTTTCACTAGTAAATTTAAATGCCATTGAGAAGTTATAAAGATATTTGTAACATAATGAATTAGGAGAGGGAGGGTAAAACTTAAAACATGCCAAATATAATAGAAGCACTTTTTAATCCAATCTCGAGATAATAGTTTCATATACATCAATTACATGTACACTTATTATAAATCTTTTGTGAGTTGTGACTAAATCAAAACATAGTTTCTCCATTCCTTGAAAGAAAAACATAGTTTTTCCAAACCTAGAAATTTATTAAGTTTGATATTTGAGAATCATAAGTTCTTAAATGTGTAGGAAGAAAAGCAAGATTTCATTGCGTAGTAGTATAATCTTATGTTTTGAGTGTCATTCTCAAATAAACCCAATGCACATATAAGATTTACTCCCTCTATCCCTTAATAGATTTCTCCGAGACATGTTTTTAAATGTTCATCTATTCAATTATGTATTGTTAGAAATGTATATTGACGACGAATATAATGAAATTACATATAACAGTGTTTTCTTGTTTTGTAGTGTATTTCCTCCGTTCTTATATACTTGCAACACTTACTCTTTTGGATTGTTCCAATTTACTTCCAAGTTCCAACACTAACTTTTTTTTTATATTCTTTCTCTCTATCTCTTTCTCATTACACAAGTCACCTTTTTCTCTCCCTCCTTCTCTCTTCTAACCTAAATTATTGTGCCTCCCCTCCTTATTGCAAGTGAATTGGGAGAAAGTATATGTCAAAGTTTCTAAAGTTTAATTTTAAAAAGAAATTGGGAGTTGATTAAGGCACATCTTATTTTTGCTTAACTTATTTTTGCCGAACATATTTTTGCCGAACATATTTTTGCTGAAACTTAGAGTAGATTTTGTTGGACCTAACTTATTTTTGCTTCACAAACTTTTAAAAGAGGCGGGCCACACCTTCAACAAATGGTGTGGCTGCGCGCGCCCTTTCTCTCTTTTTTTTTTTTATTAAGAAAACAAACTCTTTCTTTCTTTTTTTTTTTCTTTTTTTTTCTTTTTTTTTCTCTTTGATGTCTCTCTCATTTTTCCTATTTTTTTGCCTCATTTTCTCTCTCCTCTTATTTCCCCCATTTTTTCCTATTTTCTCTCCTCTCATTTCCTCTAGAATTTTACCATTACCACGTTGATAAACAAGGACGTGGCCAGCTAATAAAAAGCCCAAGCTAGGCCTTATAATGATGCTCGCGTCCCCTTTAAAAACAGCTCAAGCGTGAATCCGTTTTCAGATAACCCTATCTGAACGTACGTGTAACCCTTATTATTTGTAACCTTATTTTATGATACGAGGAACCCATTACTTCATAATAAGTAACAATTATTATTTGTACCCTTATTCATACGAGTAACCCATTTATTCTACAAGTAACCCTCATATATTTTTCAAATGACCCATTATATTATAAAAGTAACCTCATTAGTTAATAAAAGTAATCCTAATTAAATGTTTGAGTAACCTTATTTATTTGTTCGAGTAACCTCATATGTTCACAAAAGTAACTCTAATTATTATATAATAGCTTGAAATGTTTATAAAAAGTAACCATAATAAAGGTACAAGTAACCCCTTAGTTCATAAAAAGTAACCCCATTATATATTTAAAGTAATCTCATTTATTCATAAAAAGTAAAACGCGTTGCTTTTCAATGCTAAGGTGTTACTTTAAGTGAATTAGGGATTACTTTATCGAATGCTAAAGGGTTACCTTACTTATACTAGGGATTACTTTTTATAATGCTAAGGAGTTACTTTTACTGGAAGTATGGGTTACTTTTTATAACTGTAAGGGGGTTACTTTTACTATAACTAAGGGTTACTTTTACGATAACTAGGGGTTACTTTTACTGAAAGTATAAGTTACTTTTTGTAACTGTAAGGGGGTTACTTTTACTATAACTAGGGGTTACTTTTACTATAACTAGGTGTTACTTTTTGTAATGTTAAGGAGTTACTTCTACTAAAAGTAGGGGTTACTTTTGTAATTATAAGGGGTTACTTTTACTGAAATTAGGGGTTACTTTTGTAATTATAAGGGGTTACTTTTACTGAAATTAGGGATTACTTTTTAATTATAAGGGGTTACTTTTTAATTATAAGGGGTTATTTCTACAGTAAATAGGGGTTACTTTTGTAATTATAAGGGGTTACTTCTACAGTAAATAGGGGTTACTTTATGTAATTATATCCTAAACATCATCTCCTAATTTGAATATAATCAGCTATATAACCAATACACTCCAAGTATAGCTGGAATAAAACCATTTTATTAATCTGCACTATCAATATTTCACTCGCTTCGATTCAAACTATCAAATTATGAGGTTCAAATTACAAAGCAACATGTCATATATCAATTATTTTAACAGCATGATTGGAAGGATCAAACTGGAGTTAATGAGTTTGGTGTAAGAGGATGATGTAATATTGTGTGCCTTGTTTTATGAAGAAATGGCTGACTGTTTAATTTGTTGGGTTCTATTGACAAGTCTTTCTGATGGTCCGAGTTCGCGAGATGGAGTTGTATTGGGGAAACTCTGCAATTCCCTTAGAAACTTCCACAGAAGCTGAGGAGAGAGAAAATGGAAAATGGAGAAAGAGAACTCGCTATCCTTGCATTAATTAACTTCAGTCGAAAACTCATCCTCCGACCAGTTTCCGACACCAATCGACGGCGAATTTCCAGAATCAGTGGAGAGCGACTGTGATTGCGATTGCATCGCCGCCATGGAAGACGTCGTTGTTGACGCAGATGACGTCGAAGGTTGAGTTTGCAATGATGATGATAATGATGATGATGAAGTCAAAGATTTGAGGAAGGAGGAAGGAGGAAGGAGGAGGGATGAGGGAGGAAGGAGGAACGAAGGAGATGGGGATGGCTTGTGACGCGCGCAGCCGCACGGTTTCCTTTCCATGTGGCATGTGTTACAGAAAACGGACACTTTTTGCTTAACTTAATTTTGCTAAATTTTACTTATATAGTATTAGCTAAACTTGTTTTTACTTAAACTTATTTTTGCTGAACTTTGCTTATTTTACTATAAAGTTATTTTAACCATCTGAGGAGAACACGACCTAACAAACACAGGGAAAAAAAAACGGTTTTTTCACCATATACCCCTGACAAATTTTTTTTTGCACCATATACCCTTTCAACTTTCCAAATGCACCATATACCCCTCACGTTTGAAAAAATACATCCACTTACCCTTATGACTAACGGAAGTCTAACACCGTTAGTCATTAACCCTTAATCCCCCTCTAACCCTAATTTAACTAACATAAAACTAAACCTAACCTAACCCTAACCCCTAATCCCCCTTTAATCCTAACCCTAATCTAATACCCTAACCCTAACCACCCAACCCCACCCCCACCCCCTTCCCCCCACCACCCGAGCGAGTCCCTAAAGCCGTCGCGAGAACCGGCCTCGCGGCACCTCGCACACACACCCTTGCGGCACCTCGCACCACCCTCGCACCTCCTTCACAAAGACCTCGCACCACCTTCGCAAGCACTCTTGAAACCCTCGCGAGCACCTCGAAACCACCACGAACCCACACATCACCACGAAAGTCGCCACCACCACAAACCCACAACCTCCCTAAACTCCCGAATCTACCACGCGAACCATGAACCCCACAAAATCCGCGAAAAGAAAAAAAACGAAAGCCGGAATTTACGGTGGGTGCGAAGAGGCGCGAGGGGTGTTGTGAGGGAGGGGGAGAGGCGCGGTGTGGCTGCGCAGATCGGGAGGGGGCTCGCGAGGGGGTTGGTGGGTGGGGAGGGGAGGGGCTGCGGGATGGGGCCGCCTCGAGGGGCGCGACTCGGGGAAAGGGGTTGCGCGACGGTCGGGGAAGGGGAGGGGGGGAGGGAGCTCGCGTGATTCAGCGGGGGAAGGGGGGAGAAGGAGTGTGCGGGGAAGGTGGAGGGGAGGGAGTGGGGTGCTACGGGGGAAGGGGGGCGCGAGGGAGGGAGGGGGCCGGGGGAAGGGTGGTGGTGCGATGGGGGTGGGGGGGGCTGGGGTAAGGGGGGTGGGGGAGGGGGTGGGGGTGTTAAGTGTTAGGGTTAGGGTATTAGAGTTAGAGTTAGGGTTAGGATTAGGGGTAGATTTAGGTTAGTTAAATTAGGGTTAGAGGGGATTAAGGGTTAATGTCTAACGGTGTTAGGCTTAGTTAGTCATAAGGGTAAGTGGATGTATTTTTTTGAAACGTGAGGGGTATATGGTGCATTTGGAAAGTTGAAAGGGTATATAGTGCAAAAAAAAATTAGTCAGGGGTATATGGTGAAAAAACCGAAAAAAAAAACACCGCACAAAACAAACATAGGGATTTCTAGTTTCTTTCTACTTTCTAGCAGGTAGAAAATCCGAAGGAGAAAAAACTGGAATAGACTGAAGAACAAAACTCTGCTCAGCTTCTTCTGACTACGAGTTGAATTGAAGATCAAAAGAAAGATTTATCATTCCTCTAACTAAAACCCTAATCTAATTTCTCTCTCCTATCCGCCATGGATGAAGAATTACTGGAATTGCAGAAACAATTTGAATTCGCTCAACAAGTAAAATCAAGTATTCGATTATCTGATAGAAATGTCGTTGAATTGGTTCAAAAACTTCACGAACTTCAAATCATCGATTTTGATCTCCTCCACACCGTTTCCGGCAAAGAATACATCACTCCTGTACGAATTCTTCTCTCTCTTTGTTTTTTCCACTTTTAATCGATTGATTTGTTCATTTTTGCTTACTTTTCACCTCAATTTGGACTTTAATCATCGAATTAGAGGTTTAGGGTTTCGCTTTTGAGTTCGTATTTTGTTACTAGGGTTACCGATTAATAATTAATACTTCGTTTATCTTTTTTTACGATCAATTTGATTTAATTCAATTTGGTGAGTTTTTGTTCTGGTTTTTGGTTTCCAGTGATCCAAATTATGGTAACCTGAACTGGAAGTGCGGTACGATTTCTGTCGATTTGATTTTTTCATCAGTGTTGCATGCATTTGATTTATTGATATGATTAGTTTAGTTTGATGATTGCTTCTGCATGAATGTATATTCAATTGCATTTCGTTGGGTCGTAGTTTGAAAAGTTGACCACATATTTTCACAAGATTTAATGAATTCAATTTATAACTCTTATGCAACAGGAACAACTACGCCTAGAAATATTAGCTGAAGTAAAGAGACTAGGGCGTATTTCTGTAATTGATCTTGCAGACAGTATTGGTGTTGATTTATATCATGTTGAGAGACAAGCTCAAGCTGTAGTGTCTGATGATCCTGGGCTTATGTTAATTCAAGGTGAAATAATTTCAAATTCCTACTGGGATACTATTGCTGAAGAAATCAATGAGAGACTTCAGGTATGCAGTCAGATTGCCATGGCCGAGCTTGCTGCACAGTTACAAGTGGGTTCTGAGCTAATATCTTCAGTGTTGGAGTCACGGCTTGGGACTTTGGTATGGTGCTTTTTAAAGATGACAAACAATTTCATCTCCATTTTTTTTATAATCTTTTTGTTGATACCTTAAATTTTTGTTCCAAAATTCTGATAATATATATTCATCTCTGGTGTGTAGATAAAAGGTAGACTTGAAGGTGGGCAACTTTACACCCCTGCCTATGTTGCACGTGTAAATGCAATGGTTCGCGGTGCTGCAAGGGGTATAACAGTTCCAATGAATTTGTCAGCCTTGTGGAGCTCTTTGCAGCAGTTATTACAGGTAATGGACGGGGCTACTGGTGTAGCAGTTGACAATTCATTTTTCCAGACATTGTTCAATGGGTTGGTGAAGGAGGTGGAAATCCTTGGGTCACTTCGTGCTGGGGTTCATTGGACACCTGCTGTAAGGATCATTTTTTCATCTTACTTTTGATTTCTTATTTTAGGTTTTTTTTTTTTTTGTAATTTTTCCTGTTCAAAAAAAGTCGCACGTGGATTGGTTTAAGCCTTTTGTGGTTTTTTCTGATGATGCCATTTCTATGATTAGAGTTGTCATGTTAATTTTTTTGGATCCAGGTTTTTGCTTCTGCGCAGAAGGAATTTGTGGATTCTTTTCTCTCACAGGTATGAATCATACCTACGATGAATATATGCCATAACCTCCTCGTGGTGTCTTAAAGAACCTAGATTATAAGTATATTATATCATCACTTTTGCTTTCATAATGCATCTTCTTGTGGCATTATCTATGCAACGGTGTCAGAGAGTACTTTAGAGTTCCTCTATGACAAATGCTGATAATGTGGTTATCAGATGGATTCTTTTGACCCTTCAGGCCGTGTTACCTAGAACACTGTATGTTTGGGTACAGGAGTGTGAGTGGGAATCTAATTTGTTACCTATTTTTGTCAAACTAGTCATCGAGTGTATTGGTGTACTATGTCCCACATATCAGTTTGCGCGTTCCAAATTATGGTTTGTGGGGGGACTGAGGGGGATATGTGAATTAGGTAACACTATTCTGTCCAGTTACGACTAAGTGAAGAAAAAAAATAACCTGGATAGTAGAGAAATTTGATTGTGTTAAAGAGTCATGACGAGTGATGAGTCCCTACAGACATTGAGTTGAGATCTTTTTACATGTCACTTCAGGCTAAAAGGCAGAGGTTCTAGCATATTTTCTTGTTGTCCCCAAAAATATCATTACTAGCAGGCTAGCGGCTTTACGCTTAAAGTTTAGGTAGAAGTCATGTATCTCAGTAGCGGCTATTCTGCTCACGGATTTACACGAGCTGCTGCTCTTATACTGACCTAGAGCTTTCCTTACATTGGTAATCTGCTCAAGGAAAAGTCTGCTCACTTCGTCTGATCGAGTCCTTCCGAAGCAAACCTAGCCTTTTTTTTGTTAGGTGTAGTCATCCAAATAGATTCACTGCTGCTATTGTATCTGTCCAGATGTATGATTTCGGAATAGACAAAGTAAATCATATTGAGAGAGAATTTATTGAAAGGCTGAATGAAGCTATATCAACCTACACATCTGGTGGAGTCTTATGTTTGCCTTTATATTCTTTGGCAGAATGCCTTCATAAGCTATGACTCTCTTCACAAATTAGGAATACCTCAGCCCATACAGTACTTACAGGTAAACTGCTGCCCTTTTCCTGATCCATTCACTATCTTAAATTTGTTTGCTCCCTTTTTTACCTAATCTCTTTTTTAAAAATGCTCTCAATATAGTCCAGGTATCCTGAAGGTATACCTTTGGTTACCATGTTTATTCACCCCTCAATGATTGAGATGTTGGATGCGACCTTAGAGGATGCTATTGAACGTAATAGCTGGTGAGGGTTTATTACTTTAGTATGTATCAGTTGGTGCCATATTAAGTTGCTTGGATTGTTTTGCGTTTATGTCTGTTTTTGTAGCTGGCTGACAATTGTAATTTATGCATGTTTTCATCAATAAATAAGCTATAATTTGTGCATACTGATGTTAACCTGTTTGACCTTTACTGTTTAGTTGTTTTAATTTAAGTTCATTACCTTTTACAAAAGGTCTATCACATTATCAAGAACCTCCTTTGTTCCAACTTTCTGATGATTTTGCTTCTTAAATGGTGATAACCTCAATTTTGGACAACCACTAGAGATACTATCTTAATTTTATGCAGCCGACCCTATCCTATTGGGATTAACTTTTTGACGTTGTTGCTGTAATGGTGATAATTTTACTAATCTTTCGAGCTCTATAGTTCTTTCAATTGATAAGTATCCTTAGCATGCAAGAATTTATCTGTCATAGTGCTAACAAAAAATTTCCTGTATCCATTATGATTTGTTTCTATGATGAAGAGATAGCCAATACTTGTAGCATAAGCTCAGTGAAATGCATGAAGCCTCCTAAATGGCCATTCTGTTTAGTCATGTGTATTATTTGTTGTAAGAAAATTTTAGAACATAGCTTGTCTGTTGATTTACCCCCCCAACCTCTTTGTTATCTTGTGAAATCTTTTATCTTTGGTGGAATTTGTGCGGTGGGGGTACCATGTGTATAGCCTTGCCTACTTAAGTTGTATTACCTCCGTTTCAAATTAATCTACACACTTCACTTTGGAGGAGAACCAAGGAAAAAGTGCAAAAGTATGACAAATAAACTAAAAAGGTGGAGAGAGAAACTGAAAAGTGAGAGAGAGAAACTAAAAAGTGGGTTAAAATATTAAAACGTGGATGACATGGGTGGAAAAAGAGGAGAAAGTAGATGTGACATGTTACCAAAAATAGAAAAAGGAACAGTGTGTAGATTAAAAAGAAACAGACCAAAAAGGAAAGTGTGTAGATTAAAAAGAAACGGAGGTAGTAGTATTTTAAGACTCCAACTTTGAGTCTGCTCAGGCAATGAGAACCAGATGATTTTGCCTTGACCAATTCAAAAAGTAATTTCTGCTTGAAGCAGTGAAGTGCCCACATTTCATTAATAGTAGTATTGATCGGCCTGCTCCCGTGTGGCTTGCAGTCATGATCTAACTCAGCAGTGTGGCTTAACACGGCCAGATGAGGGTCATTTAAGGAATCCAAGAGCAGCCTGAAACTGGTTCATTCTAAGTACTTCTGTAAAATGCTTGCCACAGGGTGCCCTGCATATTGTTTATCTGAATTGGGACGTGGTAGGGGGCCTTGGGTTGTATAAGCATCTGAACAGGGGGCAAGTAGCTGTTTTGGGTACTAATTTGGAGGACTTTGTTTCTTGTTTTTAGTAACTGAGGTAGTTCCGTTTTCGTCAGAATGTCAACTGATGGTTGGGTCATTGTAACATTTTATTGCATGACAACCGTGTGGTATGCTTGTTCTAAGGCGTCAATTGCATAATGGACTTGTGGTTCCTTTCTAATTTTATAAAAGAAAGTAGCGTGTTACTTTATCCTGTCTGTGTACTAGAGAGTATGTTTTAAGGAATACACTAGTAGAGATAATGATGTTTGTTTACATGTATGTATGGTATTTGGTTCCTTTTGTTTTTGCTGAGATCTGATCAATGAAAGGTTACAGGATTGATTCTCTTACAGTGCTACCCTCTCTATGTGGCTCACAAGATGCATATAAGATTTTGTCCTTGTGCCCATCTGTCCAGTCAGCACTTAAGGTGACATCTCATGGTCCGCATAATATTGTCCGTTGGTCTTTATAAGTTTGCTTTTATTAATAGTTTGTGATTCTTGGTTTCAGTCCAATATAGCGCTTATTGTGGGAGAATCCTATGTTCTTAGTGATGGCTTTATCAAGGTATGGGATACAGATCCTTGAAAAGTGAACCATTTTTTCAGATCTTTGCGTGATAGGACTTGAGATATTTGGCATGTCTGAGGTTTTGATCAGACAGTTTCCTAGGATTATATCATTTACCACCTGTAACAATTAACAAGGTAATCACTTTCTAATTAAAGCTAATACTTGCAAATTTGCGTGTTATTGTCAAGGATGTATTTACTCGACTGGATAAGGAGATGGAAACGTCAATTTCTCTATCCTCTGCTGCCGGACTGGGTGATGAGAAGCATCCGACCAAGGATAATAAAGGTGGAAATAATTCAGGTAGGTTATCTGAGCTAAATGAAACCAGTACCGAGAGTGGAAATAGGCCAGGCATGGAAAGAGGTTCGAAGAAGAAGAAAGGAAAATCTGCTGGGAATACTAGGAACTCTGCCATTGAAAGTGATCTAGATAATCAAGAGCCTGTTCCCTCAAAATCTAAGAAAAACCAGAGGAAAGGCAAGGACAGTTCAACAGCACATGTTTCAGAATCAAAAAGATTGAAAGAGGATGGTCCCAATGTTCCTTCAGAGGATTGGATAATTAATAATATATTGACTTTGGTTCCTGAGTTTGAAGAACAAGGTTAGTGACATAATTCTTTGCCCTTTTTGAAGTTATCTTCTGTGATCTTGAATTGTCACATAGTATTATTATACTGCAGGTGTGGATGATCGTGAAACAATTCTTAAGCCCTTGGCAAACCATTTGAGACCTATGCTGGTCACTTCATGGAATGAAAGAAGAAAGGCAATGTTAGCTGAGAATTCAGATAGAATGAAACGCGTGCTTGATAACTTGCAAAAGAAGCTTGATGAGGTTTCTAGTCTTTTATATATTGCTGGAAAAGTATCTTAACAAGTTCCTTCTATCCTTGACTAGTTTAGTGGATGTCAGCCAAGCTACTTATTTTCATATAAGTTTTGGGTGGGGAGGGGGGTTCATATGTTTTTAGCCGATACATGGAAATATTTTTCTACCTTGGTCTTTGTGCCTCATAAAATGAAAAGTGAAGACTATAGTTCATTTGACAGTTCTCTTGGTTGGATGCGCTTCAATTTTCATTTTTATCTTTATTTAAACCAATCTGTTAAATCTTGAGCTACCGAGCTACTTTAGTTACTAGTTTGTCTTACATCCCCACTTTCTTTTCTAACTAATTTTTTGTTTCTTTATCCAGTCTTATATGAACATAATGCTTTATGAAAAAGCATTGGACTTGTTTGAAGATGACCAAGCAATCTTCGTGAGTTTCTTTGTGTCTTATCCATTAGTCACTGTAAAATTCCATTTTTGTTATTTCAATTTTTTTTCCCTTTCTTTGTTTCAGGTTGTATTACACAGACATTTGCTTCGGACTATTGGTGCTTCAATAGCTGACATGCTTTTATTTAACTTGGTATAGTTTGAATTTTGATAGCAAAGCTGTCATTGTTTGTTTTTTTTTTAATACTGTCTTGATGCTTTACTTTATTTCATGTGAAATTATGCCTTTTGGATTATAGGACATCTACAACAAATTGAAGAATGGAATCGCAGTGGAGGAATCCCAAAGTTCAGAGCCTGTTACTCTCAGTTCTGGCGAAAGGAATTCGCTTGTATGCGGCTTTGATGATTTCAGTTTATGGTGGATTAATATTTGGGACATACTTCCTCTGCTATGTTTTTATTGCATTATATGAAATTTCACGCTTGCCAATGCACAAGTTTGACCATTTATATCTCTAGTATCTATTAGTAAACAAATTGAAAAGTTGATATTTTTAAAATATACATTTAGATGAATCTATTAGTTACTACTTATTAATATTTACTTTCATATATTAGTTCAAAAAATTCCGGTCAAAGCTAGTACATGAATAGTGTTAAAGTCAAATGATGCAATAGGAAGTATAAAAATAATAAGGTTTTGAGATTTAGCATTTGATTAAGGTTCTTGTTTTATTCTAGGCAAAGAATTTGCATGGTGCTCTCTCAGTCAAGGCTATCGCTTTGGTGGAATCCTTGGAAGGAAAGGTTGGTTTGCCTTTATTTTGTTAATTAGTTTCTTGCTTCTTTTACCCTTATTTAAACATTTCCTATGACAACCATTTTCCTCGTTGTTTCGTTTGGCTACTCTGCTCAAGATACACCTTACGTACTCTTTGTAATTAATGAACATTTGCAATGTTAGAAAAAATCCTTTCATTCAAAAGTTGACAGTTTTGTCTGTTTACATTTGCTGGTTTTGTACTTCCCACTAAAGTGAGAACTGAAAATCCATGGGGTACGCTGATGGAATTTAGAGTTGGTTGCATCGGACTCCATTAAAAGGTATTAATTCACTAGAGAGTGAGAGACCCTTTGTCTATTCCAGGTCAGGTAGAGAATTTCAATGAGAACTAGAGAAAAGGCTTCTTGGGTCCTGATATTTTTCCCATATCTCTTCCTTTCAAATTGAAGCTCAAAATGATGTTTGGTACCTAAGGAGGACAGCAATGACAATACCAAGGCTTTCCTCCACTTTCCCTCGAGACTCAAGGTTTTCAATGACCTGCGGAAGAGTTTTAAATGCACCAGCTGACAGGTCTACCAAGACCTTTTCGGTTCTGGTGTCTTGCGTTGAAGATGGCTTATTAGATTTGAGGTGATCCTACCCCGGCCGGTCAGAGGGAGAGGCTTCTTTGAAGCAGGAGCGGATGCAGTTTGCGTGAAGGGTGTGCAAATACATACCCAAAACAACAACGCCAATTCTAAATCCAATAAGATGGGGATTGGAATTGGCTGCTCTGCATGAGTCAAGAGTTTATCTCTGGTGGTTGTCCGTATAAATCTGCTTTTATTCCCTTATTTCAAGTGTTGTGTGCTCTCACAGACTTAATTTATTCATATCATTCTTAAATTTTACGCCCTCTATTCTAGTCATCTTATGCCCTTTCTTACTTCATTTAAAATCTCCATAATCCAATTCTATACTACCCTTACTGCCACGTCATCTAGCTGACGTCTCACGTGTCTAAACCAACGTAGCCAGTTCTCTCTTAGCTCATTCTCAATATCCATCACTCCAACCTTCTTCCGGATATCTCCATCTCGAATCCTATCTCTCAAGGTGTTACTTCACATCCACCTCAACATATGCATCTCTACTACTTATTTCTAATATGATGGGACTGTAGCGTACAGAAAGCATTGTGAAGCATGTAATTCACCTCATGCTCAATCTGTGGGGAGTTGTCTTGCACTCTCATTTGTCATTCTTTTCCTGTTCAGCGTGGTCTTCGCCCACTCCATCTTTATGTTCATTGCCGACTTTTTATCAAGATGTTTCTTTCTATCTTTGATAAAAAAAATAGTATCCTATATTTTTTAAAAGTTCGTTTCCTCGTAAATCAAAATCACTTTTAGCAAAAAGAATTGACGCCTAAAGGAGAATAAAGAAGTGGTTTTGAAGGAGATATATATAGACTCATTATTATAAATTTGAATTGTTAATTTTATATTGGGTATACACTAATTGAAATTTCTAGATCTGACACTACTTGGAAGCTTGAGAGAGGTTGCTCCTTTTCCTCTCTACAGCTTCCGGTGTCTTGATGGGGGGCTCCTAGGTATGATTGGTGGCTTCAGCATGTGCTGGATATCATGTTAGATAGTTGGTTCCCAAGGTCAGTGGATAATTTAGCCAAGAAGTTTTCTTCCCTTATTCAATCCCCAAGCTCTGTGTTTCAGCCTTCAAAATTAGCTTCCCTATATGATGTCATATGGTCAAGAAGATAACCGTTATGGACCTTGGGAGACTTATTGAGAAGCAAGAGGTATTTGTTCTTATTATTTTCAGGATCTTCCACCAACCTCTGTTATGGTTGTCGAGACTGACCTGAAGTCCCTTCAGGTTGTCATGCTCATGCTGCTAAATTTACCTATGCCTTGGTTAACTTCTGTGCTAGTCCTTGATTTTTTTTCTGTTGCTATGTGCTAGTCGGTAGATATATTTCTTGTTCAGTTTTTTTTTTTTGCTACCAAGTAATACTCTACATTTCTGTATCTTACAGAAAGTGGACACATTCATTACAGCATTGTCAACATTGGTGGAAGAAAGGTAAACATGAGCTTAGTTGATGCTTTGGGGCATAGAAGGTTCCTAGTGGCATGCTGAATGCTGGGATATAATTTGCTTATTAACATGTTCATCCTTTGACATCATTTATAATTACTAATTTTCGAGATTTGTTTCTTAGTGGATTATTTTTGAAGAAGTTTGATAAAAAGTTGGAAAAGACACTGTTGCATTCATATCGCAAGGTATGTGTTTCTCCCTCGTCATGTCATTTTTTATTTTCTCTATTTTGTTGCTCTTATCTGTGGTGCCTTTCCTCCCCTGCTACTAGCATTGGTTTTGCCTAAGTAATTTGTGATGGAGATAAGTTTTTTTCTAGTTTCATTGCTCGACAGTGGGAAGGAGAATTTTGAAAATACATTTTGTATCAGTAGTAATTATGTTGATTCATGCACATATGCGGATTATATGTGTGGCAGTCTATTGGACTTGCATTATGTACATAAAATTAGCAGTACATATGCCTTATACTCTTAAGGTTTTGAATTTCCACAAGACTTGGGAGTTAGGAGGCCTGTGCTGGACATCAACAGAACACAGGTGGCACAGAGCAAAACCTCATCACCTATGTGAGGAGGGGTAAAAGGGGAATCTCACCACAACAGAACAAAAGCTAAGGGAATGACAGTAGTGGGCAGAATATTCCTAGGGTTTTGTACCTGGTACTCATTGTACCGTTGATGAGGTGTCTTCTAGGAAATTGCTGTAAGAAAGAGGGAAGCTTCATGTGCTCTCTCCTAGTAGTATAAATAGTAGGCCTTGTAATAAGATCAGGCATAGGAGAATCTTGATATTAGTATTGTAGTTGTGGAGAGCCCTCACCTCTCCAAAGTGAGCAAGAGTTGTATTGATCCAGGGCCTAGTCCCCATTAATATAACCTTTACCTTTTGGTTTTCACTAAATACTATTGTTTTAATTTGATTTCCAACAGCCTGGCAGACTTCGTAATCCACAAAATAGAGCCCAATTCTATATAAGAAAGCTGAGACCTAAGTCCTAACACTGTCATCCATGCATAATTTAACATTGTCATTGTACTGTTTAGCTTTTCTGTAGTCTATATTAATGGAGAACCCTTTCGGCGTGGTTGATGAAGTCTATATGCACACTACAATAGGTCATTTAAGCTTTACATGCAAACCATTATTGTGAAACTCGCTTACCACCAGACCTCAAACAGGCGTTATTTGCCAGACTAAAAGCCCGAGGATACCAAGACAGATTACATAGCTGTGAATGCCAACTTGGTTGTAGCCTTGCAGGCTCTTTTTGTCAAGTCTGTACTCTGTCAGACCCCCAGGCAACTCACTACTCCTGTGATGTCTATATGTAGAAGGCCAAGACTTGGAATACTGAAGATTTAGATTAGTTAGGTATCCATCACATGGTCGTCAAGTCACTAACTTGCAGTGTTTCACAAGCTTGGCTCTTAATGCTGACGTGAGCTGAAGCTACTTGGTTGAGCCACATCAAGAACCCCTTGATAATTTCTTTTCTCTGTTGTGGATGGTATTTAAAGGTTGAAAGCATATTGACAATTTTGCAATAAAGATAATGAACCTCGTGTCAAAATCTTTTCTCGCATACCTTTCTATAATGCATGGTGGTGAGTTTACATCTATTATTTGAAATATAAAGGCACTAGAGATAAAGATAATGTGGGACTATAGGCTTTTAAGATAGAAAGGGCTTTTCTCGCTTGTTTAATAAAGTCAAGTTTTTTGAGTGTAAGACACTGGGCCAACCCTAAGGTACTGCAGTGGGTTTAACCTTATGCACATTAAACTCGAGCTATTAGTATATGGTAGAGAGAACCTTATGGTATAAGTAAAACAAAAGACAGGTTTGACAACATGAATTTATTTCTGTGCAATGTGTATCCAGGATCTCACATCTCAGGTATCCATGGAAACTGATCCAGTTTCACTTCTACCAAAAGTCGTCTCTTTGCTTTATTTGAAGGTGAGTTGATACAATTACAGTCCTGATTTATTCTTTTCTTAACGCATGGATATTCTATCCTGTTGTAATGTTGTCCTGATAATTTTTTCCTTTCCCGGAATCATAGTTTCATAATAAAGCTCTCCAGGCTCCAGGAAGGGCTATATCTATTGCTGTCTCGCGGTTGAAGGTAATGCATCTTGTGGCTGCAGCCTGCATTATTGTCATATTGTGGAAATTAAAGGGTGAACTTTTTAGTTCTGGAAATTCATTATGGATTTTGCATAGTATTTTAGTATCTACTAAAAATGTCTTGATGGGCCTCGCAAAGGTACCTGAGGTACTTTGCTTCTTGTATTTAATGAGTATCCTCTAAAATGTGTTATATCCTTTTTATATATGTGCAATATGGTAGTATGGAGTTGGATGGGGATGAAATTAAAACAGTTTTGGTTCTAAACTTATTCTGCTTGCTTCGACTTCATGAGGCAGTTCTTACTTTCTTTTGAATTGTTCTCTGTAATGATTTATTTTCTTTAAGATGGCCTTTTCAAGACGTTTTGATTCTCATACCTGTGAAGAAACCACAAAGACATGCTCCTGTTTTCTAAATTGTAATTTCAATACACCTTGGGCTTGAGATATTTATGCAGATGCATCTGTGGTTATGGTGGCCTTTATGCTATTACACTGATCTGAACTGTGTTTCTTGTATTTCAGGATAAGTTAGATGATTCAGCGTTCAAAACACTAATGGATTACCATTCTGCAACCGTGACACTTTTAGCATTGATGTCAGCTTCTACGAACGATGTGAGTTGTCTTAATATGCTCAAGCTTTGATTGCTGATTTGGCGTTTAGATTCTATTTTGCCTTTGGCCTTGTAATCTTGTAATGATTTATAATTTGTGCTAATGATTTCTATCCCTTTGGCCTTCACGACATGTTTTACTATTTTAGTAGCAACCGCAACATGAATTTCTAGATATCTAGTGGCCCTTTTTCTTTTCCTTGAGAAAAGCACCTAGGTACCATTTTCTGAGAAAAAAAATTACCTGTCGTTCTATAGTGAAGGTGTTCCCGTCTGAACAATGAACTCACCCTACTAATGATACTATGTTATACCACTTAACAAAATCCGCATAACCAGAGCTTCTGATTTCTCCTTTTGATAATAATATCACTTACATTTAGTCTCTCTTATTCAATCAGGAAGATGACTGTGCATCAGATAGGATTTCGACCAAAAAGGAGCTTCTAGAGAGCCTAATGCCGACACTAAAAGGTTTAGTTCTAGGAACTTCCCCGCCTAAGGATGCAAGCTGAAGACTCTGGAGTGCATGGATGTTCTGTGAACGTGAATCAGATTGAAACATGGGAACCAGTGAATGTGAATAGCATAAGGGCACCCTAGAGGAAATTTACTACCTAGCTATCTGCCATATTTTTTTGGTATAACACACTATAGGATTCTCAGAGCATTACAGCTCTTGGTGCATTTGGCAAATGACAGAATCATGTATTTCCCAAACGATAGAAATGTAACTTCGATTACCAGAATCAGTCTCTCCTTTCTCCAGAAGTGGAGCTTACAAATTACGGGAAAACTTCTGTTGCTTACACGTTTGATTTAAATGCCTATGAGAATCGGCTGAGTGCTATAGTGATGTTTGAAAATCAGCTTCTAATACAAACAAGTGTACTCTACTAAATCTTATATGCATCACTGGTTGCGTAAATATCATTATGCTTCATGCTGATCTATGACTCTGTTATTGGAGGATACTACTTGAAGGGTAAACCTCAGGTCACCTATGGTCTGTTTCTGAAGCCAGGTTCTGCCTGCAATTTCTGTCTTCTTTTCTGTTGCATTGGTCGTAAGCGAGATAAAAAAAAAAGGGAAACAAATGAAAAATAGAACAAGTATCAACAATTTTCTTCTCATATCCCTATGAGGGGTGATAAAACGCTCATTGTGAGCGGTTTATCTTCCCACTCACAACCAATCATTAATTAAAAAAGTTGGTGTGACACCTTTGTCAGAAAAAAATGAACCCATGTTTGTGTATTTGAAACCCTAGTTATTGTTAAATCAACCCCGTTTATGTGTTTAAAAACCCACGTTTTTTGTTAACTCAACCCATGTTTGTGAAAAAGTAAACATGTGATATCGACATAAAGATGTGATATCGGACATAAAAGTTGCGTTGATTTGCGTGTCCCCATTCAGACTTTTCCCCCAAAAGTACGTTTGATTATTGATACGAACCCACGTTTGTGTATTTAAAACCCCGATTATTGTAAAAACCAACCCACAAGTTTGTGTGTTTATAACCCATGTTTGTGTTAACCTCAACCCCGTTTGTGTATCCCTTTTTCCCTTTTCCTTTTACCCCTGTGAGTGGGTAGTGATAACCGCTCACAATGAGCGTTTTATCACCCCTCATATCCCTATGCCCTTACCATTATCTCTTAAACTCTATTAATGAGATGTCCGATGTGCTCTAAACTCATTTTTGGATGTTTAAAATTAATAAAATTAGCTTAATTACTTGTTAATAACTTTTGCACATATTTTCCCATATTATAACGAAATGTTGAAACTTCTTAAACCGGTTCAATACTAGTATGGAATGTGACATACTGACATCCAACTAGTAAAGTGATTATTTCGTCTCCAACTCTTTTTGACTCTTCAAGAAATACACAAATCAGGTGTGTCCATGATTTTTATCTATGATATTTATTATGGGAACACAATCATATACTTCTATGTGACTATTTTATTCTGAGAACGCCATGGGTGGTGATAGCTATTGACATTCTACTTGTTGGTCTAATATCTCATAATGTCATTGACATGGTCAATTTCTGGCAATGCGTAAGAAGAATTAGATAAAGTATGGGGCCATATTTATGGTTATTGACTTTTTGCTGTGTTCTACACTACTATGGTAGTATGGTTAGAGTATAAAACAAACCCAAATAAAGGAGGTTTTTCTTTTTGTTTTTTGTTACTTGTATTTTTTGCAATTTTAAGAAAATTATTTGCCCTTGTCAAATGTCTAAATCAGCAGCATGTGCCAGTGTGCCACATACCTCTGCCGTCTTGCGTGATTGAGTTCCTAACTTCTAATAATTTGCTCCATTTAATCATTTATGCCTCCCAATTTAGACATTGACATTTTTTATTAAATGAAATTTGAGATTATAGAAAAGGACTTGGAAATTATTTCTCTCAGCCGTCCCGCGTAAAACTTCACAACGTCAACGGTTACAACATGTTCTTTTAACGGTTCTCCCCCCCCCCAATTTTTTTTTTTGCCCTTTGGAATTGTCCTTACTTGCTTTCTTCTACCTTCAATAAACAAAACTTGCTTTCTTCTAAGATTTACATAGCTATAAATGGGAGCAGGAAAAAATGTGTTGTTGGTCACGGATGTCGTCGATGGTGGTGGTGCATCGTTCGATAATGAGGGGTGTGAAGCGTAGAGGTTTGGGTAGTTTAGAACAAGTTTAGGTTGGTCATTTGGGGCTTGCTTCATTTACGTGTTAAGTTGGGCTCAATCTGGAATAGGAGATGTTCGAGTCTATAGTGTTCAGGTTGGATTGAATCCTTTATAAGTTCAGGTGGAGTTTGGGTCTATAACATTTGGGTCGGATGGAGTCAATGTAATTAAAGTCAGATGTTGAAATAAAATTTAAAAGAATCATAATAAATTTAAAGAAGGATAACATTTATAATCTAATTTAACAAAACAATGGGTTAGAATTGAATACTTAAATCTATAAAAAAATAAACTTAAAATTTTTGTATTACTTTTGGATTTTGAGTGATTATCATTAAGATTCAAGTTAATTTCTTGGTGGCTCGGTTTTAGGTTAAGTCAATCTTGAGTTGGGTAGATTTTGGAGAGGGTTGATTTTGGATGAAACTACTTGGGTTTTAGCTCGATTTAGATCATTTTAGGCTTTGGGTCAACTTGGATCATAATTTTTACGCCTCGCCAAGTTAATGAAGAGTGAGGGTGAGAGTTACTAGTGGCAATGCAATCTATATTTGGGAAGATGTGAAGATTACAAGACAATAAAGTCCATTAAAAGTATGGTCAAACTAAAAAAAAATTCTCTAACTTCTGTTTATTGTAGAGTTTTAACATGTGGTTTGCGGTACAATTTGCATCCAACACTCAAGTGTAAATTACAACCTCTCATATTCTCTACCCATTTGCACATAATACACGAGAATGGGAGGGGGCATATGGTGAATGAACTCGGTTTGAGCACACATATTAAAAATACCATATAAAATGTGAAGTGAAGGGAGAAAGAAATATAAATTTCACAGATTCGTGTGATAGGAGAGATATAGAAATAACCAATTGCTAAATCCATTGTGCTTAATATAAAATTTCGTAAATGGGAGAAACTTCAATGGAAAAAGAAGTGAGGAAATATGTGAATAAGACAAGTAAAAGGAGGAAGTAGTATAAATATAAATCTCAAATGAGACAATCATATAGTAAGATCGTCTCATTATATATAGTTTAAATATCATTTATAGTCTATAATATTCTTCAAATGACTACTTTCTACTTTATTTCAAATAATATTTTTTTTTTTGGTAAGAAGTATTCCTTTGTAAGAATAGGGATAAATTGATGATCTTTCTTGTAAATGGTGATAATCGAACCCTTGTCACATGAATAGAAGGGGAGAACCTCATAACCACTAGACCAGTTTTGATCCTCTATCCCGAACCAATTTTGATCCTCTATCCCGATTCCCGAATAATAATGTAAGACGGTCTTCTTATAGAGCACTAGAATTGGTCGAGGGTTAGTTACCCTTTTCGGTCTTACCCAAGACAAGCACGTGGTAGCCGCACATGTGAGCTGTCTCTCCAAACTATTTCTCCAATGTTGACTTTCACCCACCACTAACCACCTCTACTAAATTCAAGATAATGGAAACTTGAAAACAGTGAAAATAAATTCATGCAATTCTTACAGTAAAAAGTTAAATTATTATCCCTTATTAAGTTACCACTCACCATCTATATACAGTCATACAGATATACTTCACTCAGAAATTGACCTAATTATCTCCAATTTAAAGGTGTCCTTTTTTCATTCCATCAAACTTTGCAATTTGCATCAAAGAAAATTCCTTTTTCTTGCGCATTAGCTGTATTTTACTCAAAATTATAGACAACCTGTTACCTACTTCCACCAGCTAATTAGCTTTTGTCCTATTTTTCCCATGTTCTTTGTTATTTGAGTTTACTTTGATTTATAATTAATTTGTAGTACTACTTATTAGTACTAATATCATTATTTTTTGGATATTTTCATTCAAATCTGTGACACTAATAATTTCTATCTGGGGTTGTCATCAACTTCTGGCAGTTCTCTTTTTGCGCGTTTTTGGGCTGATTTCTGTTGATTTTCTTCAACTTGTATTGGATTTTTTCTGGGAGTTGAAAAAAAAGGGTTCTACTTTAGCTTCTTCAAGCTTTTGGAGCTTCAATGATCTGAAAAAGGTACAATCTTTTTTACTCCTCTTTTTAGATTTAATGTAGTAAATTTTCTTTTGAGTTTGCTGCAACTTGTTTTCTGCAATTTGATTCATATATATATCATTTGTCTGAAGATTTTTTTTTTGGGCTTGGTGATGAATTGACAAAATTCTGAATCTGGGTTGAAACCCAATTATGATATTTTGTTTCAGCTTAAATTCAGCTGTATAATCTTGGAGATTTAGATTCATTTCACTAGTCTGATAGTATTAATTTCCTGATTTAGATCTAAGAGTTATATACTTGAACACAAATGTTGATTAAAATTGAGATTGTTTTATGTTGTTGTTCCTGTTAAAGAATATAGGTTTTCAATTTGCAGGAAAATTGACATTCTGAGTTCTAAGTTATAAAAAATGGGATATAGAGACAGTATATTCAAGTGGGTTCTTTTACTGTCTCTAGCTTCACTTTCAAATGAGGTTTATGCTGATACTTTTCTCATAGACTGTGGATCACCAAGTAATACCACGGTTGGTCGTCGTGTATTTATGGCTGATAACTATGCCTCAAGATATCTTACCACGCCTGTAAACGTTCTGGGAAATACTTCTTCTGCTGGTAGCAATTTGCGGTTGTACCAGACGGCGAGAATTTTTAATGCAACAGCAGGATACAGATTTCCTATAACCGAAACTGGAAGATACTTTATTCGTCTTTATTTCGCCCCGTTTACTTATAGAGGTTACAATTTGAGCACAGCTAGTTTCACAGTTTCTGCACAGCAGTTTGTGCTTGTTAGTGATTTTACTCCTCCGGGATCTCCTACCATGAAAGAGTACTCTGTTAATGTGACTTCACATGATCTCAATATCATTATAGAACCTGCCTCGAATTCTGTGGCTTTCTTGAATGCATTGGAAGTGGTCTTAGTTCCTGATGCACTGATCCAAGATGATGCTCTCTTAATGAATCCAGCTGAAAGCTACAGAGGCCTTCTAACTGTGGCTTTCGAAACTGTTTTTCGGGTGAATATGGGCGGGCCAATTGTTGACTACAATAATGACACTCTTTGGCGAACTTGGGTTCCTGATGAACGTTTCTTGGAACATATAAATTTTGCTGTGGATGAGCAGAACATTGCGGCTGTTCAGTATGCTAGAAGTGGTTTAGCTACAAGAGACGACGCCCCACCTGCTGTTTATGGTACTTGTAGAAGACTTAACACTCGGGATGATCCCAGTGCAAATTTTAATGTGACATGGGTTTTTGATATAATTCCGGGGTTCCAGTATCTTGTTCGGTTTCATTATTGTGACATAGTGAGTACAACTTTGAATGAACTGTATTTCAATGTGTTTGTAGATTCATGGTTAATTTCTCGTACCTTGGACCTAACTAGTCTAACGAATGGGGCTCTGGCTACTCCTGTTTATCTTGATTTTGTCACACCGATAACTACTCGCAATACACTCCGTGTAAGCATTGGCCCAGCTACAGCGAATGGGAACCAACCTGATGCTATTTTGAATGGGCTGGAGATTATGAAGATGGACAATTCCAACACCCTAGATGGGAATGTGGGTCTCCCTTCCTTGCAGTCGGGTTCCAAGAATGAGGTAGGGGTGATAGTGGGGGCCACTGTTGGGGGAGTCTGTCTCCTTGTTTTGGCTGTCATACTCTTTATCTTTTGTAGAAGAAGAAGCAAGAAGCTGGGTCAAGGTCATTCGAAGACCTGGATTCCGCTCTCCCTCACTGGAGGGACTTCCCACACAATGGGAAGCAAGTACTCAAACGGTACTGTTACTAGTATAGCTTCAAACCTAGGGTATCGTATTCCTTTTGCTGCCATTCAAGAGGCCACTAACAATTTTGATGAAAGTTGGGTGATTGGAATTGGTGGTTTTGGGAAGGTCTACAAGGGTACCTTAGGTGATGGCACCAAGGTTGCTGTAAAACGGGGCAATCCTCGATCTCAGCAAGGCCTTAATGAGTTCCTAACAGAAATTGAATTGCTCTCGCAATTTCGCCACCGCCATCTGGTCTCTTTGATTGGGTATTGTGATGAAAAGAGCGAGATGATCTTGATCTACGAGTACATGGAGAATGGAACCCTTAAAGGGCATCTCTATGGTGCTGGAAACCCTTGTTTGAATTGGAAGCAAAGACTCGAGATATGCATCGGGTCAGCCCGGGGCCTTCATTACCTCCATACGGGTTATGCAAAAGCGGTTATTCATCGGGATGTCAAATCTGCAAATATTTTACTTGATGAGAACTTCATGGCTAAAGTTGCTGACTTTGGGCTCTCGAAGACCGGACCCGAGCTTGATCAGACTCATGTTAGTACAGCAGTGAAGGGCAGCTTCGGGTATCTTGATCCCGAATATTTCAGGAGACAACAGCTTACCGAGAAATCAGATGTATACTCATTTGGAGTTGTCTTGTTTGAAGTTCTTTGTGCAAGGCCCGTCATTGATCCAACTTTACCAAGAGAAATGGTTAACTTAGCTGAATGGGCTTTAAAATGGCAGAAGAAAGGGCAGTTGGACCAAATTGTAGACTCTTCTCTTCAAGGAAACATAAAACCGGAATCTCTTAGGAAGTTTGGGGAAACCGCTGAAAAATGTTTGGCTGATTATGGTGTTGATAGGCCTTCAATGGGAGACGTGTTGTGGAATCTGGAGTATGCACTACAACTTCAAGAGGCTACAATCCCAGATGATCCTGAAGAACACAGCACTAATGCAATTGGCGACATTTCTCCACAAGTAAACAATTTCAACCCAAATGATGCCAGTGTTTCTACTATGCAATATGAAGAAACAACAAATGTTGATGATCTTTCCGGCGTATCTATGAGTAGAGTGTTCTCTCAACTAGTGAAGTCTGAGGGCAGATGATTTGAATCAGAAATTTGACAACATATTAATGTACTATAATGTTTTCTTGTATGTCTTTCTGCATCATTTGTTTGTTGTCTTCACTCCATGAGATTGGTTCATATACTAGGAGCAGCAAGAGGGTGTTTTTCTTTTCTTTTTTGTGATCAAAGTTTGGCAACTTGCAAGTTGCGGCATTTTGTATTGTGTTGTAAGAGCATTTTAACTTGTACATCACCTAGCAATTCTTGTAGACCCTTGGCCATTGCGATTTGAGATCTTGAAATACTTAGTTTTAATTGCTGCCTTCTTTTATGTTTTTTTATTTATTTTCGAGAGAGAATGCGTTTTTTTTTTTTTTTTTTTTCCTCTTATTTGTTCAAATTAGATTTGTGACCCTTGTTATACACGGGATAATAACTTGTTCTAGAAATAATATCTCTCTTTGTTGAAGAAATTATCTGTCTTTGCTGGAGTACGACATTTGAAATGTGCATAATATTTGAACTAAATGTGCATAAGATGTTTGAAAAGCAAAAATCCACTTTGCTAAGGCGGTCGAACTTTGAGGAGAGAGAATTAATGTCGCTCTAAGTGAGTGGAGTTTGCTGGGAAATGCATCGGCTTCGGAGCATTTTCCCGCAAGTGAGATTCCATCAGAAATTGCAGCGAAAGGGATGAGAGGACAGAAATGGAGATAGGATTGAAGGAGAGAGAGTGAGAAGAAGTGGGTCGACGAGGTCGATGTTTTGAGGTGGTATTGAAGCTTCTTTCATGATGGAAATGGAGGTCGAGGAGAGAGAAAGAGATGGAGGTTTCAAAGGTTGAAATACACATTCAACTTCTCATTTTAAAACGAGTGTAAATCTATAAAATTGATGAGTCCCCTTCACTTTACTCACTCACGCACTTTTTCTCCCTCCTGTATTTCACTGCTTTTTTCTTTACTATTCTACTTCTCTCTTACTCATTCATTACCGCAAAAAAAAAACCCCAGAATTCAATCATTCTATTGATTCATCATCACTTGGAAAAATCCATTAATTAGAGCTCAAACTCTTGAAATCATTCAAAGGTCATCAAATTCATTGATCAACAGAGCTCAAGTCAAAACTTAATAATGGTGGCAATAACACTTGAAATTCATTCATATTAATTTCCAAGTTCGAATTCTCTCTTATTTTCTCTACATTATTCATTCTTTGAACTTGTGAATTGCTTATTTTAGCTTGTCAATAGGAAAAAGGTCATTCTTTTTTGAATTGGTGGTAGTTTTTGCTCTACTATGATTGGAAACTTGTTTGTCTTTCGATTATTTAGACTTAATTTCTTGAACTAGCTCACATTTCAATTTTGAGACAAAAAAAAAACAGAAAAATGGTTCTGTAAATTGTTGGAAAAAAGACGAATGATGATGTTGAAATTTAAATTTTAAATGCTTCTGAATTTGAAGGTTGTTTATTGTGCTTTTGTTTCATATTTTTTTTGGTTTTTTGCAATTTCCTAACATATTAGGATTTCAATTAGCAATTGTATGCATGCGTTAGTGTTGTTTATTTTGCTCATTTTAAACGATAATTTCTTACAATGAGCAAACAAGTAAAATGAGTAAACAACATAAAATGAACAAAAAATTTCAACAAATGAGCAAAAGTTTTTTAATAATATAATTCCAATTATGGTTTTTATGGAAAAAAACAAAGTAGACTACCAAATTTTGAATTCCAATATTGCCAGTCCGAACATCTCACGCAACCACAAAGTGAACCGACATCTATACTCGGTTTCCGACAAGTTGAGCCAAAATTTCATTTCTGGTCCATAACAAGTGGCCGAAATTCTCATTTTGGTGGACCAAAATACTCATTTATGTGGGCCTGATTCTCCATATATTTTTCAATCTCGACAAAGCCTTAACCATTTTTTTCATAACTAAACTTTCATGTTTAGCACTACTAAACTGTTTATGAGTTATTTCAAAGTTAGTATCGGGTGTTGTAGTTTATGATCTCGTTCGAAAAATTGAAATTTTATCTTATATCATAAGCTTTTCGAACAAACTTATAAAGTTATCCCCAAGTTAAATGTTGGTGTATTTCGTTAAACTTATAATTGATTATTATTTCATCAGATATTTCAACCATGTTGTATTCTAAAAGTACTAAATAAAGCTCAAAATTAGCAAACTTAACTGGTTGGTGTATTTCGTTAAACTTATAATTGATCATCCTTTACCTCCACCACCGACCCCCTGTATCTTACCTTCTCCCTCCCTTGCATGTATCATTCCGCCCGCGGGTCGTACGATTCGAAACCCTAAAAAGAGACGACACCGACAGGGAGCATGCGAGGTTTCACGGTCGGCTTCAAGAACTAACCACTGGCTTTGTTTCATTCAGAGCGGAGCGGGAGAGAGTTCATATATAACTCTCTCCGTGAGTCTTAGTATAACTTCTTGTTGTTCACCTCCGGGTTCATCTTCGTCTCATTTCTTGTCGCTCGACTATCGGGCTCCACATACTACAATGTATGTCGGGCCCGTAATTTCCAATCCATTGTGCTGATAACTAGTATCGTTTCCTTTATATTTCTCCTAATAGTTGTACTTGTGTTTTGCTGGACTTGTTTCAGGCTTAACAAGTCTAGGAGTGATTTCAATGTCTTGGTTACACGACAATGATCACTCACGTATGATTGTCAAGGTTTTCTTGATATGTTCGGTACTACATCATTTCTCTCCGTGGACGATGATTATTATTTCTGGACGATGACCCACGAGCTTCGTCACTGTATTGATAGTTGTACCATACAATTCTTCACCATATCTAATTCGAATGATTAACGATACTTAGGTTTTTTCAATTAAACATATTATAATTCATTAAAACTTATTTGGACTTGTTAGACCTAAAACCTTTTTATGCCAATATGAAAAAATGCACAAACTAATTCTCCGATTATAACTTCTAATATATTGTGAACCGAATCTAAATGTCGATTTACCTTGTGGCTAGTCGAAAATCATCTTTGGTCCACCAAGGTGGGGCTAAAATGTATTTTCGGTGCACCACAAAGTGGACCAAAATTTCTGTTTAGGACCAAATTTCGTTGCTAGTGGACCGAAATGCTATTTCGGCTGACCTTTTTCTCTGTTCTTCATTTTGAACAAACCATAAACCATGCATGTTATTTTTTCATTACTATTTTCTGAAATTTTGCACTCCTAAACTCTTTATGACTTCTTTCAACGTTGGCGTTTCTTATTCTAATTTATGAATATGCGCTCAAAAATCTAAAATATTCTTCATATCATAAGCTTTTTGTACAAACTCATAAAGATGTACCCAATTAGGAATTAAGTCTTGGTGTATTTTCTTAAGCTCATAATCGTTGTTAGACCTACATCTTATTTCGGCGGACCTTACAGGTGTTGTTATTCATCACCTCTTATTTTTACTTGAAATCGATCATATTTTTGGACATTCTTATCTAACTCTTACTAAACTGCTCAACGAAACCCCCACAAACCCGATCTCCCTCATTTCATTCACCAACGGAAAGCTTATCTCCCTTAAGTTCTTCCCTCACAGAAACCTAGTCTACCTCGTTTCATGCTTTACCTCCACCACGGACCCCCCGTATCTACCTTCTCCCTTCGTTGCCTATATCATTCGGCCCGCGGGTCATACGATTTGAAACCCTAAAAGATACGACACCGACAACGAGCATGCGAGGTTTCGCGGTCCGGCTTCAAGAACTACAATTGGCTTTGTTTCATTCACGACGGAGCAGAGAGAGGTTCAAAACTCTCACCTCGAGTCTTGGTACAACTTCTTGATGTTCACTTCCGGGTTCATCTTCGTCTGCTTGCTTGCCGCTCTACTATCTGGCTCCACAAACTACAATGTATGTCGGGCCCCTAATTTCCTTTCCATTGTGCTGGTAACTAGTATCGTTTCTTTTATATTTCTCCTAATAGTTGTACTTGTATTTTGTTGGGCTTGTTTTAGCCTTAACAAGTCTATTTCAATGTCTTGGTTACACGACACTCATCCCTCACGTATGATTGTCAAGGTTTCCTTGACATGTTCGATACTACATTATTTCTCTCCGTAAACGTATCTAATTAGCAACTCTTCTCAACTCTATTATACATGCTGAAAATCAGAGAAAAATGAAAAAATGATGAATGATACTTAGGTGTTTTCTATTCAACTTTTTCGATATTGTCTAAACTTATTATAATTTATAATCATTAAAACTTATTTGAAATTGTTAGACTTAAAACTTTTTTTTTGCCAATATGAATAAATGCACACACTTATTCTTCGATTATAACCTCTAATATATTGTGAACCGAATCTAAATGTCGGTATACCTTGTGGCTAGCTGAAAATCATCTTCGGTCCACAAAGGTGGGCTAAAATGTATTTTCGGTGCACCACAAAGTGGACCAAAATTTCTGTTTCGGACCTAATTTTGTTGCTAGTGGACCAAAATGCCATTTCGGCTGACATTTTTCCCCTACTTCATTTTGAACAAACCATAAACCATATTATTTTTTTAATTACTATTTTCTCACATTTTGCACTCCTAAACTATTTATGACTTCTTTCGACGTCGGCTTTTCTATTCTAATTTATGAATATGCGCTCAAAAATCGAAAATTTTCTCCATACAATAATCTTTATTTTCGTACAAACTCATAAAGTTGTCCCAATTAAGAATTAAGTCTTGGTGTATTTTCTTAAATCCATAATCGGTTATTATTTCATCTATCATTTTAAAACAACTTGTTGAAGTTTTATTGGATACACTCCAAAGTTTTGGATGGCACGAATGACACATATGATTGCCAATGTCCATATTGTTGGAATTAAGATTAAATTCACCAGAATTCGACCACTTTTCAATTTGATCATTCGAAGTATGTTACAATGTTTCACTGTAACATCAATTGGTTACTCGTTATCTTCGGTCCAAATATGATGTAAAATATTTCATCAATTTCAACTTGTCTCGGCGATTCTAACACCATAAAATTCTTCATGTGGCGGTACATGAGTTGAGTTGAGCATCATGGGAACTGTGGATCAATGATGTGCCGCTAGTTTCTGCATAAAAACTACTTCCTTGTGTTGTTGTTGTTGTTTCTTTAATGCATCGATATTCATTATTGGACAGTTAAGAGTTTCAGTTCATAGTGGCTTATGTTTGTTTTTCACTCTTCATATAAATTGTGTGTTCATGACCTATGTTTCCCCGATCTTCTCTTGTTTTTGGTTCAATCAACCCCACGCTATTATTAATATAATTAGCATGATGTTGAGATATGAACACTGAGCTATGCTCTATTGCTTTGGAAGCTTGCTGTGTTATATAGAAGTATCAAACGAATTTAACTTGTTAGCCTAAGTTAGCCACATCGAGAAGGTTGTTAGAATGGTTAGTTGATAGTTTTATTAACGTATGCTAGCTTTTTCTAGACGTTTTTGGAGTACCTTGTTTGCATTTTGGTTCCTTTCTCATTCGGATTTGACAAATCTCTTCCTCCTCGCACATTTCTCGCCCGAATCCCATGTGTATCGCTTTCCCATGAATGCATTGTTAATAAGTGGTTGATATCTTGGCCTCGGTCATTGCAACCAAAACAGTTTTTTACGATTTTGATTGTCAATCGTTTGTAAATTTTTCATAAACGCAACCTTGTGGTCCGTCTTTTTGAATCGTACATGATTTTAGTAAATCTGAACGGGTTTAAAAAAGAAAATTAGGGTTAATGACTAATGGATGTTAACGTCGTTAGTCATTAAGGGCATTTGAGTGTATTATTATGAAACTTAAGGGTACCCCGTGTATTGTGAAAAGTTGGAAGGGTACCTCGTGAATTTTTTGAAAACTCATTTCATGCTTAAAAAAACCGTATATAAAACTATGATGTTTAGGCCTAGATTGAACCAACCTTGCCTGACTGGACATTGTCACTTCTTGAAGAAGTTTAACTGTTTGAGTAACCAATTACAAAATTCAACTAGTGATGTATGACATGTATCCATTATCGCCAAGAAGTGAACAAGTCAAGTAAATTGGTCTTAACTTCCTGTGAACTGAAGCGAAAGAAGACACTTGTTTTGAGCGGCGTCGCAAGGCTTCTGATTGACATTGCACAGGCTTGATGTATCTATCAATGAAGGTTATGTGTAGGTGCTGAAACATAAGACAAAGGTAGATACAAATTAGTATGTGGTATAGATGTGGAATCTGTTTGCTTATTAAGAGCTAAAGTATTACTCCGATATGCTAACTTGAAGAAGAGAATTCCATTATTCCTAAAAAGTATTAGACATTCTTGGAAAAAACTGCGTAAGCACGCATTTGAAAGTGACTGCAATGGATAAACTTATACAAGTAAGTGCATGTTCGGTTGAACTCATAGAATAGAAAGGGAAGGAAGGATAACAATAATTCTTACTTTTATTATGTGTTAGTTCCAATATGGAAAGAAAACAATTATAAATGAATGATTGAGGAGGATAACATAATGTGTTTGTTCCATTGAGATTTAGTTACTTTTTCACATTTGGTTAGCCAAAGTTGATGATTTGTAATGATTTCTTTTATTGTGTGTTTGTTCCATTGAGTTTTACCAAATGTAATTAATGTGAATATAAAGTGATAATATATTCCATTTTTAGCATGGGAATAAAACTTGAAGATTTTTCGACATAATTGTCAACTTCTAAGGCATAAATCTTTTTGTCACCCCGTACGTGGTACCACCTCGAATGTCCGATTTACCATGCCATAACCTTCGGCGGATTTTTGTTCCATCATCGTAAAATCGGAATCTCAAGGTAGTTTCCCGATTTTTCTCGTTTAGGGTAGTAGGCTAAAGGGTTGGTTAAATGATTAAGGCCCGTTTCTTCGCATAAAACAACCGAACCGAATCGAACTTAATTTAATTAAATTATAACTAATAAAAGAATGATAATTTTTGAACCGAATCGAATAGATTAGAATCGAATCGAACCGAAAATAAGTTGGGAAACGCGCCCTAAATCCAACTTTCCCCAAACCGCTGATTTTCGGCCCAAGTAATGCCTACATTCTTCATACTTTTGGCAACGTACAGCAAATCTATAAAAGAAACAGAAAAAAATGCAACGTATAGCAAAAGAAATTCATTCTCAATTCTCCGCCTTCGTCTTCTTCATCCATAAACCCTAAACCTCTGTAAAAAAAACAACAAATTCCGCCATTAAATTTCTTGACGACAAACCCTAATTAACAGAGAAAAAACAATGCAACTCTTCGACCTAAACATTCCATACTTAGAATCCGAGAAATCAATCTCAGACAAATCTTCAAAAAAGCAAACTCGACTCAAGCTAATTGTCAAAGCAATGGAGTTAGGTTACTCTGGAATCGCTTACAATCGTACGATTAAAGGTATAATGTCTGAATCTGATCGTTGCACTATTTCTCCATTTCCTCTCTCTTCTCTCCTCAATGTATCTCCTTCTCTCTCCTCAACTGTTTCCTTCCATCGTCGTCTCCTCGGAGTTTCCGAAAACTCTGCGTTTCGACAGTATACTCGTTTGACAATGGTGGTTGAAACCTCAACTCAAGCTTCGGCGTTGAATTCCGGTAATCCGGTTCTTAAGACTTATGATTTGATCGCTGTTAAACCTTTGAACCAGAATTCATTTGATCTTGCATGTCAATCGTCGCAGGTATTATGTCTCGTTGATTGAAATTGATTTTTTTTTTGTTGTAGTAGTGGAGAATTTGGTGAATTTTATGAGTGAGAATTTGATTGAGTTTTTTCGTGTGTAGGTTGATTTGATTTCGATTGACTTTGCTGAGAAATTGCCGTTTCGATTGAAGCTTCCTATGGTGAAAGCTGCGATTGCGGTTCGATTCTCTCTCTTTGTGTGTTTTTATTATAGTTTTCTTTTCTGTTTGATTGTAATGAAAATTTGAATTTGAATGTTCAGCGAGGGGTGTACTTCGAGATTATGTACTCGAGTCTTATGCAAGATGCTCAAGTGAGAAGGCAAATGATTTCCAATGCCAAGGTGTGATAGTTGTCGAGTTTTTTTATATGATATTTGCTCAGTTAGCTTGTAATTTGCAGCTTAAATAGTGAAATTATACTAATATGTGACAAAAAACTAGTTGGAATGCGTAGTTAGCGTCTTAGCAATGTAGGCTCTAGCAGTAGCAAAAGGAAAACAAATGTTGTATAACATGCCTTTTGAAGTATTTTATCCTACCGCGTTTCTCTTATAACTCGAGTTTCAGCTGCTATCATGGTGCCAAAGAAGGTATTGCTGCGTTTTACTGAAAACTTTGATTTGTGGCTGACTGGCTTGGTATAGGAAAAGTAATATGATAAATTACTGTAAAGAAAAAGGATAGCTGGATGTTGCTGTTGTGATTGGAAACTTAGCTTCTGTTGTAACGTGTAGCCATGGAGCACTTTTTTTATATTCCATAACATTGGTTGATTATATTTCATCTGAGTTTTGCAAATTCTTGATGCAGTTATTGGTGGAGTGGACTCGAGGCAAGAACCTGATTGTATCCAGCGCTGCTCCTTCTGTTCTTGAGCTCAGAGGTCCAAATGACGTAGCTAATCTGTTATCGTTGCTTGGTCTTTCAAATGAGTGTGCAAAAGCGACTATATCTAAGAATTGCAGGTTTGTTTCTTTGGAAACCTTGACTCCTGCTTCCTTTATCCTCTCAGGTGATCTTGGAAGCAGGTTTATTGTCTACTCTTACCCTTTTTCTTATGTCTAATTTGGAGGTCTCCCCTTTCCCTTTACCCTTAAACAGTGTTTTAATAGGAAATGCTGTAAGGAAAAAGCAGTTCTACAAGGAGGCAATCAGAGTTGAAGTGATGCCACCTGGAGCGCAAACTGATCCCAAAGAGCCTTGGATAGTTGATCATGTCGATTGGGATCCGTTATCTAGTGGTGAAGGTGATTTGCTTTTAGATGATATGGCAAAAGCATTTGCTGAGTCTGGAAAAGTCTCCCAAACTGATAAAGGTGTCAGATTTTCTTCTATTGTTGATAGTGTGCAATCACATGGTTTACAAGGAAATGACGTAGGTTTCAGAATTGAGGGTAAAGTATCTGCTTTTGATAAATCTACGGACCTTATCTCAACTTCCAAGGATCTTGAGGTGTCAAAAGAGACTGAGAAGCCGCAGAAAGAGCCTACTGCTTTCTGCAGCAGTCTATTGAATCAACAGGACTATGCTGTTGACGAGCCTCAGCATGCAGTCCTTGATTCTCTAATGGATTCCACTGATATCGAGGATTTCAGAATTTATTCTGCAATGTCTTCGTTGGAGCTAAAGAACTTGAATGCAGTGCAGACCACTACCTCTCCAATTATATCACGTGATTCAGAGCTGCAGAATAATGTTAGTATTCATGAAAATCATGTCTTGCTCACTGACAATATGAAGGAAATAACCTTAAAAGATGATTGCTTGGATGTGGGATGTATCGCTGGTTCAAGAATGGAAGTCATAACGAAATCTGAGAGTCTTAATCGCAATGATGGAAAAAGTGATAATATAAAGCTAGCTTCTGGTGTATTGAACCCGACATTTGCTGGTATCTCAACTGAGATGCAATTAAGTGACAAATCAGATTTATCTGTCTCTCCTGATATATCTTTAGGTGGAAATCTACTGGAGCTAAAAGAAGATCCATTAGCTGATAGAAACGCGATTGAACCTGATGGAAATGTGATGGATTTGGACTCCTTTATTGAGAAGAACGGTAGTGAGGAGATGTGCAAAAAGAAAGATCACTCTGAAGTCAAAATTGACACCAAAAAAACTATTGCTGCTGATTCCATGATGCTAGATCCACTAAAACAGGAAAAACATAGCAATGGCCTTTCAACTGCAACATCCATTCTTTCAGATGACAAGACGACAGAACGTAGAATACAAGTAACAGAGATAGGAGAAGCTGGGCACCAATCTTTAGGCGAAAATGAATTAGGTGATGTTCTGAGCTATCTTGAGATGTTGTGTGATCTGTTCTTGTTTCACTATATTCTATATTGCATTATGTACTGTTTTTGTTAATGGCTTGACTATAGTTCAACCCTGACATCTATCAACATGCAGTATCTTTTTATCACGTGTCTCACTAAAGCAGATTTTTCTAAGATATCTGTATTGCTAAAGGAAGCTTGAAAAGATGTGTCAATATAGAGGAAGAATTGTAAAATATATCAAGTTCCGTACAAATATTAGAGAGACCTGTATTTTGTTTCACGTGTCTCATAAGCTAAGGAAACTTTTGTAGCTTTCTTGAATGATGTTTATGCTGACTGTTTTCATGCTATAAAATGCAGGTAACCTTAAGGTGAAGCGGCAGCACATAGGCCAAGTTCTGAGGTTTCCTTTTAAGCGATTATTACAAGTTCCATTTAAGAAGAAAGGGAGGTCTTCCATGTACAAAACTAAGAAGAGGTCAGTGTAGGGAGATGTCTTGGAGCTTTTGACGTGTTGAGTGATTATTGTACATGTGAGGCAGTACATACAAATTTTCAAGCTTTTTTTAGCAGCTATATGTTATTATGTTTACTCCATGTACATCTTTACCTTTAAATTTTGCCAATATTGGAGTGCTCTAATATTGACTTCACATATTCTAATTTGAGAACTGCATTATGCTTATGTTGTGTGAGCTAGTAGATTATTGAGCTCTGATAGATGTGTAAATGATTTCTCACCTCTTATTTCAAATAAAATGAAGCCCTTTACATCCTACTCCACCTTTTGAATGTGATGCATGATTTGTTTGTGGAGCCTTGGGGCCTATTTTACGGATTAGCTAAATCCAAATTTGGATTGAGGTTTAAAAGAAAGTAATGGTGTGTTTAACACGTGGGATTAACTTGAAAACAGTTCTTAGAGAGTTTGATCTAAACTAAGGGGACGTTCGGCGGGGGGGTTACAAGAAAGGGAAAGGGAATCAAGTAAAGTGATTCCCTAACTTATTGTTTATTTGGTCCATTTAATCATTCCCTTTACCCTCAAACTCTTCTACTCGATTCCCCTAACCCCCCAAGGATTTCACTTACCCTTTTTCTCCGCTAACTCCATGGTCACCATGACCACCACCACTTGGCCACCATAACCACTACACCTCCACCGAAACCACCACCTCTCCACCTTAAACCACCACAACTCCACCGAAACCGCCACCTCTCCACGTTAAACCACCACAGCTCCACCGAAACCGCCACCTCTTCACTCAAAACCACCACCTCTCCACTTGAAAACACCACTCGAAACCCTAGCCCATCCACCAGAAACAACTGTGCGACCACCGCAACCCAAGCCAAAACCCGAAAACACCGCAAGACCCACCGTAACCCAAGCCCAACATCAGAAAACACCACCGGACCACTCGAAAACAACACATGACTCACTAAAATCCCAGTGCAGCCACCCAAACAACCACCTTATCACCCGAAAATACCACCCTTCTCACCGAAAAACCAGCCCACCCAAAGAAATGGTCACCCGAAAACACCTAGATCTACAAGAGAGATTTAGAAGGGAAGCGGCGAAGGAAAGGGGAAGGTGGCGGCAGATCGGCAGGGGAATATAAGCGATGTTGGAGGAGGGAAGGGCGGCGGCGGCAGGGCAGGAAGGGTGGTGATAGAGGTGGAATTTATATATAGGTAAAGGTGGTGGTGGATCTAAGGGAAATGTTGTGGTGGTGGAAATATTAGGGTTTTCCTTTGGTATATTGAAACAAACAACTTAAAAATTCAAAGGGTAAACCTTTTCATTCTCCTTGTAACCCTTCTCGAAACCTTTTTCCTTTCCTCTTAACAAGCCAAACTCCCCCTAAAGGATGAGAATTCAGCCCAATATGGGAAAACATGATCGTATAACTTAACACTTTTGGATATGAAGTTCAATTGAGTTTTTCACTTAGAGAGTGTTTTGGTTGGGAGGAAATCATTTTCTTGGAATAGTAGTTTTTTCCATTTTTCGTTTGATTGATAATAGGTGGAAAATAGCTTTCCAGGGGTAAATATAATTTTCACAAGATGGAAAACATATTCTTTTCTAGAGGAAAGAAGGTTCCATTTTCCTCCACACTCCTTTCTCTTTTTTCTCTTATTCAACCCAACCTCTTCCCTCCATCTTTATTTTTCCTTTTCTCCCTAATTTTTCTTGAAAGGAACCAAACGAAGTAAAACTAATGTACAATGGTGTTTTTTGTAGGAAAATTTTCATGGAATTACATTTTCCATTAGAAAATGTTTTCCGTCAAAACAAAATTTAGTATTAATTTTTGAACTCCCTCCCACGGCAATCCTTAGTTTTTGTATGATGAGCGTCGAGCGAGACTTAATTTTAATATATATGCACTTGCTTTGCTGAAATGCTGGTCTTACTTTCAATTTTGGCAAGTCTTAGTCGACTGTCGTCATCAAAGCAATGCGTGTGCAAGCAATATCTTTTTGCATTCTAATTGTGAACTAATACAACATTGGTTAGTTCCTGGCTTCCTGCTCATTAATTACACTCCTTAACATGCTTGATAAGGCTATGAGGGCCAGCACTTCTGGATCGAGGGATTACATTAGAGATTTGCCCCCCCCTTCAAGATCCCTGTTTATTGCACCTAAATGGGTGTCATTATGAAAAAAATTCACTTATTGAAGTTCTCCCTATTAAGCTAAATTTTACTGCTTGTATATGTTGTCCAGACCTTGAACTTATATGTCTGGTCTTTGAGAATTAGGTTATTTAGAAAGTCTTCATTTGAAAATTATGCCTTTGAAACACATTACCGTATGAGCTCCAAGGAATCAAAGTAGAATGACTCTGTGGAAGAAGTCTGTACCTAGTTAGAGGATAGCCTTCGTGTAGTTTGGCAACCTTCATCTTCAGGTTTTTGCTCCCAGCCTCCAGCAAACAAACTGGTCCTTCAGAATCAAATTCTCCATATCAGACCTCTGGTGGGGAAACTGTTGCTAATCTCAGATTTATACTATTTTCTTAAGTGAAAAAAAAGTTTACTCTAACATGCAAAGCATCTAACTTGTGTAGATAGCCATTTTCTCATGTGTGTTTCCTATATGTTGGAACTAATGACTAATTTTCATTTCCATGCAAGTGATGCAACAATGGTCTTCCCTAAGAGCATGTGCAATGATCAATGTATCTCCAAGGGTCTCTCCACTCTCTCTCCTTTATTCTATCTCTTTCAAGATCCATGTTAAAAAAATAGGAAAAATTCCCTAGAATAAAGCCAACCTTTGGCCGGTCTTCCACAATTAAGGCAACCATTTGAAAATCCAGAAATAAGCTAACCTTAACATCATTTAAGCCAAAATTAGGTTAGTAATTTTTTTTACCCATTATCACAGGTTACAACAGGTTAATTACGATTAATTATACTAATTATGATTAATTACAATAATTATGATTAATTATAATAAATTATAACACATCCACACCCAGCCACCACTGAACCACACCCAGCCACCGCCAATCCACACCCAGCCACCACCAGACCACCACCAGACCACACCCAGCCACCACCGAACCACACCCAGCCACCACCGAACCACACCCAGACTACCACCAGACCACACCCAAACCCCATAACCGAACCACCCCACCAAACCCAACACTCCCCAACCGAACCCAACACCCCACCACCCAAAACTCACCCACTAACCACCACCGAACCAACCCCACCAGCCCAACCGAACACCCCACAACCACCCAAAACCCAGCTCAATCGAACACCCCCACAACCACCCAAAACCCACCCATAAACCCAGCCCAATCGAACACCCCCAAAACCACCCAAAACCCACCCACAAACACTCCCACAACCGAACCCCACCAAACCCAACACCACCCAAAACCCACCCACAAATCCAGCCCAACCGAACACCCCCACAACCAAACACCCTCACAACCGAACCCCACCAAACCAACACTCTCCACAACCCCAAAACCGAGCCCTACCAAACCCAACACCTCCCACTAACCCAAACCCAAAAACCGAACCCCACAAACCCAGGGGGTCGTCAAAAAGAAAAAAAAGAGAGAGAGAAATGGCAGAGGCACCGGTAGGCGGCGGTAGTGGTAGGTGGTGCCTGAGTGAGAAAAGGGGAGGAGAAAGATGGAGTGAGAAAGATGGAGGAGTGAGAAAAGGAGAGTATAAATGATACATTAGGAAGAAAAAAAGAAAAAAAATCAGAATATATCAACTTGTAAAACAAGTTACAGGTTATCCAACTTAAATTTGGCTTAAATGATGGTAAGGTTGGCTTATTTCTGGATTTTCAAATGGTTGCCTTAATTGTGGAAGACCGGCCAAAAGTTGGCTTATTCTAGGGAATTTTTCCAAAAAATATGAACAATGGTATTTGGCTCTCCAACAAAATCTTTCTACTTTGTGGTTCCATGGCAAAAAAAATTAAGGACACCTGTCATGCTCATAAAAAAAGTGAAGGTTCCATATTCAAGGTATCCCCATGGAGATACTTTGCAATAAGTATCTCAATGGAGAGACCATGAAGAACCCTCCGAAAGTCCTATTGTTGGGTAGAACTAGCTCTCCATTTTCTCTCTTCTTGGAGAGCTAGTTGGAGAGTCCTTTAAGAGCCCCATTGTATATGCTATAATGGAGGAAAGGAGAAATGTGGGCATATGACTTTAAGGTGAATGAGAATTGGTTACTTAATCTTCGTACAACTGAGTTAATGGCCAAAGTAAATTGAGTTAATAAATTAAGGATCCAATATCTCAACCAAAATTTGTTATTATAGAAAGTAGGATGAAATGATTAAGAATTATGCAGTGAAGTGTCTCCTTAGTTGTCTTGGATTGCATATGTGAGATCTTTGGTAGCCTTGGAGTTGAGGTGATCCACAAGGAGCTGAACCTTGATCAGTGTAAAATGCTTAGGAGTCTGTTTCTTGTAAGATGGATAGCCTTTGGATATCTTTTTGCTTGCTCAGTTTGCATTATAGGGGATGCTCAATTACATTATTCAGTTATGTAAAAGTATATTGGGGAAAATTGTCCCTCCTGCCTAGCTTATTGTTGCCCGCTGTAAGGTTAGTAAGTTTTGCATTACCAATGGAGTCTGGTGACTTGTGAGAGGCATAGGTTACATGGTGTGTCAGGGTAAAGGAAAAGTTATTTCATAACTAGGTTATGTGATTAATTGTAGTACTCCTTCCATTTCTTTAAGTTGTTCCTAGAGGGAATGTGGGAACATACCAAGGAAAACCCACTTTTTGTAATCTCTCTCTTACTTTTTGGTACTTCTCTCCTTGCTTTTTAGTACTTCTCTCTTACTTCCGCTGTCCAATAATGGTAACGTTCTCAATAGAAACAGCTTTTTGGAACATTTCATCGGGGAAACCAGGAGCAACATGTAGAAACAGAGGGAGTGTTTGTGGAGAGTGAACACAGGGAACAAAAAGAGCCAAGTGATCAAATTTTTAGATAACATGGTAGTGCTTTAGATGGCAATGCTTGAGCTGTGTGCTGTGATATCATCTGATACCTGTCCTAGCATGTTGATTGAAATTTGTTAGATACCGATTCATTCAAGACCTCTGATTAACATATACTCCCTCCGGTCTTTATTAGTTTACCCTTTCTTTTGCACGAGTTTTAGGAGAAACAATGTTGTGGGACATAGAAAGAAAAAAAACTATTATTTTATATTAAAGTTGAATGTATGTGTGATGGAAAGTTAGTGGTCCCATTCCAAAAATAGAAACAAAAGAAATGGGTAAACTAATAAGGGACATCCCAAAAAAGGAATACGGGTAAACTAATAAAGACCGGAGGGAGTATATCTGTTGAATTAATGGTGTATATTTTGACTCCTATAGGTCATAGCAAAATCATGGTCATGATCGCGATTGCAGTGACAGTATTTAGGGGGTCACTAGAGAAGCATTTGCCACATTTCACTATGTGAATGGACAAACTGGAACTGTCCACTTTGTTTTTCTAATTAGAGCTGTGAAACATTTTTGTTTGTGTTGGAAATTATGATTTATAGACCTTAGCGTGTTAATTTTATTTATTATGGCTTGTGCGGTAAAATAACCATCCTCAATGGATGTGGCAATATGGCTTTAAAACACCCGTTACAAACTGACTCTTCGTGTGTAGAGTTGAAAGTTGACTACACAACAGCCTTTGCATAATGGAATGACCTTGACTTAATTCTATGCTCTAGGTGGTAGTGGGGTGTTGTCTGGTGACTCTGGTCATATGGTGTATGACGAATTTTAGTTAGAAGATGGGGAGGGAAGTTATATGTCTATTATGGAATTCATTTTTTTCATTTGAAGGTGAAGATCTGTTCTCATGTGTACTTTGTACTCCAATCTGACCCCAGCATGTCCATCCCAGATATATGTAACCCCCTCCCTCCCTCCCAAAAAAAAAAAGAGAAAAAGATAGAACCCGACCTGGAACATGCTGGTATACTTACTGACTATTTTTTCAAAAGGTAAGTAGCAATTACGTTGCTGTTTTCATCCATGTGCTAGATCATACCATTCTCTAGGTAACACTGGTCAATCCTATGAACCCTATGAGCTTGATATTGAATATCATGTTGCAGTTGTGTAAGACTTCGAATTCTTCGTGGTTAAGCATATGGGGACTACTTTATATTATTGAAAGGGTAGTGGATTATAAGTCATTATTATTTATTTTGTTTTGTTATAGTAGTTTTTCAAAAGTTCATCCAGTCTTGTATTTGCATTATTTATGGAAGGCATCACATGATGGATACTCATCTTTCAGTAAACAGACCTAGGAACCTTGTTATATAAGGGTTATAGCCTTTCCCCCATGCTGATCCACTTGTATATAGAAAAATCCCTTTGCCTACCTATGCCTTTAGTCTTAATGATGGTGTTATGTATAATACAATATTTCTTGGGTATCCTAGAAGAACATTCCCTTTTAAACCAGCATCTACCTTGCTTTTAGAATTTGATTGTCCCCCCAGAATCAGATTGTATGTGATTCTGTTTGATTTAATTTGTGAAGGTGGAGTAATAGGATGCATAACCGTATAGAGTTAAGAGTTCTACTGAAACATTGTCATTCTCAGTTTTTCTCTTTTTTCTTTTTTTCCTTTTATAAAGAATATTGCTGTTTAATTTTCATCATTTGGTTTTAGAGATGAAAAACTAATTATTGTAGACAATTCTTGTCACAATATTGTGGCTGAAATAGGTTTGTTTGCAGGGAATAAAACCAGGTGACCCTGCATCCAGTTCTTGCTATCTGAGTAAGTAGAACCTTGCAACTTTTCCTGCCTTCAACAGCTGATTGTCGAACAAGCTGGACGGAAGCTGCTAGTGGATGAATCTTTGCCGAAAGGTGTGTCTGGGAGTCCCTAGTTGACCCTTTGCAGGTTCTAGCTTATTCTCATGATTAAACGTGCGAACCATTAAATATTACTTGCATTCCTACTGCAAGTTTCCCAACTCTTTTGCGAACTTATGGTAGTGCCACTCATGTGCTACCCGCATTACTAGTTTATTTTTTTGTGGGACACAGCCACACAGGCACCTGGAACTATAATGGCAAACAATATTAATATAACGGTTGGCGGCTGCTGATATTATGCTTTTGTTAATTGATATTTTGTATGCATTTTAGTTTATGATGAAAGATAATGATGTTTTTCTGTCAACTAATGACTTTTCCTATTTCATAGGGGTCATGTAGGTTGCGGCTCCATGTCGATCTAAGCAGTGATCACTATGTCGGTCAGTACATCTCTTTTCCATTTTCTTTGCCTCTTCTGTTCTCTTGTTTATTTTGCCATGTGCATACCCATTCTCTGTTCTGTGTGATAAACTAGATTATTCCAAAGAATCATGATGATTCTCTCCAGTCCTACAATCTTTTGAGCTGCCAGATTACAGACGTGTTTCATCGTTCTTTTATTTGTTTCTTCTTTTTGTTCTTTTCTTCTGATATATGTTCAGCTTGACATTTTATTTAAGTGAGAAAGCATTTTATAAAGAACATTGAAGCATGAACTGTTTATATATATGTTTCCTTTGGCTTCTTTCTAAGTATCATCCCTCTTCATGGTGAGTTTTAACTTTATCTTATAAATGATCTTTTATCTGGATTATTGTAATAGATTCATTAATGAATTTCCTGATAGGAAATTAACCAAGGCCTCCATTTTTATTTATAGAAGTTACTATTAACGCATTCCTAGGAATATCTTTCGCAATGTGAAATAAAATTTTGAAAGTTACTCTTTCTTGTATACTCTTGGGTATAGTTCGGACTTGTTTACTTGTTTAGGAGTAGTACAAATGATTGGTATATGCTTTCTCTTTTTTCTTTTCCTTTTCTATTGCATCATATGGGATTTCACGCTTGCCAATGCATGACTTTGATCATCAAGTATCGCTAGTTATCTATTAGTAAAGAATTTAAAAGTTGATATTTTGAAAATATATAATGAGATAAATCCAACATCTTAATTAGTGGAAATTTTTTATTGTTCTGAGTGCAATTTACCTTGTCAAAGAGGAAGAGAGCTCAATCTGAGTGTAGTTTCCCATGTGCTATCCCCTATTCCCCTCTATGAATTGTTGTTGCGATTAAAAGCTTGAAATATGCCTATGTATCAGTTAGGGAAGTTAACTATTACGACATGGCCTAAGCTGAATCAATACGGCCATGAGCATATGTGCGCAATATTATATGGATGTTTTTACTTTCTATTTATAGAGGAAGTCTGGTTTCAATCCATGTTTTTCGATAAAGTCCAACTTTGTCATCTAAGAGACTAAGACAGCTGACATATTCCGAATATATTGTGTTTTAAACAGATTTGTGTGCTTGGTTATGAGAGTGGATAACAAACCAGAGTACCAAGATAATCAAAATTTACTAAATACTATATATTCTTGAGTTAATACTCAGAAGAAAGACATAAGGTAATAGGCTAAAATAAATTAAAGGCTGAAAAGGGTAAAATACGTATAAATCAAGAACTTTTCTGGTGTCCGTGTTAAAAATAAATTGAAGGCATTAGGCTTTTTCTGGATACATCACTGGTAGGTAACCAAATGATGACGTGATGAAGGCATTAGGCTTACATTAGAGTTTGATTTTCTTGATTAATTTAATCATCTTGCAAATTGCTAGGAATTTAGTCAAAGTCAGGCAGGCTTTATGCTAATATTTTAGTCCCACGAGCGGCAGACAAAGGGAAAGTTGGCCGCCAAAATAGAGATTTTTTGGTTATAGTTTCTGCTAATTATCATTATGAGCTTCATTAGTATAATATTCTGAGTAGGCATACTATAAGTTAATGTAGTCAAATGATTAGTGAGTGTCACAGGTTAAATTATGTGGACCTTTTACAGATTATTTATAAAGACAGCTGAGCTTTTTATAATGTTTTCTCTGGGGCCAAGAAGTGGGAAGAACTCCTTAAACAATTTCTGAATTGATTGGGGCATTCAAAATGGTGTACACTGGCATCTTTACTTGCATGACCCTCTCATGCAATGTACTATGCGAACTATTTTGAATCCTTAACAATTCTAGCATCAGAATACATAGGAATATTTCACCCATCGAAATCATATACATGATGGACTCCTAAGATTAAAAACCATGTCTGACACGTAAGTCTACAAAGCAGAAGGCGAAACTAATATTGCCTTTTTTTTGGACAGTTTAACTGCTAATGGTCGTTCATGGAACCAAATTGGCTGAAAGGGAGTTCAGGAGATGAATCCACTGCCCTTCATCTTCTTCGTCTTCTTCACCTGCCATTTGATTCCATTGTAGGTCTGGAAATTCAGGCTGTTCGATTTCATCATTCCTTGCAAATCGACCCCTAACTCTTGGCCTGCTATCAGCTAATGTCTTCCTGCATGCGTACTGATGGCCAATCATTGCAACCATAGAAAAATTAGGTGAAGGTCTATGATAAAGATACAAATTGTGTTAATTAAATATTAATAAATAATATAGACTAGTGTAAAGATTTTTCCTCGTAAATATTGAAATTCAGCTCTTGAATTGCTTCAATTGTGAGAAGTTACAGACATGAGGACCTGTTTGTTTATTGTTTAACACTTTGGAATTTGCAGTGCTAAAAGAAAGACGACTGTGACTATACATTAAACATGATGATTTTGTTTGTATTAGTGGAAGCGACTGTGATTCTCAGCTTTTACATGTCACCAAAGTCCTTAGATTTCACTGTCCTGCTTATGCATCGTATCTTACCGTGGTAAACATATATCTTTAGTGCAAGCTATGATTTTGTTGTGAATATGACATGTTGATTTAACTAGAGGTAGGGCCTATTGTCATACTGTAGTATTGTGTGGTTATGCTCCTACAGCTCAGAGAGTAGCAAGTTTGGCTGAAAGTTAGGAATCTTGAAGGGTATTACAGATAGTCTTACCTGAATTTTCTTGTTGAAGTTCCTTTGGCTTCTCTTGCTGCGATACCTCTCAATTCTTTCTTTTTTCTCCTCAGGACTGTAGCGACATGCCTTTGTCATACCTTCAATAATAATGCTCGCACTTTCATTTGCCAACGGACTTCCTACTGGGTGGTGATGTTGTTGGCGTAAAGCTTTGACTCCCTGTTATGAGAATGATCAACCATGTTAGGTTGACAGTATATTTTTCAAAATTATGACATCTCCTGATTTATTTGTATTTCCTTGATGAGTTTTTTGAGTTATAACTATCTAGATCATGATGTAATGTTGTGACTTGGTGCTTTTCAATTAATTGAAGAATTACCTGATCCAGATCACTTGTACTAAAGACCCGTCTCACTTGGCCCATATCCAGGTCATGAAGGCTGGCGGGAGAAGAATCGGGCAAATAGAACCCGTTTTTGTGGAGTGAGTGGTTACTTAAGCTTCGCTGCATCAAAGTGGCAGTAGCATTTGGTGGGTGACTACTAGTACAGCTTAGAGGTGAATTTGGCGAGCCTATGTAACTACTAGTAGTACACCCACTCCCAGCACTTGTATTCGCATTGGCGTTTGCGAGCATGAAAGCTTCATTGATGGAGTCGAAGTCGCCTACAAGAGATTGGACTAACAGAGGTGATAAACTGGAAGGGTAGTTTTGGTTGATGCTATCAGAGGAATGATCATAGTAAGAACTGTTATTTTGACCGTACATGGTATTTATGTTGTGTTTTTAGGGAAGAAAGGGTATAGAAAATGTTCAAATGAATAAGAATCAAGATACTTTGTGCTCTTGCCAACATAATGACATATATATATGAGAATGTTTTTACGAACTTTGATACAAAGCGTTGACTCATTGCCTATACTCTTGTCTCTCTAGTACCACTACCACTTCCTCATACCCCCACCCAAAAAGTAATTACACCATCCCTTTCCTTATAAATTTTAATCAGACTTTTGAAATTAAGGGATATCGATCTCATGTTAAGTCTAATCAATCATGTTTTTACACTTGTGTTTTAAGGTTATTCTTTTCCAATTAATAATGCAATTATCTCATACAATAGGTTTGGTTTATGTTTGTTTTTTGTGGATTTTTTTTAAGGAGTGGGGAATAATAAACGTAAGGAAGATTTTACTTCTCGTAAGTAAATTCAGTTCAATTTTGTAGGAATAACAATTGTCTATTGGACTTGTAATACTAAATAATCGGAATCTCACAACCATCAACTCATCGACCACAAGAGTAATGGCAAAGCCATTCTGTTAATATAAGAGGAAAATGATACATGTACTAGTAGTCTGATAATTGGAACAAGATTATGCACATTTTGAACCCTCGAAAACCTGCAAAACAGAAGGAAAATAGAAGGTTGAACGCCGGAATTGAGAGGGTCAACACCAAAAAATGGGAATAGGTTTCATTTTGCAAAAAAAATTAAGTTTGTGTTTTTTTTTTTTTGCAAAGAATGCTTTAAAGGTTTTTTTGGGAAAATTTTCCTAAATAATTCGTTAAAACAAAGAAATTAAGGAAATTGATTGTTAGTAATTTCGTGAAACATATTTTTTTTCCTTTGTTTGTGACAGGCTGATTATTAGAGTGTATATTAGAGATGGTAAAAGTTGGCATGACCCTCTAACCCGACCCGAACCCGAAATTAGCGGGTTTGGATCAAGTTTTTCAACCCGTTTAAGTAAGCAGGTTGACCCGACACGACCCGTTTGTTAAACGTGTTGGGTTAGGGTTGAACATTTCGACCCGAATCCGACACGACAACCCATTTAACTACTATACTACTATCAATATTATTCGTTGGGCTTGAAATCATTTGAATATTTTTCATAAATACATAAGATTTATTCTTTGGTTGTCCGTTTTGGTTTATTTAGGTAAGATATTAGTATATAAGACGTGGGTTAAGAAATATATCACGTACATTTGTTTAGTTTATGTGTATATGCTCTCTTGATAAACGGGTCAATAAACGAGTCGGATAACCCATTTAATAGACGGGTCGGGTTAGGGTTGAGTATAAACGGATCGGGTTAGGGTTGAGTGTGTTCAACCCGTTTACCGATGGACCCGACACGAATTTGACACGACATGACCCGTTTACCGACTCTAGTGTATATGATGCTGTAAAAAGCAATCTTGGAAGCTCTATGGCCCCCAATATGCACTTAAGCAACAGTAAAAAGATTGAAGACCCCACCCAATTTGATTTGATTCTTTCCATCTTCCTTTCCGGCGGGGTTGCGCGGGGTCTACAGAGGATAGTCATTGAGAAAGAGAGTCAATTTGCAGCATATAAATATGCATCGCCATGTGAATACCATATTGTACTAATGACACTCACCTTTTTACTATATAGTCCTATGGAGTAGACATTGAAAAAAAAAATTATCTTTATATATTCAGGAAAACGAAACTAACCGTATTCTTATAAGGTGGTAATCAGCTAGTTTAAAATGGAGCTTGGGTTGCTCAACTTGTCTCATAACACTTGCATTTTAGATTGATCGAGCTTAAAATTTCAAGTTCAATTTTAGCTTAAAACTATATATATTTTGAAAATTAGAAACCCATTAAACACTTTGTCATAAACATATTATAATTAGGTTTTTGCTCATATTAATTGAGATTCTCACAATTATGTGCAACTATCTTAGCCATGAGCATGTCAAGAACAACTTTGATGTGCTCAAATCATGAAAAGTTTAAGCAGTTATTGAGTACCTCTCGAGCCGGTTAGGTGATTATCATCTTTATTGCAGTGTAGATAGAATAATTTTGTTGCCTTTTGGTCTAATAATACATAATAATTGAAAATGTCTCCGCTACTGATCTTTTTTTATCGATTTAGACCAACTCATGAAATTATTACAGTTCTCATTCTGGTCTCTCTTTACTTGTCACATTTGCATTTTGAAAGTTATATTTTATAAATTTTGACAACTGTTTCTTTTACTAGTACTAGTCTTATATGCACGCAATGCGTGCGAACTCTCTTCGCATTTTGTAAAAAAATGTTGTTCAATTTAAATATGGTATTTTTTTTAAAAAAATCCCCATTTTTAGTTTAAATGAAGGAGTTAGTTATCCTCCTATTCTTTTGTTTCTTTTTTTCCTTTTTCTATTTTTTGGTGTCCCCCATGTGTTGCCATATATCTTTTACTAGTATACTATTGCGTGCTTCAAGTTATAAAAAGATGTACAATAGTCATAGTTTATTAACATCAAATTGTAAAATATTTTTAAAAAAACAAAGGGCATTTATGGCCCGTTTGGTTAGATGTCATAAATGGTGGTAATGGTAATGCATTATAGTGTAAATTTGTAAAGGAAATCCCACATCATTACCCATGGTAATGCTACTTGATCCCAAAACATCCATTTTCTTCCTAAAATCTCATTACCATCCATTACCACTTGGGAAGGTAGTATTGGGTGGTAATGAAAATTTATATAGGAAAACCCATATTTTGTGATGAAGTTTCATTACCATGGTTATTGACATGAGAACTTCTTTACAAATTTACACTAAATTACATTACCATTACCACCATTTATGACCACTAACCAAACGGGCCGTTAAGGTATTTCAAGTGGAAACCAAATACCTCAAGAGTCCTTATATAATAGAGATAAGAAAAATATATGATGTAAGATCTTGTTAGACTTGTCTCTATGTGTATTTTCATTATATCAACATTAACAAATTTAAAAATACGATATTAATGTTGTACCATAACTTATTGTGTAACAAAACCTCACACGTACACAATGACACATAATGACATAAACTCCAACAAAAATGATGTTAAACTATGCCTTGAATTATTTATCTGGCGCTAGGATTAGACCTGGGCATGGGCCGGGTCGGGCCTGTTCATGGGCTCGGCCCGCGGGCATGAGGAAATGGCGGGCCGGGCCGGGCCTGAAATTTTCAGATTTTATCCGCGGGCCGGGCTCGTGCCTCCTGTGGGCCTGGCCCGTGTTTTATGTTGTTTTTTTGTATTCTTGGTAGTTTTAGGCTAAAAAACAAAGAAAAGGGGCGTTCGGCCCGCGGGCCGGCCCATGGGCCATATAGGCGGGCTCGTGCCGGTGCGGGCCTGAAATAAAATTTCTTGACAGTGGCAGGCCCACGGCCCACGGAGCGGACAACGTGTCGGGCGGGCCTTGGAGCTGGTCTTGCGGCGGGGCAGACCGCCCGCGTGCTGGCCCGACCCATGCCCACCTCTAGCTTGGATTAACCTAGCACGGGGGTATTATATAAACCCTATTATTAACCTCTACCTCCGTATTATTATGTAATCTGTACTCTCTCCTAAAAAACCTATTAAAAACTGTTTCTCCTCTGCCTGTGGATGTAGCTAACACATTGTTAGTGAACTACATTAATTTTTGTGTCGATTGTTCATTACTATTTGTTTCGTTAATTGCATCTGTCACAACAAATGACATGATACTATACAAATAATGACATGAATCTGATGTCATTTTGTCATTTATTTCATGTCATTTGAATTTTTTTTACAAAAGAAGTGGTGGATTATAGGTTGTTACACCATAAGTTATGGTGTAACAGTTACACCCAAGAATTTGTGAGGTTGATCTTATAAATACCAAGTAAAACGAGACAAATGAAAAAATTTCATGTGTGGTATACTTGATATCTTTCTTGCATTATAATCAATAGGGCTGGTGTTTATGAAAATCTATTTGATTCAGATTTAGATCGGCTTGTTTTATCGAATTAATAACTAAGTTGTGAAAATTTGTATCTTATGTTAGCCTCCGTTCAGATCATCAAATGATTGATTTGTCAAATTTCGCAATTTACACAAGGTTCCACTATTTGTGTATATGTATTGAAGTCTTGGAGATGAGGGGAAGTCTTGTCATCATAAGCCAGATGTTTTTCCAATTTCCTGATTTGGATGAATAGACTATTAAGCTTGATCAAGGATTGTGATTTCTTACCTACCAAAAACAGAAATGGGAAATGCACAAGTAGAACTCTTTCCCTTACAATTGATCAAGCCCAAAATCCTCAGTTAGCTTTCATTATTATTTTACTTTAGAAAAGTAGTCCTCTTTACAAGCATGCTTCTTAGTTAGTACTCTAGTTGCTTTCCTTATGTTCACTGACTTACTCGCTATGTTTTTTTTGTTCTGCATACTTTGACTTTTGTAGTTAAGATTTAGATATCTTGACCTTTTAATATTTTATCAAGTAAAATATTTATGTTATAAAATTATTGGTCACCGATTTGTCTACAAACATAATCTTATAAAAGCAATTTTTTATGATTTAAACTAATATAATAAGAGAAATTTATGGTTAAATTCGTTCTTAAATACTATGAAAAAAAGTAGGAAAAACAAACAAATAGAGAGAATACTTTTGAAACACTCCTTGTATGTTATACTTCTAAGATAAAAAGTATATGTCAACAATTCTTATATTACTAATGTATTTGTATAGAACAAATTAAGTCATCTTAAATTATACACAATGGTGGATAACCACCTCAAATAAGATAAAAAGTACACCCTTACGGAGTTAACTTTCATATAACTTTGGGGTAGATGTATAATCACTTGCTATATATAGAACATCAATATGTTAATATTACTTGTTAACATCAATATGTTAATATTAATTACTTGTCAACTTTAAGTATACGAATTTATATTCAACTATAGTTATTAACTTAGATTATAGAAATATAAAAAAATTGAACGTGAATATTCCAGATCGAGCATACCTTAGTGGGGTAACATTAAGAAGATCCACAACTTGAGATAGATATGCACAAAATTGCCATATTTTGGCCTTTTGGGCCATTGAGGTTTACGGGACCTCAGTGGCATCTAGGAATAAGTGTCCTTCAATGAAAAAGCTGAAAATATATATGATGGAATGATTTATAATTAGACTTTGAAGCACTCATAGATATAGCTAGGTACATACTATTATATGATGGATAATATTGAGAGCAACAAACTAAAACCAAGTACTTTTACGTTTCATCACATGGTTGGGCAACGACCAATTCAGAACCAATGGGAAACCAACATCCCTCTTTGCAGCCTTGCAGGTATACTTGTGCTGTTGTGCAGTTATACTCCCATAGAAATAAAATTCATCCAAGTTATATGGATTGTATACCATATAATCATGTGTCTTAGATAAAAAAAATTTCGGTTTTTTACTGAAAATGCGTGTAGATTTCAAAATTAAGCGAAATCACTCTACTATTTCAAAAATGCACTGCGGTAATCTTACTATTGATTTAAAATGCATGAAATGCCCTTAATGACTAATAAGTCAAGTTTTCGTTAGTCATTAACCCTACTCAACCCCTCTAACCCTAATTAAGCCCTCTAACCCTAATTAAGCCCTCTAACCCCCAACACCTAACCCCCCACCCTAAACCCTAACCCTAACCACCCAACCACCACAACCCCCTCCCCCTCCACCAATAGCACCCCCCCCCGCATGACCCACCACAAGAACAACACTAGAGCCACCCCCTGCAAATCCATCAATCTCAATTGATGAAGAAGAATATCGAGTGTCTTCCTTCTTTAAACAAAACAGAGCAAGTGTTTTTTTTCGAATTTTTCCCGAAAAATCAACACAATTTTTTTTGAATTTTCCCCATAAATCAACACAAACCGAGCAAGTGATTTTCCCAAAAATTTTCCCAGGGAACTCCGGCGTGCGTGCGCGTGCGGGGAGAGAGGGGGGGGGTCATGGGGAGGGGGGAGGGTGGGGGGAAGGGTTGTGGGGGAGGGCAAGGGGGCTGATGAGGGGGGGGGGGGGGGCTACGGGGGTGGGGGGAGGTGGGGCTGCGGGGGTGGGCGAAGGGGTAGGGGTGCTCGTGGAGGAGGGGCAGAGGGGGCCGTGGTGGTTGGGTGGTTAGGGTTTAGGGTGGGGGTTAGGTGTTAGGGGTTAGGGGTTAGTGTTAGGGTTTTGGGGTTAGGGTTAGAGGGGTTGATTAGGATTAATGACTAACTGAAACTTGACGCCGTTAGTCATTAAAAGGCATTTCATACATTTTATTAAAATAGTAAGGTTACCTGTGCATTTTTGAAACAATAGTGGATTCCATGAATTTTGAAATACCACAAAGTGCATCTTGAAAAAAGTTTTTTTTTTCAAATAAGTAAATATCCATAATATTTGCACCCCTTTTTTAGTGTTAATCAATGACTTATAAAATGATATTAAACTTAACGATTTTGAAAATAACGTTATTATTTACTTGAATGCTTGTCGATCCGTACATTTCCTTTCAAAGATATCATCTATTCATAACATCACACATAGTCACTTCTTCCGTTCCATTATTATTGTAGCATCACACCTTGGCACATTATTTAAAAAAAATCATGCGAAGTGGAGAAAAAAATAGAGATAGATTAAAAGTGGGGCCATGTGATAGAAGAGAGATAGTAGAGAGAAGATATTACCAAATGAAGAAACGTTGCAATTAATGTGAAACTTCCAAATAAGGAAAACTTTGCAATTAAAAAAGAACGAATGAAATATTATATAGATAAAAAAGTTTGAAAAAAATGTAGGGCACAGGGTATTTAAATAGGAAAATTTTCCTCGATAAGCAGTCACCGACCTATTATTATAAAACTAAGTTTTAGGCCCCGGGTTATTCCCCGGGTAATTATAGTTTTCATTTATTAATATTTTACTTTAAAATTATAACACCAAACATTACTTGGTTTAGTGGTTAAGACTTCAAGATATGGCTCGAGGAATGGTAACAAATTTTGTAACATCGATTTTCTAATTTTTTATTGTATGTGTGTTCATACGTGAAGAAACACTCTAAGAAATAAACGCCACTGATATAATTCACTTGTTTAAACGCTCTTTTAATATATTAGGATAAAATTTAATGACATTCTACGAGACAAGAGTTATTAAAAAAACAAAAAAGGCAGACGTGGGCGTTATTTTACTTGCGACACATTGTCAGTACTTTTTTTTATATTATTATGATCAATTGATCATGGTTCGTCTGGTCATTTTCATGCAATTTTCTCTCCCAATATATTTTGTCATTTTAACAACTTTGATCATTTGATTTGTCGCCCTATCACTGGTTGGTCTACCTGACAAAAGGATGGACTTTTTTTATGTGGGTTTTGTTTAAATTTGCAAAATTCTTCTTATGATATTTCTTATCATTGTCGTTTAATCATGACTATAAATAAATAAGAGTAATCCAACATTATTAGTGTTGTTTAATCATAACTAAAAGATGAGAATAATTGAAAACCTTTTAGGGCCAGAGATCTGAATTCAACTTGATAAAAAGAGTGAATCTTCCTTCTTTATTAAGTTTTCAGCCTCCTCGCAGATCTATATGTTGCTCATATATAGCCTATGAATTTAGTATCAATATTTTGCAAAAAAAATAAGTAAAGAAGAGAATAATGTAGGTAATATTATGTATTTTCCAGCTTCCAGTACCTTTGCATCCCATAATTAACTTTCCATCTACAAATCTACGGATAATAATCATGTAGGTTTGCACCCAAAAAAACATTTGTAGTGAAGGTTTTTTCTTCATGGAAAAGCAATTGTACCCGGTGCATGTATGTGCGAGACCACAAGGGGTGTGTGATGTATGTGTCATCAAACATGTGAAACGTATGTACCGGCAATATGCTCCATGCATCTTGGTGCCTATATGTTCTACGGGTGATAAATTCAATGATATTGACAAAGACCTCCGATTATGGAGATCATGACGAGATCCATTTCCTCACTCATCAGCAGCATGGATCCTCCATTTCCCCCCCTTCTTGCAAAGGACTTCAACTTATATCTAAAATTTTTTAAAAAAATGAGTGGTGTGTGTTATGTATTATGTATGTTTTTGCATCACAAATGTGAAACATACTATAGGCGTTCGATCGTACACATGTCGATTTGTTGTCGTCATGTATAATGTAGGGAAAAATAATTTGCATGAGTTTAGATTAGCTATATATTCATATATTGTACATACTTTGACGTACATAACTCTATGTACATCCAAGGCCAAATGAGTATGTTCTTTTTAAATGAGTATGTATATTTTCAAATGAGTACATATCCTTACAAATGAGTATGTGTACATTTTCCGCAAATGAGAATTTCAAATGAGCATCATATTTGTGCAGATGATTACGTGTATTTGCAAATGTGTATTGTATTTTTCAAATGACTATATATGGAGAATATGTATTGTTCCCATATCAGTTTAGTGATTCTTGTTGTTATATAAATGTACGTGATGATGATTTGTGAATGTGTACAATCTCTTGAAAATGAGTTTTTAATGGTGCTATGTTGTCTAAGTTGAGCGGGCAATGGTGAAATTATAGGAAAAGGATTCTCTATACTCATTGAAAACATATTGTACTCATTTAAAGTTTACGTAACTTATATCATCCTAATATTATTGTCGTCGGAGAATTTTATACTCATTTGAACAATGCATCTACATTTGAACTAGAACATACTCATTTTGAAAATTTGCATACTCAATTGAATATTTGGCTATTCATTTAAAAAATTAAGTTAAAATTTCATACTCATTTAATGAATACATATTCATTTGATCGGATATATATATATATATCATTTAATTAGATACATACTCATTTGGCTTTGGATGTAGATGGACCTATGTAAACATGGGAGTACGCCAGGACGGTATAATTTTTGTGCTCCACAGTGCCAGTACCTCGTATCTAGGCCTGGTTACCGGACATGGTAGCCCAATGGCTAAAGGATTAGTGTTAAATTTACAAGGTTTTTATTGGACAGGGCTTTATTGGACAGGCGTCATTATTGGACAAGGCCTATATAGGCTAATAAAGAAACCCAATTATTTTGAAAAATAAAATAAATTTTGTAAAGAAAATTACATGTACGGATTCGTATTCATTTATACTCACTTTTGGCTATCTTTGATCCTTGTTTTTCTTGTCCGTTTACCGACCCGTCTATTACCGACCCGCTATTGGCCCGTTATGTGACAACCCTCTTATGACCGGACTCGTCTCCGCACCACACCGATCCTGACCCGACCCGCCCAATAACCAGGTCTGTACTCAATGCGGATGACCAAATTTGGTGCCTGCCCAATCCCAATGCGGCATAATTAAAGGCCGATTTCAGTAAATGTGACTAGATCGGTAGGAATTTCTTAGGTAGTTCCTGTATAATAATTATGTACCCATGATGATTTATGAGTGTTGCTTAGGGATTGCATCATAGTGAATTAGGTTTGAGATTATGACTAGTACTTGGCCACTAGAGAAATTTATCAGGCATACACTCGGAGTTCAAACTTCTGATACATTTTGGAAGAGAATGAATTTTTTTTTCTCACATAACTACTTTGTCAGGTGGTTCCTTGTTGGGCTGTCTGATCTAATTAGTACTCCTGTTTTCTTATCTTTCTCACCTGAATCTGACACTATTCATACTTAGAGAGAATCATCTCAATTTTTCTCAATTTATAAGAAAAAATATAGTCATGGAGCCTTGTTTGATTCGCCTCAATTAGTAATTTAGTAATATTCAATCGTTATAATTTTTACAAATATATAATGAAAGATATTCAAGTTCAAAGAGCGTATTTAGACACGCGCGAAAGTGAGAAGGATAAAAAAAAGGAGAGAGTACCATGTAAAATTTTTTTTTTTACGAAAAGGACGTAAAATTAAGTAATGAATGTATCGTCAAAGTTGACAAGGTAGGAAATCTGGTTTGGGTGATTAAAGGGTTAAAACTTAGCCCTAATCATCATTCATGAAAGATACGAAACCTAAATAAGGTCAAAGACTAAGTATAGGTAACACTCCTAAACCTTATTAAACACTTGCCATATATTATCTCAACATAGACAACACCCACACCCCCCAAGTTGAAGCATGAAGTTCCAAAATGCCCAATTTGACAAGTAGAAAATCAAATTGTTTCTTTCCAATCCCACGAACAACTCACATAGTCACATGTGAGTATAAGCGTTGTCCTACATTGAACATGAGGAAATGAATTAATAAGTTTGAGGAATTACTTCTCGTATCACTCATTGATTTTAGGATAGAACCTCCTTTGTAATTATAAGTTGTCCGAACTTTTCTCCATTAACGGGCGGCATAGGTCCATTTGGTATTTGACTAAATTTAACATGGTATTAGAGCTCAAGTTGGACCCAAATATTTTGGTCGAATTATGAAAAACTCACATGGGGGTAGTGTAAGTATTGTCCCCATATGAACACGAGGAGATAAAAAACTCTCTTTTAATTTGTAAGTTGTCCAAATTCTCCTCCATTAACGGATGCGCCCAGGCCCCCTTAACATTTGACTAAATTTAACATACCCTCTCACAAATCCTTATACAAGTATACAATCCAGCCCTGAGTTCTGCCCAAATTATTTTTTCCTTTTCCTAAGTCAATGCTACTTTATTTTTGTCATTATGTGTTACGTACACCTTTCCCTTATTAAATGCAGTTGAACTAATTTGGAAAATAATCAATAAAACGGTTGATTTTTTTTACTTTTTGCTTTCACTTTTATGGCAATAAATCACTAACACTACCTGGTAAATAGCAAAGAGCTCCAATCCCTTACAAGCACTAATTATACTTTAATTTGATGTGGATGCCATCATTCTCAATAAAGTTTTGTGGGGATTGTACCCAAGAATTGGGATCAAATCCATCTACATCACTCTTCTTACCACTCTCTAACACCAAAAAATTATTATACTTTCATAGTGATACTAATATGAAAGTAGATTAATATTATAAATAAAATAAGGGCAAAAGAAGGAGCTTCTCCAAGCCATCTGATCCGATGACAAAACAACGTTTTAGGCTTAGTAAAATGTTCAAAAAATTAATAAATATATTTTTTTGAACGGAAAAAATTAATAAATAAATTAATTATGAACAAAAAAGACAACGATCAACTTAAAACGAAAGGAGAAAATGGTATCACAAATTAAGGGCTCAATTTTATATTAGTTGCACAGAGCCTCCATAATAATTGAGACGGCCCTGGCCCCAACCCAAAGTATGCGAAGAGTGCAAACAAGTGGAGTATATAATATATTGGATCTTCTTATTTGACATTAATCCAAGCTATACCTTCATAAATTCAGACCAAATCAGATTATTCCACTTACAGAGAATCGAGCCTATTGTTCCAAGACTTCCAACTTTCTTCACCTACAGGTCTCATAAGAAATGGAAATATTGGAGCATCATGAATTCATGACTAGAGGAAAGCTTTTTAAAATAGGAAAAGAGAGAAAGTAAGACATATAATTAGAAACTTGCTCCTAGCCTCCTACCCCTATATGTAACCTAAGTTGAATAAGTGCATAAACCTGTACAACTTCACAGGCGCAAGGAGAAGGTGCGAGGTGGGACACTGGGACTACTATTAGACTTTCTAGAGGGAAAATTTGGTGACTCTTTTGCAATCAAATTGAAGATGATAATAGATGTGGGCTTGCTGTGTCCCACTGGCCCAATATGTTTTGTGTTATTTTTGTCAAAATAAATGGGGTCAAAAAGTAAAATGCCATACAACATTATAAATTTATAATGATTGGTTTTTTTTCTTTTTTTCCCCTCAATGTCACCATGTTTATAGTAACGAACCATTCAACTCCAACGCCTTGTTTTAAAGAGGCTTTCAAGTTTGTAACAGCATAAATGAAGGTTTGGTTTGGGTTGGATTGAAAATTTTAGAACTCAAGTCTCTTGTCCAGCCTAATATGTGTACTATTTATGTCTCATCTTAGTATTGGTACTTTTAATTAGTAGTATTAAAAATCTAGTTAAAAACTGACAAGTCGTAATTGTACAAAAGTATGTACCTTCTTTTTGTAATTATATAAGTATCTAATTTTAAGAAGATTCGCCACTAAAAATGCAACCTCTAAAAACATAATTATATAATGAGTTTTGTCGAAACAACCTTTAAAAACCATTTTTTTTGCGAAAAACAACCTTTTAAAAGTTTTTTTGCAACTTACAACCTAAAATCAAAATTTTTTGCGAAATGAAACCTAAAACTAATTTTTTTTTGCAAAATGAAACCTTTTTCGAATTTCCGTCATTGACCATTAAGTATTTGCATTTGACTGTTCAATTTTCATCTCCCTTCATTTCTCTTCCTTTTCATTGATTTATTTCCCTCCCTTTCCCTCCTTTTCTTAAAATTCTTTCTCTCTCCTCTCCTTTTCTCTCTTGAATGACAAACTTCCATGGTGACATTTTAAATGATGGTGGAGGTGGTGGTGGTGGTATTGGGATCAATGGCGACTCACCGCCATTACTAATGTTTTCATCTATGCCGCTAAAGCCGGTAGCTCTTGGAGGGATTTTAGTCTTAGGGGGGTGGTGGTCTAGCAGGAGGTGGTGGAGGTGGATGGGCCGAATTGGAAAAGGAATGAATTTTCTTTTTACTCTTTCCTTTTTTGGAGAAAAATGTTATGGAACATGGAAGGTGGTGGTGGAGGTGGTGGAGGAGAGGATGATGGAAATTCCCGTGTGGACTTTGAACGGTGAATTGATGTGTTTGGAGGTTGGAAATTCCCGGTGTTTGGAGGTTTGTGTCCGTGGAGGTGGTGGAGGTGGCGGTGGTGGTATTTGAAATGGAACCTTTGATCTAGTTTCCCTTTGTCGGAGTGTGTCTCATATTTTCATGTTTCTTTTTATTCGAGGTTGATGGATATGTTCGTTGGCTCGGTGGAGGCGGGGGTGGCGGCGGGGGTGAGGGATGGTGGTGGGTTTGAGGAGAGAGAAAGAAGAAGAGAAGAGAAGAGGAGGAAGAAGGGAGAGAGAATGGGTATGGTTTAAGAAGAAGAGGAGAGAGAAAATTAAGGCAAGTGTTAAAGGAAAAAAACTCGACAGCCAAACGTAAATACTTAATCTGGCCAATGACTTAAATCCGAAAAATGTTTCATTTTGCAAAAAAATTTAGTTTTCGGTTTCATTTCGCAAAATTTTTTGGTTTTAAGTTGTAAGTTGCAAAAAAACTTTTAAAAGGTTGTTTTTCGCAAGAAAATGGTTTTAAAAGGTTGCTTTCGACAAAAACTCCTATATAATATATTTATGTAAAGGTAGGGAATAATCATTGAGACATTTACACCTATTTATATACCTTTTAAATCAACTAAAGCTGCCGTGGAGCTGGTGAACTCACCTCGCGACTTCGGGGTCACAAGTTTAACCCCACCACCTACTTCAAGGAGTAGGGATTTCCTTATATCACCCCTACTCTCAAGCATTGACCCGTAATGCATGACCGACCATGCGAGAGGCGTTGATCTAAGAGGGTTCTTCTTCTTATCAAATGGGTTCTCCGATGGGGCCGTGGGGGCACCAAAAAATACAACCTTTAAAATCGGATCATTTCTATTTCTTTCTTTCATTTCCTATCTCTAAATCGTAAGACCTAAATTACCAAAAAAAAAAAAATCTCGGGATAATAACCTATTTTTAGAACTCCCATCGTGTAATCCCAACCTTGTATAAGTGTATTGATATAGATTATGAATCATTTAGATACCTATCATTGATACTCCCTATGTATTTTTTTGTTCTTCATACTTTAGTTGTGCATGTTTGCTAATGCACTTTTTTGACTTTAATTATCTTACATTACATATTAGTAAAAATTATAATGATTGAATATCAATAAGGTAAAAATTACATATTAGACAAAGGACATAGCTTGGTTACGTAGTATAATTCCGTAGTTGTGTTGATAGTGTATGCCGATGGTCGTAGCTAGGAGTGTAAGTTGGTTTTTGGTTTGGTTTTGGGGCAAAACCAAACCAAACCAAAATAAATTCGATTTTCATATTTCAAGTCCAAATCCAAACCAAAATTCATCCCAAACCAAACCAAACCAAACCGAAATTACATAACCAAAATCAAACCAAACCAAAAAACCGAAATTCTTTTATGATGCAATTTTTTTTTCCAAATTTTACAAATAATACGAAAATTATCAAGTTTCAAATCATCAAACATAGAAGAATTACTTCAAATTTCAACTAAAGCTTAAAATTGAAGTACTAGAACTCAAGATAATTGATAAAAACATCAAAACCCATATAGGATAGGCAAACTTCGGTTTGGTTTGGTTTTTTTGGTTTTTTAAAATAAAAACCAAACCAAACCGAAAACCAAAAAATGAAAATTTTCCAATCCAAACCAAACCGAATTTTGAAAAAAATCAAACCAAATTATTAATTCGGCTTGGTTTGGTTTGGTTTCCGCTTTTAACCAAATAACTTACACCCCTAACCAGTAGCTTCACTTGTACAGCTTTTGTCGTTTCGCTTTGATAATACAAATTCTACTTACTTACCAAAAAAAAAATATCAATAAGGTACTCAATGAGATATGAATCAAACAAGCAAACCTCTACGACCATATCTTTTCTTATATTGAGGAAAAGAACCTGTAAGATTTTCTGGGATATAAAATAAACAAGATTCCAAGTAGAATAATAAAAAAATAGAGGAATATGTGATATTCCAAGTGTAAACACTAAACAGTGGCTTAACAAAGAGACAAATGGTTTTGAGTCCAATCTAAATAATTATAGCATATTTAATTTCCATAAGAAAATTGAATAAATATTCTGTAAAAGAGCTCACATATTATTGTAACCTAAACATGCTTACAAGTAAGTATTAGTAATTTAGTAATAATTGTTTGTGGTATAATTTTCTTTATTGAATACGCCTATGAAAAACTTTATATAGGTACTCTATGTATTTCTTTTTGTGGAAAATTGCTGGGTGAAAACGATTTAATTTCTCAATCAGATGAAAAGTAAATATCAATTAATATAAAATTGAAATGACAAGGTGCTCCCAACCCAAACGTGATCCCATGCAATATTGAGTAAGACATGTAAAAAGTCAACCGCATGCAATTTTATTGCTATGGTGCCAACAACTGCCAATATTAACATTGTCACTATTATTTATAAAGAACTTTGTCCTTCGTCAGATAATACAAGAAGAAGTAAAAGTATAATTTTATGATTGTTCTTCATGATACTTTTAATATAATCAACTAGTTAGTGGTCCATGCATGTGGTTCGAATAATGTCTCGAGTTGCGGTTTGTATTATACATTTGGGTCGTGCTGGACAATTTTTTATTTTATGTTTAGTATGTGGATAGATGGGCATGTCGAAATTTGACGTTGTTATTTTGATTATGACTTCTACCTATCTAATTTTCTTTTCTTTTTTCTTATGCTGTAAGCAAATTATAGTAAATGTTCTTAGATAAAATACGCTATAAGATTATGCATCTAACTAACTAAGGTCTATTATAAACATGTTTTTAAAATTGCACGGAGATGACTTAAAGTTAACACTTTGTAGGAAGAGGGGAACGTCATTGTTAAAAAACCCTATATGTGATCATCGAGTTTGTCCCAAATTAAAGAAGGGAATGATGACTATTACAAATATAAGTACTAGTGATCAAATTATAATTAAACTCTCCTCTGATCAAATGAGCCATGTTGGAATAAAAAAAATGGATTCAGAAATAATACTTCCTCCGTTCCAAATTAAATGCAACAATTTAAAAAAACCGTAATTTCAAATTAAATGCAACAAATTAGGCTTCTTTCTATTCTAGAAAGATTTTGAGCGTAAATTACAAATATACCCTTACTAAAACTAAGTAGTTCTTATTAACTTACCACGCCCTTACTTTTTCGTGGTCCCACTTTCTCTCTCCTTATTAATTTAACACACGCCTTACTTCTTTATTAATCTCACCCTAAGAAATTTCGCTTGAGAATGCGCCATCCAAATTGTTGCATTTAATTTGGAACTTAGGAAGTAAGACAGCAATAGGAAGTAGGTGGGCGCCTGTGGTGCAATTATGACCCTAACAATAAAAGTTATATATATGGCACTCCTCCATCCCTCAGTGCCCTAAAGTACTAATTCTCAAACTACAATTGAGAGTAATAATTCTTCCATAGTATATCTTCCATCAACTGTTAGTCTATCACTATCTCATCTCATCCCTATCCCAAGCATGTCCTTAGTGAGTAAAAAGGGTTTAGAATTTTATGCCAATGGAAATTGCAATGATTTTTGGCCTTTTTTTGGATAAGTCAATGCATTATGTTCATATGGATGGTCATTTGAGCTTCAAGTTACGACTTCAATATGTATTAAGCAATTAGGCAGTGCGAAACAAGCCAAAAAAATGGAATTTAACTGTTGTGCCTTATAGCTTTATCACGGCCAAAACAGTAGTCTGGATATGCAAAATCTGTTATTTGTCAAAAATGTCCAAACATTTATAGGTCTTCAGTAATATGATAATTCATGAGCATGTAAAAGGCTAAAGAAAATGAATCTATTCTGCTCCCATCAATTCACCAACTTTATGATAATATATATCAACGAAAAAGATTTATAAAAGCCTTTGATTAACGTTGTTTTAATTTATTACTTCATATGATTTTATAACCATTCTGTCTACGTGAAGCTATATAATATAATCTAAGTATTTAACCATGTAACACTCAGTTTTGATTGTGAAGATATTAAGAGGATCTCTTCTATCTGCATTCTACTGTTACATTAACTATAACATATAATTAGCTCACATGCAATTATATATTTTTCCTACTAGAATTGTCTCTAGCATTAACAAAACTTCAAATATCACTTGGAGTGCTCATAATAACAATTCAAGTAAAAAACACTCATATTCTTTTAACATGGGACAATCGACTCTTCACTTCCCTACATGAGCAAAAGAGAGAAACACATAACTACATCTACCCACTCCTAATAGATCATTAAAAAATGATTGTTAATATTTAGTTGGATCCCACCTTACATTTTCTATTAGTAGTGGGTAATCTACCCAATGGGTCAACCATGATTTATCCGTTTAAACCTCAATATAAAATCTTGTGTTTACAACATCTAGGATCTAGCTAGGGATTGGAATTTTATGGAATTTGAGTGATAGCTAAAATTGTTTATCGATTAGTAAATAAATAGTAACACAGGGGAGTGGTTTGTTTTTCTCTATTTGTTAAGGAAAGGGTTTCCCTCATATACGTGACATTAATTATACATTCTTGTTTGTTGCACCTCATATCTATTCCATATTTACTAGGTAAAATTGGTTTCAACAACACCAATAATTATGGTTGGTGCAACCAACAACACGACCCGTGAGTGGGTGCAACCCCACATCATGAACTATGAGTTTGGGTGCAAGAAATGACATAAATAACACTATATGGGAAATAAAATAATACATTATGTCCTTTAATGTCTGTTATTTCTTGCACTCAAACCCATATTGTTCATGAAAACCACATATATCATCACATGTGAAATAAAAATAATTAATTATGTTATTTCATCTATGCCATTTAATTTATTGCAACCAAAACCCATAGTTGTTAATGTTATGGGTTACACCGTACCCAAGTTCATAGTTCATGGTATGGGAAGCACCCGTTTAAGGTCGTGTTATTGGCTACACTAAAGTCATGTTTGGTGCTGTTGGGGCTAATTTTGCCTATTTTCTATTTGCTTCTGTTTGTCATCTTACAGTTTGACCACTTAACATATCACGTAAAAAATCTTTATTCAAAGTAATTGACCATGGGAGGAGTAGATATTAGCTTTCCTAGCTATGGTATATGAGATAAGACATATATGCATAATGTCGCACAAGCTATAAATCTACTGTCTCCAAAGTCCTAATCATGTCTTAGATAGTTGGGTAGGTTTTCATATCACCGATTGTGATGGTATTGGAGAATAATAAGATCCAAAGGCCAAACAATAGAGATTAGAGCAGTACGAATCTTTTGAGTGAAAGGAAACTCGGAAGTGTCAAACCCCATAGGCCGGTGGGCGGTGGATGTCAACGCGCCAAAAAAGGACATGGTCTGTTATAATTGGGTAAATTTGCAGGGCTTTTTTCTTGGAAGATTTTGGTTGCTTTGACCTTTACTTGCATTTGCCTTTTCCATAATGTGACAACATTATATCAACGCTTGGAATAAAAAAATTTGTTTAGTTTCTGACTTTGACAATTGTTTTAAACATATAGGTGAAAGAATCAAGAAAGCAAAATTGGATTTCATTATATAATGTATGTTATGTATATGTATGTGTTGAGTAACAAGTATCAAAGTGTCTTCAATGGTTGTAACTAGGGATTTGCTTGTAATTTTTTAAAGTTCCTAGCTACTAGCTTGACCGTTAGCAATTAGTTTGGTCAAGCAAATTAGCTTTGGGAGAAAATCTGCCAAAAGCAAACACAAGATCATTGAGAAAATGGGTCTCATTTATGGTAAGTGGGACCCCTTTTATTGGAAAGTTGTAGCTAGCCATTGGGGTACTAATTAGCTAGAAATGAAAATAGGTGGAAATCTTAAGTAGCATAACAAGCTAATTTGGCAATTAACTTGCCATTGGAGATGCTCTCAACAGTAGACTAAGACGTGCATTGATATTCTTGTGTAATTTGGCACGTTACATGCAAAAGGAACCAAGGGAAACTCTAGTGAGAGAAAATACTCCAAAAAATGCTAGGGATTTCTAGAGAGAGAAAACGAAAAAAGAAAAAGAAAAAACACAAAGAACCTTCAATGAAACCAAACCCTAACCCTAAGTTCTTCTTCTGGAATTTTTTCAATCCTGATCTATCCCTTCTCAAATCTTTTTTACTGCAGATTCATCCTAATGCCCCCTCTTATATATGCTACAACTATTGAGCGGTTGTGTTTCTTTTACAACCCCTCTGAAGCGGCTTCGACCACAATAACCACCATCGACCCGAACAACCTCAACCACCATCGCCCCGCCTCCACCACAACTATCACACCTACTGTCAACATCCAACCGCATCTTTCCTGCCACGACTACGTGACGGAATGAGTCTCTGGTTCCGCCCCTTGGCGGTGCCTCAAACACCACCACCGTACCCATCACCGTCTTGTACGTCTTCACCGTGCGCCGCAACACTCAATGGGCCAACATCCAAATGTGCTCGTCAACCACGCCGTTACCGCTCCCACGACCTCTCCCCCGGTAAGTCTCTTACTCCCCCTCTTGAATTGTATTTGGTTGAGATTTCTTTTAACTATCTTCGACAAGTGTTACATCCGAATTCGTTGCATCTTATTGGGGTCATCTTGCTATGGAATTTTATGTGTTCTTCTCGACCATTCTATCACTTACTACGAGTCTAAAAATGCTTGGTTGGTTTTCATTAATTCACCGTATTTTATTAATATCTCAAGAATTTCTTCTACTAATCTCAATTTCTTTGTTATCGACTAGCTTTTGTGCTCAATTGCTCAATTGCTCAATTGTATGACTATTATTTGGTGCTGCCTAGACATTGTCTTATTTCCGTTCAATGATTCGCAAGTGTTTCCATTAATTTTGTATCTTTTTTTTATCAATTTTACAGTTTCTTTTAGAACCATAAATGGTTGGACTTCAAATTCTCACCACTCTCTTCTAGTTGTTAAAGAATGCCCCATCCTCATCACTATGCGTTGCTTTTTGTATTACTACTACGCTCAATCTCCTTGCACAATTTCACTTATGCTTAACTGGTTTAGCTTCAAGGATCTTACCATAATTCCCATTCTTCATATCATTATTACTCTGTTTCGAGTTTACAAGCCCCTTTTCTGGAGTCTAATTGTTTATCGATTACTGTCTTTTTACGTTTTTTTGCACACTCTGCGTAGTCCTCAAATATTGATTGTCGATTATCTTTTTGTGGATAGTCTGCTTGTAGTTACTAATGCACTATCGTTTAGCAATCGAATTACCAATTTCACTGTCCATTATATAATCTATGAATTCTATGCCTTTGTTTGTATTCTTACATGCCACTTTATTAATTGTTATATTGTTCTTTTTCATTATTGGAATTGGGTCTTCATGCCCACTTGGACTCGAAGTGCTCCATCACTCGTAAAGGAGCCGGGATGTTTTTACATCCTTTATTGATGTTTTTTTCGTTTCTCGAGCGCCTCGCAAAGGGGAAGAAAGATCCACCTCTCCACTCGCCGGGCTTTTTATCTCCAAATTTCGTATTGGAATGGAACGATATTGGATTGCTAGTCCAAATGTATTGTTATCTAAATGACCAGGCTCTTGTAGCCTTATTGAACCGAGTGCTTGACAATCGCTTTTGCACAGGGGTGGTTATACACCCCTAACTCGATTTCTTTTTATGGCAGGCATATTTTCTCTTCCCAAAACTAAAACAAGGATAGGAAGAAAGGTAATGAGGCCATATCTTTGGCCAATGTATGGTCAGGTTTATTTTAAACCTTACAATCGAATCTATCTCACCAATCGCTTTATTATATGAAGATTTTATGTCGGAGCATTCAAGGGGGTAAAAAACCCCCAAGCTTTGAGTGAGCTAATCTACCTAAAGAACAAATATAATCCGGATATTGTTTTCATCATTGAAACCTTAACTAATAATAATAATAGCCATCGAATTCTTAAAGCGCTTCACTTGCACAATAAATTAGTTATCGACCCGCTAACCATGCGGGTGGAATGTGGGTGTGCTGGAATAACTCCAATATTACAGTTCAACATCATTATTCTCATGATCGTTTGGTTCATCTTGATGTTCTATATAAGCCACACAATAAAATGTATTCAATCCTGGGCACATATTGCCCGGCTAAGAATATCGAAAAAGATACATTCTGGACTTATTTGAATAACTACATGACTACGCTTCCCTTCCCCTGGCTTTTGCTTAGGGATTTTAATGAAATGCTCTCCCCTCAAGACAAGTTGGGGAGTCCCCGTTGAAATCTAGTCAGCTTCAACGACTACCTTCTCTCCTCTCTAATTCCAACGTCGTCGACATCCCGTGCCTACAACAAGCATACTCTTGGCGAGGTTTAAGCAACAATAATCTCATTTTCGAACGAATTGATAGGGCTATTAGCCATAGCTCCTTTTATGACGCGTTTGATAGAAGTACCATTTGTTATGGACCATTCACGCCTCGCGATCATGCTCCAATAATATTCTCCTCCAATGAAGGAGATTATGGTCGGCCACCTCCATTTCGGTTTCAAAAGTTTTGGACTTTAGATAAGCATTCACACTCTATTATTAAAAAGAACTGGAATATCCTAATTACAGGTTCTCGATTCTTTCGCATTCAACAAAAACTCATACGTATTAAAACTGATCTTAAAGTTTGGGCTAAGACCAACTATAGACATATGACCAATAAGTTGGTTACAAATGAGGAAAAAATAAAGGAATTACAACTAAAACTATGGCACCAACCTTTTAATGATATTTTAATTAAGCATATCAATCGCTTGATTACCCAAAGGGAGAAACTTCTTCTCTTTAATCAGAAAGCTTGGGGACGCTCCGCTAGAAAAACATGGTTAACTCAAGGGGATCACAACTCTCGCTTCTTTCACAATAGAATGAAAAAATCTATGGCTAACATGACTATTTTTAGACTAAAAAACGAGCTAGTACAATGGGTTGATACCCATGACGAACTAACTCACCGCTATCTCGACTCCTTCAAGAGTAGATTTAATTCCGCCCATTCTAATATCGTGGAAATGGATTTGAGCTTTCTCCAACCTTTTGTCTCTTCATCTCGATATGAACACCTTACTTACTCCCGTCACGTTAGAGGAAATAAAAGATGTCTTCTTTGGATATTAACCCGCTTAAAGCACCCTGGATCCGATGGATTCGGGGGAAAATTCTATCGAGCTTATTGGCCCATTATTGAAAAAGAATTGGTCATTGTCGTTCAAAGTTTCTTTTATCATGGTAAATTGCATCCATCTTTGAACCACACTTTAGTAACTCTAATTACAAAAAAAGAGGCTCCCCGAATCTCCGGATCATTTTAGACCAATTAGTTTAATTAACACGATTTATAAAGCTATTTCGAAACTCCTAGTTAATCGCCTCCGTCCGATTTCGCAATGGGAAATTAGTCCCCTTCAAGATTCTTTTACTCAAGATCGCTCTATTTATGATAATCTTTTGATTGCACAAGAGGCTCTCAATACATTTCAAAAGTCTCAAAACAAAACAGGTAGTGTGCTCTAAAATTAGACATGGAAAAAGCTTATGACCTGGATCGAGTGGGACTTTCTCGTGGCAAACCCTTGAGGCTTTTGGTTTCCCCGCCACCCGGATCCTATGGATTAAGGAATGTGTTTCTAATGTCTCCTATTCAATTGGCCAACCCTCCCCTTGGTTCCGATCCTCTAGGGGTCTGCGACAAGGTGACCCCCTGTCACCTTACCTTTTTATCTTATGTATGGAAGTTTATATCCGAAAACTAATTATTCAAAGTCAATCTCGAGACTCTGTATCGGTTTTAAACCGCACCCTAGAACTCGCCAACATACCCCGCTTAATGCTTGCCGATGATAGCCTCTTATTTTGCAAAGCAACTACCTCAAATTGAGAAATCTAAGAACCTGCCCTTGATGAATTTTGTGGTCTTTCGTGTCAATTAGTGAATTTTCATAAATCTTCTATTATTTTCTCTAAAAATGTCTCATCCAACCGAAAAACGGCTCTAGCTAGTCACTTTAATATGTTGCCCAAATCTTCCCCCGGGAAGGTACTTGGGAATCTTTTTTAGTTCCCATCATCCTTCTAAAGATGACTTCACTCATATTGTGCAAAAGACTCGATCAAAGGATTAATCTCTCGGGAATTTGGATTCCCGTCCAAAGCCGGGAGGCTCACCCTCATACAGAGTAATCTTGAATCTCTCGTCGTCTTATACTAGTGGAAAAACCGTTTTGTTACTTATCAAATGCTTTGGTTGCCTAATCAACCCGAGCATTTGTGAAAATTTTAATAAAAAATTTACAAATGCTCTGCCGATTAGCCAACCGAAGATTTGAAGCCAAATGCTCCGGCTGACTAGTCAACCCAAGCATTTGGTCCTCCCTCAATTCATGAAATCTTGCTTGTACGTACTAAAATAAATTTCAATCCTCCTCATCTGCGTCCTTCCCTTTCTTTATTCTTTTTCCCTCCCAAGACCCAAGTCCCCCGCTCTCTCAACCGCACCCTCTCCCAATTGAGACCTCCGCCATCCCTCCTCTCGTCGTCCTTCCTTCATAAGTTCTCCGCTCTCTCAATTGGTTTCAACGACCTCGCCCAAGTTCGCCGCAGCTCAATTGGTTGAATCACAAGGCGTCGACCTCGCCGTTTCTTCAATCAATCCCCCAACTCCTTCAGTTTTATTTTCTCCTAATTTCTAGGTTTTTCTAAATTACTCGAATGTATTCTAGCTAGGGTTTAATATAATTAACCAATCGAAGAAAGAGGAAACATTGAGAGATAAATTTTTCATCTAAAACCCTAGATTTTGGGAAAACGAAAGTTGTGCTTTCTCTTAACCTAGACCGCGATTTACGTTAGTAGCTTGGGCCGGTTCGATGAGTTGATTACCGTGCTTGAACGAGCGATTCAAGTTCATCACTTCGCACACTTCACTCTTCAATTCGCCATCGCGTTCAAAGAATCGCCAGGTTTCGTCCTTTTTCCTTGAATTTTGTAAATTTTAATCCGATTTTCGATTTTGCTTGATTCTTGTTCTTTTTTGCGCTTTGCAATTTTGTTATCTTGGTTTTTGTTCTCGTGTGTTTGTGAGGTTTGGCAAGTTGAGGGGCGGTAGGTCCGTTCGATTCCGTATTAGATGGTGGATCGGCCGCCTTGATGTTTGCGTTGCTACTAGACATTGGCCGGTAATTTGCCGTTGTTGTTGTGTTTTTTTTTCTTAATTGGTTATATTTGTGGGTGTGAATTGGATTGTGTTTGATTCTTTATTGGGATGAATATGTCATTGTGGCCGAAAAAATAACCAAATTAACTATGTAGACATAAGAATTCCGATTATTCCGTGTCTCGTTAACACCCACCGCACTGTTGGGGGAGATTGGTCTAGACAAAGGGTCACATGGGAAACAGATTGACTTTGATGTTCAAGTTGAAGTTTTTAAGAAACAAACTAGAACTAGCGAAAGAGCTCAAAAGGCCGGCTTCCTCTCGTGCATGCCTTGGTGACCTTGATGTGATGAAATCAACCGGTCCTTTTCCCCGATGGAGTTATTCTTCATTATTACTTAGGATCCGCGAAATGGTCCCCGAATTAGCAAGGCTTTGTGCTTATTTTTCCTTCTCTCGGATTTCTTATGTCAATGAAATCATAAAAGGCTAAGAAGATGCTCAAGGTAGTGCCTTTGATAGAATTCTCGCTCGAGACCGATGCACCGTATGCCCCGCCTAAGTCGAATTGGGCGATATGTTCTTAGTGGAAGGTGTTCCTTCCCTTTCCCGTAACTTCGGTGCACTAGGAGAGAGTCCACTTTCGAGGGATAGGTCGAAGTTGAGAAAGAAGCACCATAATTGTCAAAGGAAATGCCGAATCATCCGACTAATATACATAACATACCGACCTTTGCGGCCTCCCCCCGCTGAGATGAGTAAAGAAGAAGTGGCGAGTTAAGCCAATCAAATGCTATTCGCTTGTTCTCTTATGAAGGATCTACTCCTAGAAGGTTAGTGCATCATTGTTCTCGTTTGTATCTATGCCGCGAGATATAGACCTATATGGATACTTTCTTAAATATTTTCTATTACAATGTTCTTCCTATGAACAAATTATGCATGGTCTCAAGTGAACAAATGCATGAAAATAATAAAGGGACAAATTATGCATATATGTTCCAAATTTGTTTATGTTTGCTATCTTCAGCTTTCTAAAGTATGCCTAGTTGACTAAAAAATAATAAGTGTTGTTCCACCACTTCGTAAGTTATCCCAATGCCGTAAAATAAGTCCGATACTGCTATTATGAATTCATGTTCTAGTATTCGAGGCCTTTGTTAAACTTAAGAAATTTGAACTTGAGAGAATGTACGAATTAATTACATGTTGACATGATGCATATTAACAAAGGGCGGAGCCACGTGGTAAAAAAATTCAAAAAATCGCAAAAAATGCACGGGACCTAATACTCTTCAAAGTCGCTTCATTTCAACGTTTCACTCTCTCAAGTCTCAAACTCGCCTACTCTCTCAATTCTCGCAGATTTTCGCCGCCTGAGTTGTTTGGGTTGTATTGGTGGTAATCTATAGATGAGTTGTTTGTGTTTTCTTCTTGACGAATTGGCTAGGTTGATAAAATGGTGTTAAGACTATTAATGAAGAGATAATCGAAGTCGAGATGTTGAGGATTCAATTCTTGTATGGTTTTTGCACCTCTGCTCGACTAAAATGAAAGCTTTAGCGCTAGTTGGAATGAGTGTTTGATGGCCTAGCTCCTAGGTTAGAAGTCTTCAACATCTCGCAGCCTTTTGGGTTGCATTTTTTTCCTTAACCCACTAACTGCAATCTGTTTGTGCAATGTGTTGCTTGAACATGAGGTTTGTTGCTTAAATAGTTTCATCTTAAGTGATTGAAAGATATGCCTTCTTTTGTATTCGTTATTTTAATTTCTTGGTGTGTATGTAGGTGTATGCTGATTTCCAATTTTATGCAAACTCAATTGGACTCCATCTTGCTGTGTTTATGGCGGAGCACCCTTCCAGTCTCAGAGAACTAGCTGAAAAAGAGGCGTTGATATTGTTGTGGGAACACCTGGTCGTGTTAAGGTATTGTTGAGATATCGCTTGATGTGGGAACACCTTATCGTGTTATGGTATTGTTGAGATGTCGCTTAATAAACTATTCTAGGGTATATTCTAATGTGTTGATTAGTAGGATACGTGAACCTTGTCTAATATGTTTACTTCTTTGCACAAACCTTCTTGATATTTGATCTATTTCTTTACTAGTTGGACTAATTCGTAACATTCTTCTGGTATCATGCTCCTTAAACAAAAAAGCTATATGAGGATCACTTTGATCAACAATTGTTTATTGGTATAGTATACTCTCTCCTAGAAATTATTTTCATCTTTACAAGTTACTAGATTAGGATGTTCCTAAAAAGGTACTTACCTAAAATAGTGCGATATTGTGGTGTTAGTTTCAAATCTATTGTTATATTGCAACCTTTTGGGTCTAGATTCCTAGAGTAATTCATTCTTCACAATCATTGGGGGTCACCGTAAAATTTTCTCAATGACTTGCACAACATGCCATTTTCATTCACTTGCGGACTCCGCCCGCTTTCCCGCTTTAATTGATCTAGCACTTAGAGGCTAAGCTACTGGGAAGGAATGGTTCTGAATCCAAGATTTGCATGTCAGTGGTAACACTGGGACAATGCAGCAAAAAAAAATGAATCTTGGGGGGGAGGGTATGATGCCGAATCAGAACCTTTAGTTTAACACACTCTATGTGACTATTATTAATCTATAAATGAAATGGAACTATTTATAGTATTTCTTTTTAGTGAAACTTTCAAGGACATCACTAATTTTTTTTATATGAAATTTCAGGTCACCCTTAAAGGATTTAGATCTGGAAAATTCATGATATTAGTAGCAACTAACATAGCAGAAAGAAGAGGTCTGGATATAAAATGACCCGTAGTTGATTATCCAGTGAGTTTTCCTCGCTTTTACTTGTCGTGGAATGTGGCTATTAAGATTGGCCTCTCTAATAATTTTTTTGGCAAAACCTTTTCTAAGCTTAACCCGTCTATCATTGCCGCTCTTTGGGGGGTTTAGTGTGAGCTTCCGCATCGATGGTATATCATATTCCTACAATTTATAATTGTTGTCGCCGTACTTATCCAAGGATTGGTACTTGATTTAATTTTTGTCGATGTACTTATCCAAGGATTGGTACTTCACAAGTAAGAATGGAATTGCTTTGATCTATATGATCCAAAGAAGGGCAAAGTGTCAATAGAATTGAAAGAGAATGTGGTGTGAATTTGAGCATTTATCTGCACTCACTTACTAATGTTGCTAAAGCAAGCTTGGTGTCCAGTAGTAGAATCCGTCACCCAAATTTCCGATAGGTATATAATGTTCAATGTAAATTTTAGTGATGCATCCTACATTCCCTATCTAGTATGGTTCAATTTATGTGCAACAATTAAGAGATACTATATACAAGCTAAGGTCTCACCCGAAAGAAGAGCTTTCAAGTCTCCCCTATCCATGAACTCATATATAAGTGCCAAGTTGGTTTCTTCTTCACAATATCCAACTAGAGAAACCAAGTTCTTGTGAGAAATTCGTCCAAGCACTTCAATCTAGTGTCAAATAACATCTTATTTCTTTTCAATTGTCATAACCTATATATATATGAAGGAATATATGATATATAGTTCTCGCAGTGTACCAAAATTACAAACCTTAGTGCTAAATTGCTTAGGGGCCTCGCTCTTGAGAACACCTTGACCGCAACTTCCCCGTCGCCCTCTCGTTAAAATACCATGATAGACGACCGCAAAGCCACCTTCGCCTAATTATTTACTAAATCCATTGGGTCATGTCCTCGACTTGATAGTAGGTGTACCGTGCTAATCCATGCCGCCTCCCTTTCTCGATTAGTTCTAGATTGTCTTCAACCGATGCATCTCGCCAACATTGAATTCTCGTTATAACTTGGGCCATTAATGGGAAGAGTTTAGTATGTATTGCAAAATAATTTGAGAATGAAACTCATACCATATTCATTTGAGAACTTCATTTACTTTTATAGGTTCAAACCATAAGACAGGTTATCTCTCAAAACGCTCTTCTAACTTGAGAGGTGACCGGAAAAGGAGGTTTTTGGTCCTTGATAGTCTAGGAATGCTATATTTCTACCTAAGGAGTCCGTAAAACCATCTCGTAAGTAAGCCGGATGAAATGTGTCAGAAGCACGACACAAAAAACTTGTCCGACAATTGTCCTCTCCTCTTTACCGATCGCTTTTAATTTTTTATGGGGTCTTGCTACGTAGCTATGCACCTCGTAATTCCGGTCGAAGGAATAGTTCTCAATTTTGCTCCGGTTTGCTAAGTCACCGGCTTTCATCACATTATCATGGTGGTGTGCATGATGAAAATCTGCGCTCCATCATACCGGTCAATCTGCTAACCGCGACGATTAAAGTTGATGTCGACCGCCGATCCTGCAGCTTTGCTTCGAATTATCTCACCAACGAAGAACTACAGGGTTCATAAATGTTTAATTTTTGTCTTATGGCCGTGTCTATATATAATGGTTTGTAAAAAACTGATGCCGGGTTTCGATTCTAAAACCCGTCATCAATTGCTTCCAAGTGCAAGCGTAAAGTGCTTTGGATCAAATGGATTGGATTGAGAAAATAACAGGGGTCATTGCTTCATTACTAAGCTCTCAAACCCCCGAAAGGATAAGCCTTCGCCTTCCGTTGGATGTCCGAGCGCATTGTTTTCTTCTTTCACTTTTCGCCCGCTATGATCTCGAATTCTCGACCCATTTCTATTTCTAGTGTATATTTGCTACTCCAATGGGTAGTCTTCATCTGGCCTACTAGTGAGAATAGCTTTGCTGAGAGTCTCGATTTTGATCATGCTGCAAATGAAGAGAATACATCCGAGAGGTGCCTCGCCGTCGCGCATCATGCCCGCTCAATGAGAAGCTCCATGCAACAAAGGTCATTTATGAAGTCCGAAAAGCCAATTGATGTGCGAGGAAGGTTGGTGGTAATGACAAATGTGCCGACAGGTGCCCCTAGAACCCGATTGGGCTTCCTTAAACCGGGATACATTGAATGTTCCGTGTTCATCCCAACCCCTGCTTACTTATCAAAGGTGAATTCTCCTAGTCGATCACTTGCTCTTTTTGGTTTATGTTGTGAAGTTTTTTTATAAGTCAGGCACTTCTTTTATCCTTATCCGTGGATCATTTTTCTAATAGATATATAATGTTCAATTTAAACTTTAGTGATGCATCCTACGGACCTACATTCCCCTATCTATACTTCCGTAGTGGAGTTCCGAGTAGGTGTAGTTCATTTTTCTTTCATTTTACCCATGTGAATAATTTAGTAAGACAATCTTTTATGTCCATTGCGTGAGTGGATGGAAGTGTCTTCGATTGCTTGATACATATTATTTTTATGCAATATCATGAAGTACAAGTGGCTACCGAAGTAACCGATGTAGTATGCTAGTGGCCGCCGCTAGCATGCATGCCGGCAAAGAGTCGTAACATTTTTTTACTTCATAAATTACACAAATGCTTCTAAGTTGTCGAGGAAAACCGGAGATTTAGCTAAATGCTTCGCTTCTTCCAAAAAACCGAAGCATTTATGGTATTTTATCCATGTAAAATAGCACAAATGCTCCGATTTTAATAACAACCGAGCATTTAAAAAACAAATGCTTCGGTTCTCAACCGGGAGCATTTGTGACTTTGCTCAAATGCTCGTATGACGTCTCGCTACGGTCAAATACTGAGCATTTGTGGGCTTTTTAACCGAGCATTTGAGCATTTTTCCACTAGTATATATACTTGTGCCTCCACCATGCTTCCTACTGACTTAGCTAATTCCATTGATACTCTTCACAGAAATTTTCCTGCGACAAAATAAGGATAAAAATACAACACCTCTTATTGCATGGGATAAAATTTGCACTCCTAAAGCGTTAGTGGTGGCCTTGGTCTAAGAAAAACGCTTCTTATGAATAAAGCTTTTATAGCAAAGTTGGGTTGAAAAATACTTACTTTAACCTACTAACTCGGGTGAAACTAATAACGTAAAAGTATCTTAAGGGTCAATCCTTTTTAATTGTAAACCGAAACCGCACGATTCACCCATATGGAAGAAAATTTTACTCCAAAGATTTCTTCGCAAAAAGGTATTAGGTGGAAAATAGGTGACGGCTCCCAAATTCTCGTTTGGCTTCATAAGTGATGTGTCGATGAAAATTTAATGGAAAAACTTAAATTACCGTAAAAGCCAAATTGATTATAATATTCGGCTAAAGGAGTTCATTCTTCCCAACAGATTTTGGGATATTGACAAACTAAAACTCTTGTCGCCCGATTATATTATTAACAGATCAAAGGCATCCCTCTTCCCAGAAACCCCTTCCTGGATGAGCCTATTTGGGGTCCTAGCCCTTCAAAGCTTATTTACGGCAAAATCGCTAATTGGCTAGCTCACAACCTCACGCCAAGTCTAGAAAAATGGCCACATCGTTGGATTTGGAAGCTTGATATTCCACCCAACCTGAAATTTTTTATGTGGCAAATGTCATACAACGCTCTTAGGATTAGAGCCATCCTTGCTAAGCGTAACATAATCCCTTTCAACCATTGTGCTATTTGTAACACTCACGAGGAATCTTTAGACCATCTTTTGGGGGGTGTTAACTCATTCCCCTTGGCAACTCCAAGATCTAAAGGAGTGGATTCCGCACACCTTACACAAGACCAATCTTCTAAATATGCCGTCCAAAATCGATATGATAGGTCCTCCACTATCAAATTTGTTTTCCTTATGTGGAGTATCTCGGAAGGAAAGAAATTATATTATCTTTCATAATGCTTCTCTTAATGTTCACAGGATTCCGCTTAAAGCAAAAAAATTTATTCTCCGAATGGAGCTCGAGGAATGCAATGACATCTGCAATTCCTCCGGTTCCCCGTTTTCCCCCCTCTTCTCTTCCTCCATCCTCTCAGTGTCTCCTTCCTCCATCCTCGTTTCTGGGAGCCACCTCCCACCTCCTTCTTCAAACTCAACTTCGACGGCTCCTGTTCGGGGTACCTCTCGCAGAAGAAGTATTATCATTAGAGATGTTGATGGCCACCTCCGTAAAGCCGTAGCTTTCAACCTTGGATCTTCTTCCGTTTTCATTGCCGAGGCTACCGCTCTACATCAAGGGATTCGCCTAGCTATCCGGAACAATCTTCGGCACTCCAAATTGGAAGGCGATAATCTTATGGTCATCAATTCAAGAAAGGTATCCGGGTCTCCTCCTGACAAGACAAGCTCATATCATTCGGGATATTCAAGCTCTTCTACGTTCTCTTTCTCCTCGTGGGATATTCGTCATATATACCGAAGAAAACAAAGCAAGCTAGACGTGATCGCCATGTTAGGTCACTTAGTTGATTCTCGCCTTATTATGTATTTATCACATTTCATTCTCGCTCTTCACTTTATTCTCAGAAAAGATAAGGCCGGGAGCCTCCCCGTGCTGTGCGTCTCCTAACCTAACCTTCTTTTCTCCTTACCTTATTATAAAAAAAAAAAAAATTGGCACGTTACATAAATAAATAAAAAGTTTATCAACCTTTTCATTCAACCATTACAATATAAAAAATAATCTTGTTATTATGGATTTCGCAACCTCAAATGACTAGTACCAAAACTTTTAATAATTGAAACCCCAAGACTACAAATCTACAACCATGCATGGGACCGCTAATAAGTGTTAACTCAATCAAAAGAAAAGTTCTCTCTATAAATTGCTTCATTGTTCAATCTCCCACCCCCACAAGCCACCACCACCTTAAAGATGAGACTAAATCTATGTTTGGTGCTAAATGCTAGTTTACTGAACTTATCTTTCTCTTTCATGATCATCAAATACTTCAAATCTAATCAATCAAAAATGTTTTTGGAGCAAAAACATTTTCAAATGACATAAAATGTGTAAAGTAGGAGGCATTTTTGGTTAAGATTGGTAAAGAACTATCAAATCATGGAGCAATAATCTATATGGCCACTACTATAGAGTATATAATTAATCACCCCGTGTGACCCTTTTTGCTTTCTCGTTTCTACACATCTCCATCTTCATACTCTCTAATTGTGGCACCAAAAGACTTCCATGATAAGATAAGGATAGTCACTATTGTAACTAATCGTCGTGTTACATTCTTAGATAATGATATCTTATTTCTAGTTATTTCATTTTATTTATCCTGATTTTTCCCCCTCATACCCTCAAATTTATTGCCCTTTATTTCTTCTTTTGTGAGTATTAGTTTAATTTGTCGATGCATGAATTCTTGACCCAAGTTGTTATAATAGTGTTGAAAAGAGAAGAATAAGGAGATTAAAGTTAAAAAAATGGGAGTGAATTAAATAGTTGTCATATGTAGAGTACAATATTCCTATGTAGCTTTTGATGGATTTGGGAATTTGTAAGCATAAGGTATGAATGGAGGTTAATTTAAATAAAAAATTAATACTGTTTGACGTTTAATTGGAAATTTTATTATTGAAATTAGTAAAACTAAAGTGCGGGAGGGAATAAAGGTAAGGAAAATTAGATTAAGAAAATAAGGAAAAATGATAGTACCTAAGTGATCCCATCAAATTCATTTGGGGGTGTATCATGTATACAAGGAGGTATACGAAATGGAGATCAGAAAAGATGTTTGTGCTCAAGAGTGAGCCATTAAGGATATTTAAATAATATATTATTCATTTTAAACTTATACTCACCAAGGTATAAGAAATGGATAGAAAAGACGTTTGTGCTCAAGAGTGAGCCATTAAGGATATTTCAAATAGTAATATATTATTCATTTTTAACTTATTTTCCATCCAAGGTACAAGGAAATGGAAGAAAAGACGTTTGTGCTAAAGAATAAGCCATTAAGGATATTTAAATAATATATTGCTCATTTTTAACTTATTACACATCCTATATACCAAGTAAAAGATAGATGCAATATTATTTGTTTTCTTATCTCACCATACATCGCCCGTTTTTATTTGATGTTGCCACCGTGAAGTGTTGCTTTGACACTTTGTAGAAGCAAATTCAATAAAGGAACAAACGAGGATTGTGAGGCAGTACCCGATTTTTTTATTTAATGTTGAGGAGAATC
>CANSZD010001677.1:0-289124 GCA_947648045.1 Beta corolliflora | reverse complement strand
ATCTTCATGATATTCTTTTTCTTAATGAGTACGGAGTTAGCCTGATGGATAACGACCTAATTCAAGAAACCGATAAAAAATGGAATAAGCTGGGTTAGATGCATTAGAGAAGAAAAGAGGAAGAAAGGGATTTTGGGTGGTTTCCTCGCACGATTAACTTGACTGATTGGGATTGTATTGCACTTTGGTAAAAGCGTTGTACTCCTTTATTCTCCATCAGGTGAAAAGATCAATGAGATGCGGCCTGGGCCTTAATAATTTCTCTTGCAAAGTTTTCCTCTTTGTCCTGTATTAATGTGTAATCCGGCATCTCTTTAAGTTTTGATCATGCAAGAAGTTTTTCTAAGTTTCTTTTCCTTGTTGAAGCTTGATGTTTGGACCGGATCTTTGTGGCACACAGGCAAAAAGCTTCACCTTATAGTCTCTATCGGGGCAAAATTATCTCGTCGGGCAAGGATCGCAATGTGAAACCGACAAGCTAACACATTTTTACACCTTCATCATTCGACGGCATGCAACATACGAGTGTTTTGGTCGATAATCGTGAAAGAGATTCGGGAAGCTTGTATGCGGACCGGGATATTCTTCCTCCAAGAAAGATAAAGGACACTAAAGCCAAAAAGGTATGTGCTTTTGAATAGTGGATATATTTGAACAAATCTTGAGTTGCTTCTTTAAGGAAGCAAGCCTAACATTCTACTTAAATGGTTTGGAAGGCTTGCTATCCGCAAGAGTACAGATGTTTTAATAAATTTCCTAAGTAAAAATTTAAGTTAATTTATGGTCCCGTGTACAATATGATGTAGAATAATGGAACACCAAAATTCTTACTACTATAACTTTGTACAACTACGCAGCTTTGATGATTGGGATGAAGGTGATGATGGAATATGTTGTATTTCATGTTTGATGATGTCAAATACTTAGGTTTATTTTATTATATAGTTTTTATTTTAGCGTAAATTATAAAATACCAAGAAATAATGTCTTGTTTAAGTTTGCACTTATATCTTGTGGAGAAAGATTAACTTATTAGATCTAAGTCAAGATGTTTAATTTATACACTTTGAATCTTTATAATATGGTATGTTTAATATTCTAGTAACTTAGAATCTTTGCATAAAAGATTCTTTAAGTTATTAGATGTTTTATGCTTGGTTGTTGTGCGTGGAAAACCGTTTGAAATTGGCGCATAAATTGTGGAGCTAACTCCCCTTAAGGTTCTCCAACTAACTCCTCCACTGCGCATAACTGGTCTTGGAAGATAGTTCACTAATGGCTAAAAGGAACGATTTATTTCGTTGCGATAAACATGGAGAAAATGAAAAGAAAAATGAGCCGTGATCTCCACAGACATTACATGCTCACATCATGGAGAACGTGGCGCAAATATGTCCAAGAGAAGAAGGAAAATTACAACTGGCTATATAAGAAGAAATTATTTGAAGAAAAACTTAAGAACTTTCCAAGCGAAAAAAGTCAATCTATTACTTAGAAAGTTTTTCTTGTAATTTCTTATTTATTCAACATACTCATTATTGTAATATTCATAATTGTGTGGGTAGGAGAAAATTCAAAGAATATCCTTGTATTCAAGAGAGAGAAAGAAAGAGAAAAGAGAGAAGAGTTTGAGTGAAGTCAAAAGTTACTGTCATCGGTCTCAGGGGTACTGAGTGACAGGGGAACAAGTTCCCTAGAGGAACCGAGAAGGTTCGATTATAGGTTGTACAAAAGAGAGTCTTTTGGCCTATTATAGTAAAGAGAGTTTGAGTCAAATCCCTCGTGGTCAAGGTTTTCTTCCTATTGGGCCTAGGAAGTTTTCGTTGTAAAAATCTCGTGTGCTTGTCTCTTTCTAATTTCAAGTTTGTTTTAATTCCGCATTACAAATCGAAAATTTCTTCTCGACTCACAGTTCACTCCACTCTTGTAGTTGGTCTAGGTGTTCATACTAGAATAACAATTGGTATCGAGCCTAGTACCTCCCAGGAATCGCTAACACCGAGGAGATTGTACCTAGAAAAATGAACACAACGGGAGAAAAGCTTCGATGAAGGGTATTGACTCGGCGCCCACCTATGTTAATGGAAACATTATCCATCTTGGAAGAATCGTATGGAGATATTTATTAAAAGGCGAAAATTACCAAGTGTGGAAGGTAATTGAAATCGGTGACTTTGAGGTCACAAAGAAGAACGAAAAAGGGAGTGGTTCCTAAACCCCTTGCGAGTTTGACAAAGAGGACTTCGACAAAATGGAGATGAACAACATGGCTAAGAAGCTACTTCATTGCGGGATCTTGGTCCCCATGAACACAATCGAGTCATGGGATGTAAGGCCGCAAAGCAATGTGGGAACTCCTTCAAATTACTCATGAAGGGAACAAGCGAAGTGAAACGATCAAAGATCGATATGCCCATGCATAAGTATGAATTGTTTCACATGAAACAAAAGGAGCCTATTCAAGATATGCTCACTCGCTTCTCAAACATTATAAACGAACTTGAATCTGCAGGAAAGTTAATCTCCCCCGAAGGAACAGTCTGGGGGTACTAAGGAGTCTACCACAAGATGAAAAATGGATGGCCAAGACAACGACACCTCTATGGAAACCAAGGGACTTCTGGCGTTCAACATTGAGCGACTTGTTGGGTTCTTTGATCACCCATGAGTTACATCTCAATACTCATGGCCCGAATCATCAAGCCTAAGGCTCGGCCCTCGGGAGGCGAGGAACAAGAAGACTTAGAAACCGGTGATGAAGAAGCGGGAATGATCGTTAGAAGATTCAAGAAGTTCTTGAACAAGAACTACGCAGGAAAGGTTACCAAGAAACTAACAAAGCAAAGCTGTCACAAGTGTGGAGGCCTTGATCATTTCATCAAGGAATGTCCTCAATGAAAAAAACGAGAAAGCTAAAGGAAGATACAAAGAGAAGGGCAAGGAACAACAAAGATCATTTTCGAAAAAATGATATGAAGATAGCCTTGGTGGCGGCATGGGGAGAGACCGACTCGGAGGAGGAGCAGGAACAAACCGGGAAGAAACCGCCCATCTATGTCTCATGGCAAATATCGAAGAAAAAGTGGAATCATCGAACTCTAAGGTACGCTTTAATGCCATTGAAGAGGAACTTACAGGAATTGAATAAAAGCCAATTAATAAAACTTTTGCTAGAAATCTTAGATGATTACAAAGATGTATGTGCAAAAAGAGATTAATTAACTAATACCTTGAAAATCACTAAGAATCATTCAAATTGGCTTAACTCACTAAAATGTGACACCGAAAAAAGATTCTTTGAACTTTTGACAAGAGTGGAGCTTATCGAGATGCTTTTGAAAAGGTCAAAAATGAAAATTATCTTTTGAATTGGACCTGGGCGAAATCAAAGGGCTAGTTCTCGGGGGAACCTCTTCATCTAATACCCAGAAATATCGCTGAAAATTTGAAAAACAATTTTGATAATATTTTTCAAGAAAATCCGGTATTAAAGAAGAAAGCTGAGCCCTCGAGAACAAGTTTCGACCCAGGTCTCATGAATACAAAAGTATCAAAACAAAGGGAAGAGATGGTCTAGGTTTCAATCATAAAAGAAGAACAAAAAAAAAAAATATGTTGATGCGCCGAAGTAGTAAAATATGTTCTTACTATGGGAACGAAGGGTCACATTGTATCGAGTGTTCCACCCCGAGCCGAACGTATTGAGAGGAACACGTACCTAGTGAAACGAGTTTCAAAAAATGAAGAAAGGCTCAAGTTCAACAATGGAACCCAATCTAGACCAGGTTCCTGCAACTAACTAGTTTGCTATTATGCAGTCGAAGTGATCGGGGGAACAACTTGTGGTACCTCGATAACGGTTGTTCTAAGCACATGGCAGGGAGATAGATCAAAATTTCTCTCACTTTCGGTCTTGCAATGGAGGAACTGTGACCTTTGGAGACAATCTTACGAGGAAACATTGTAGCAGGTTGGTAAGATTGGTAAATCTCGATCACATTCCATATATAATGTATTTTTGGTCGAGGGTTTAAAACATAGTTTACTTAGTATATCTCGGTTTATGATAAGGGAAATACGGTGAAGTTTACTAATGAGTCTTGTGTAGTCGGCAATGAAAGTACAAGAAACCAAGATCCTCGAGGGAACGAGGAAAGGGAACACCTATATGGTTGACCCGAACCTTGTTCCTAGGAATAATCTCATATGCTTAAGTGTGATCGAAGTTGATCCTTTTCGTGGCACAAACGATGTGGTCATGCAAGTCTTGTCCCTACTGCATAAACTAAGTGGAAAGGGACTTGGTGGTTGGGTCTGCCAACTATTAAGTCACTAAACTACGATGTTTGTGATTCTTGTGTTAAAGGCAAGCAAGTGAGATCCTCATTCAAATCGAAGAAAATGGTATGCACAACAAAGTCCATTAAAACTTCTTCACATGGACTTATGTGGCCCCGTATGTATCCAAAGCCGATCCGGTAAGAAATATGTATTAGTCATAGTAGATGATTTTTCGAGATACACATGGGTTATTTTTCTTCATAGTAAGGATGAAACGTTGATGAATTTCTAACCTTTGCTTCAAAAGATTCAAAGAACTAGTGGTTTTAAACTCAAGCATTTAAGATCGACCATGGTACGGAGTTTGAAAACTCCAAGTTTGATGAATTTTGTAGCAATGAAGGTTTAGATCATAACTTCTCGGCTCCAATAACACCACAACGAGAATGGTGTAGTCGAAAGGAAGAACCGGACTCTTGAGGATATGGCAAGGACGATGATAATTGCAAGCGGTCTTCGAAGAACTTTTAGAGGGCAAAAGAACACAACATGCTACATCATCAATCGTGTCATGCTAACGCCAATCACCATGAAGACTCCTTATGAGCTACTTAGAGGAAGAAAACCCAATATTTCTTATTTTCGTATTTTTGGATGTAAATGTTTTGTACATAACAATGGAAAGGACAACTTAGGAAAGTTTGATGCTGAAGTGATGAGGCTATTTTTCTAGTATATGCCTTAGTAGTAAGGCTTATCGTGTCTACAATAAGCGAACAATGTGTGTCGAGGAAAGTGTCCATATTATTTTTGATGAGACTAACTCCCTGCAGGAACAGAGTCACAATGATAACTTTGAAATTGGTTTGACTCGTCCTGATGAGTTTAATCAAAATGATGAGGAACTAACCCCGTAGGGAAAAGAGAAGAAGCAAGTTCCCGACCCGATAACCCCGTGCCCGATCCCCTTGAGGAACAAGCAACAGGAGGAACTCGGGAGAATCAAGGAACTCTGATCCAGAAGAAGATCAAGTGAATCAATCACCTCAAGAAACTCAAGAAGCCACTAGGAGATTTGATCCAAAGCCTTGGAGACATCAAAATTCTCATCCTTTAGAATTGATCATAAGTGACATTGAAAAGCGAACTCAAACGAGATCCCAATTGAAGATTTTTTATGCTTTTCACGCTTTCTTATCTATGTGACGAACCTAAGGACCATATGGAAGTGCTTGAGGAGGCCGATTGGATCAACGCTATGCAAGAGGAGCTAAATGAGTTCCGGAGGAACAAGGTATGGCACCCCGGAGAACAAACCAAAGAACCGAAGGTTATAGGACTTAAATGGGTCTTCAGAACAAACTTGACGAACATGGAACTGTGGTAAGGAACAAGGCTAGACTTGTCGCCAAAGGTTATAATCAACAAAAAGGTATTGATTTGACGAAACCTTTGCTCATGTTGCTAGAATAGAAGCAATTAGAATTTTGATTGCCTTTACGCCTTTATGGGATTTAAGTTGTACCGTATGGACGTCAAATGTGCATTTCTAAACGATTTTTAATTGAAGAAGTCTATGTGGAACAACCTCCTGGATTTGAAAATCCGGAACTTCCAAATCAAGTTTATAAGCTTGATAAAGCTCTTTAGGGGCTGAAACAAGCTCGTAGATCTTGGTATGAAAGGTTGTCAAAATTCCCGCTTTCACATGATTTCATAACAGGTAAGGTTGATAGGAACCTTGTTCCTTCGATCAAAAGGAACAGACATATTAGTAGTCCGATTTATGTTGATGACATAATTTTCGGTGCTACTAATGATCTTCTTTGAAGGAGTTTGCTTGATCTTATGAGTAGTAAATTCGAAATGAGTATGATGGGAGAGTTGAACTTCTTTTGGGATTGCAAATCAAGCAAATCGAAAGAGGAACAATGATCCATCAACAAAAATATGTCAAGGAACCGCTCAAGAAATATGGACTATAACATTCAAAATCAACCACACTCCCATAGGAACAGAACAAGGTTAGATGAAGATTCAAATGGTTCATTACTTTACTTAACTCGCAAGTAGACCCGATATTTCTTTTAGTGTTGGTTTATGTGCTCGGCTCCAATCAAATCCCAAAGAATCTCACTTAACAAGAGTTAAGAGAAAACTAAGGTATTTGAAAGGAAGCGATGACTTATGTTTGTTCTATCCCTCGAAGTGATGTGTTTGACCTAGTAAGCTATTCGGATGCGGATTATGCTTAGAGACTTGGTTAACCGCAAGAGCACATCAAGTATTGTATAGGATCAAGCTTAGAATCATGGAACTCAAAGAAGCGTAATAATGTTGCCTTATCCACAGCGAGGCGAGTATGTGGTTGCTGCTGCATGCTTGTTCCTGTGTCCTTTGGATCAAGCAAAAAGTAAGAGATTTTGGCATTAAGTTTGAGTGTGTTCCTATCTACTTGTGATAATACTAGTGCTATTTGTATCTCTAAGGATCCAGCTTCATCATTCAAGGGTCAAGCATATTCACATTAGACATCATTTCCTTAAGGATAATGTAGAAAAAGGTCTTGTCAAACTTGAATTTTGTCCAACCGAAAATCAAATAGGCGACATTTTGACTAAACCACTTCCTAGAGAAAAATTCGAGAAAATTCTTTTAGTGCTACTTCAAATAAAACCCTTAGTTACAAGATTACACTAAGTGGCCAACGAACATTTTGTGAATTTAATCACTCATTACACAGCCATTGTAAAGAACTCACATTGGTCTTCATAATACTCCCCTTATTGTTCATGCATATACTTGAGTAAATATAGAAAGGTTGTTGTACATATAGAATGAACATGTTACATGCATGAGTTCACACTTCCAACTCTTTTCTTTCTTTTCACGTAAATATTATTTTTATTTTTTCTCTTCTTCTATTTATCCTCCACCAATATTTTTTAAATGGCAACGTTTCACCAGCGTTCATGTACAAACCTAAAACTAAAATCATTCACCGGATTTAAAGAATGAAGGGAAAAGCCACATTTAATTCCTCTTCACAATTCCCATAAATTCGCCCCAAAAATAAAAATCCATCAAATCAAACCAAAATTTACACGACAATTAATCCCATTTACCCCAAAACCATTGCCTCTCGCAAAACCGCCCCTTCTCTCTCTCTCTCTCTCTCTATACAAATCAGCCATCTTCATCTTCCTCACCTAAAACCCTAAATGGCTCCCAAAAGAAAAACCTCCGAAGATACCAAAAAATTTCCTAAATAAAAATCTTCACCCCCGGTGGATTATAACGAAGCGAGAATGAATCTTCCAACTCAAATGAAGATTCTCTCGGGTTCTCAAGTAAATTGGGCGAGAAAATGAAGTGCTCCCTCCAAAGAAAGAAGAAGATTTGGATGATGCTGAAACAGAGCAAGAAAAAGAAATCTTGGTACCTACGAAAAGGGGTAAGAAATCAAAATCCTCTAAGTATATCATTGGGTTTTGTGTCGATTTTACCTGGTGCAAGAAAGTTAAGTGGAGTCAGTCTCTTGATCTTGTTAAGTTTCAAAAATGGGTCAAAATTTTGAGTTTTGATGAAGGTCTTTATGAGAGTGAGATGAGTGAGTTTGTTGCTAAGTTTGAAAATACCGAGGGTTTATGCATAAGTGTTGTCAATGGGAAATTGGTTAAGTTCACTGAAAAGAACTTAGGGGAGTGGTTTGATGTACCTACTAAGGGGTACAAGGAATATGTGAAGGGTAGGGCTAAGCTAAATGTAAATGGGGCTTCAAACGCTACTATCTTGAGTTATTTGGGGGTAAGGAGTATGACCAGTCCCTAGATCAGAAAGATCTCTCTCCTTTTCATAAATTTTTGTTTCACTTGGTTTGGCGCTTTATTCTGCCAAGGACTTCCAAGAGGACGCAAGCGAGCCTCATGGATCTTTCCTTGATGTTCTGCCTTGCTAAGAATATAAAAATAAACTTCCCTGCTTTAATGATTTCTCACCTTTCCTCTTGTATCACCCACAACACCAAGGTGGGGTATGCTAACCCTGATTTACGTTATCCTCAAGAAGAATCAAATTAAACTCCCTTCTAGTACCTCTTTTGATCTTGAGCCCGATAACTATTTGACCAAGGAGACATTATCCAGTCGTCTCCCGTGGTACAAGTGGGATGTTAGACTTTGAGGTAGCGAAACTAAGGGGAAGATTGAAACCGGGGATAAAGCGAAAGTTAGAGGAAGAGGTGAGTCTTGAAGGACCTAGGTCTGTTCGTAAGAGTCAGAGAATTGCAGAGACCAAGGCTCCCAAGGAACAAGGTCCGGGAGCGCTCATATTGATCTTGATGAGGATCAAGCTCCTTCAGATCCCGGGCTGTTGATTTTCCTCTTCTCTCCACCACCGGTCTTCATGGTTTATCGTATACAATTCAGAGTCTTTGTCTCTCCTTCACACCCGCAGTCCGGGGTCTTGAAGCATGGGTTGCCCGTGTTGATCTTCGCCAGAGCGCGATCCTCACAAGTGTGCAAAGAGGAGAATCACTGTTCGGGAGAAGATTGATATTGTGGTCGGTGCTTTCCCTTGTTCGCCCAAGCCCTCCAATCCCTAATCCCCTTCCCTTCTACTTAATCCGATGAAACAATATTTTTTGGTTGGTTTGTATTACAACAATGGTGACTAGTTGTTACTCTCTTTTATCTCCCATCCCTTTTTGGTGATAAATGTTTTTGGGTTTATATCCTTTCTTTCCTTACTTGTCTTTCTTTGTGCTTTCATCTCTTTTTCTTACCTTCATCTTGAACTCGGTTTGTGCATTTTTCATACCTATGTGCTTTAATCTCATCTTCATATGCTCATTATAATGTTTGGATGGCTAGTATTATTAGATGAGTTTTTGAGCTACTACGCTTTGACATTGTTGTACATGATGAACTCTTAGAGTACTGCTTGGTACTTAGTTGTTTTTGATGATGACAAAAGGGGGAAGAAGTAGAGTGGCACATAAAAATTCCAATTCTAGTCCTCTTCGGTTCTAGGTGATGATTTTTTGGGATTTTTATTTTTTCAAAACCGATTTATGTTAGTTTTGTATTAGTTTTCTGTTAGTTTAGTGCTATTAGTTTAGTGCTAGATTTATCTTCATAGTCTTTTGTTAGTTTTGCTTTTAAAACTCATTAGCTCTTGATTCTTACGCTTTAGTTAGTTTATTTTTCTTATTTAGTTTTTTATATGCCTTATATTTGCCATCATCAAAAAGGGGAAAATATTGTTGTATTTCATGTTTTGATGATGTCAAATACTTAGGTTAATTTGATTATATAGTTTTTATTTTAGCGCAAATTATAAAATAACAAAAATAATGTCTTGTTTAAGTTTACATTTATATCTTGTGGAGAAAGAATAATTATTTAATCTAAGTCAAGATATTTAATTTATACACTTTGAATCTTTATAATATGGTATGTTTAATATTCTAGTAACTTAGAATCTTTGCATAAAAGATTTTTTAAGGTATTAGATGTTTTTGTTGCTGTTGTTGTGCGTGCAAAACAGCTTGGAAATTGCAGCGCATAAATTGTGGAGCTAACTCCTTAAGGTTCTCCAACTAACTCCTCCACCCGTTAATAACTTGCTGGAAGATAGTTCACTAACGGCTAAGTGGAGCGGTTTATTTCCGTTGCGATAAACATGGAGAAAATGCAGCGAAAAATGAGCCATGATCTCCACAACATTACATGCTCACATCATGGAGAACGTGGCGCATAATATGTCCAGTAGAAGAAGGAAAATTACAACAGCTATATAAGAAGAAATTATTTGAAGAAAAACTTAAGAACTTTCAAGCGAAAAAAAGTCAATCATTACTTAGAAAGTTTTTCTTGCAATTTCCTCTTTATTCAACATACTCATTATTGTAATATTCATAGTGTGTGGGTGAGAGAAAATTCAGATAATATCCTTGTATTTAAGAGAGAGAGAGAAAGAGAGAAGACGTCGAGTGAAGTCAAAGTGAGTGTCATCGGTTCGGGGAACCGAGTGACCGGAGAACAAGTTCCTAGAGGAACCGAGAAGGTTCAAGTATAGGGTTGTACAAAAGAGAGTCTTTTGGCCAATTATAGTAAAGAGAGTTTGATTCAAAATCCCTCGTGGTCAAGGTTTTTCTTCCTATTGGGCCTAGGATGTTTTCCTTGTAAAAATCTCGTGTGCTTGTCTCTTTCTAATTTCAAGTTTGTTTTAATTCCGCATTACAAATTGAAATTTTCTCCTCAACTACAATTCACCCCCCCTCTTGTAGGTGGTCTAGTGTTCATACTAGAATAACAGAATATGGCGAGCCCCAAAGATCCCAAATCCTGCTTACAAAGGACCATGGAAGGCTAAGATGATGATGGAAAATGATACTTCTGTCTAGCGGCACATGATTTCTAGTAAAAGCGTATGATATTAAAATTACAGTAAATATTCTTATGTATCTAATTATTTATACTTATGCTTCAATTGAGCATAATATGCTTAATAAAATTATTGTTGATATATATTATTGATTTTGTATTGATTAATAATGAAAAAATGAAAAAAAAAAATTTGTTTTTGGGGTAGTTAACTGCTTTTTACCCAACCCCCATAATAGTTAATCATTTACCGCTGCGGTTTTGGGTAAGAACCGCAGCTTAATACTAAAACCGCAGCGGCAAATGATTAACTGATGAGGTCCGGAACCGCAGCGGCTAAAATTTGGCTACCACTGCTAATCCAACCACTGCGACCAAAAACCGCAACGGTAAGCCCGGTTTTAACCGCAGCGGTTGAACTTTATTCCACTAGTGTAACCGCTACCTCCCCGGTAACGACGCCAAAATTTGACGGGTCATTATATACTCGCCAAATATAACCTAATTTACCCAATATAGGATAAGTATAGGGTCGAATCCACAAAGAAGTAGGGTTAAATCAAGAGTTAATTAGCTAACTACAATGAGCTAACTCAATTTTTGGGTTTTCGAAAGTTTAACAATGATTCTAAAATCTAAATAAACTAGGAAATTTGCAAAGTAAATCAACAAGCAAGTAAAGGAGATAAAATAAGGGAAAAAATACTAGGGGATTAGGGGATTCGCCAACATTCAAACTAAGAATCCAACAATCAAAGCCCGGGGAAACAAATGGGCGATCACAAGTGGAAAATCACCAACATATAAACTCTAATTAGTCTCTCGAGCTAATTAGAGGAGCTTGATTAGTCACTCATGACCTATTCTCATGGCATGAGCAACCAATCTAGCCAAATCAAGCACAACATGATCAATCAAGCTTCCTAAACTAGAAAATGCCTATTTTCATGGAGATCCTAGTCTAGCAAACCAAACTTAGTTTATTCCTAGCTTCATTTCTCAATCCTTCACTAGAAATTCCAAATATGTAAGTTAAGTGATGATCAAGCACCCAACAAACCAAGTAAAACAAGTTTCGATCAACAAGTTCAACCCCAAAAGTTAACCCCCTAACTTGATCTAAGATTCAAAGAGTAAAAAAGAAGGTTACATCCTTTTCTCTAGTAAGAAACTACTCACACAATATGGAAATAAAACAAAACAAAGCTTGAAATAACTTCATCACCATAACCATGGAGGAAAAAGAGAAAAAATGCAAATAATCAAGTACTAAAGCAAGATCTAAACAAACAAGCATGAAATAAATAAGAATAATGGAAGAAAAGAAGAAAATAAACAAAGATTACCAACTTTAAGCTTTCATAAATGAAGAATGGAGATCCATAAGCTTCAAACTTCCACTTTTCTCTCTCCTAGGGTTTTGTTCTAAACTTTAATGCTAAAACAAGATCTAATCTTTCTCTAATCTCTAATTAAAAATTGCCTAAGTTAAAATAAGAGGAGTCCCTCTTTTATAGTCATAAGAAATAAAACAGAAAATTACAAAAACAAATCGTATTAAAACAAAAAAGTCGCAATAGCGTTTCGGAAAAATGACCCGACCAGGGCGGGTAAGATAACCCGAGCACTCGGGTGGCTTGACCCGAGCCCTCGGGTCACAATACCCGGGCGGGTCAAATAGTCAGAAATCATGGTGACTTCTCAAAGCAAGCGACCCGAGCGGGTATGTGATCCCAAGCCCTCGGGTTAGCAGACCCGGGCACTCGGGTCAACATACCCGAGCAGAAAGACCCGATGGTGAAGAGGCGGTTTGGTGGCCGAGCTAACCCGGGCAGGTCCGACGACCCGGCCCTCGGGTCGCCGCCCTCCTCTCTTTCTTCTTGTCTTTCGAGCCCATTGGTGCTCCAATCCTTCAATGCTTAGCCTCGGGCTTGTGCATAAATCCTCCAAGCGCGCTCCAAATCCTGAAATAAAACCAAACACCTAAAGAAAGAGCGCAAAGGAGGGAAGATGCACAAAAAGAAAGAAAAGGAAGAAACTTAACCTAAATTAACCTAACAACTATCATAAAAACTATTAGAAACTAATCATAAGTTAAGCATATAAACCAATCATCACATGGTGAAGATCAAGACTGAAGACTTGTATAGATCATAGAATTTGTAGATATTGTTGTAATAATAGTTCTTTGTAAATAGCTATTACATCACTCAATTAATAAAAAAAACATAGAGATGTTTATGCATAATTTTCATAGATGATTCAACAATTCTTTTGAATGAAATGAGCAACCAATGTTATAAATGACCCAATCTCAACTAAGAGGAAAAACTGCAAATCTAACTAAGCTAAATTGTATGATGTTCCATCTTACATTTTAAAATTGTTCTCCAACTTCAAATGGATCAATCATATATAATTTGACATAATTAGATTGGTAGTTATAATCTCCGAATTGATTTTAGGCCGTTTCATGTGTCTCACTTTAAATGGCCAAATTTCAATTAGCCAAACACAATCTGCAAATTTGGTCTCAAATTGATCATTTTTCTCAAACTGACTTAATAATCTTCAATTAAGATTATTTCTCAAAAGCCTTCAATTAGGAAGCAAACCTCTTTTCCTAAGACCTCTTGAAAATTATAAACGTAATCACTAACTAAGGTGGTTATTTCAATCCTTGATTAATCGCTAATTAGGGCGATTAACTCCAATCATTAGTTAATCCCTAATTAGGTCATGAATACAAACACATTAAAAAACTAATGGTTATTTCCTATGAACTCTTGAAAATTATAAACGTAATCACTAACTAAGGTGGTTATTTCAATCCTTGATTAATCGCTAATTAGGGCGATTAACTCAAAATTTTCATTTAATCACTAATTAGGGTGATTATCTCCAATCATTAGTTAATCCCTAATTAGGGTGATTAACTCAAACTCTTTATTTAATCACTAACTAAGGTGATTATCTTCAACCTTGGGTAATCACTAATTAAGGTGATTAATTTAACCCTTCGTATATAATCACTAATTAGGGTGATTATTTACTGACCTTCATTTTAATCGCTAATTAAGGTGATTAATTTCACCTTTCATATTTAATCACTAATTAGAGTGATTATCTTAAACCTTGGTTAATTACTAATTAAGGTGATTAATTTAACCCTTCTTATTTAATCACTAATTAGGGTGATTAACTTAAACCTTAATAATCGTTAATTAGGGCGATTATTTTTCTCATTTAATTATTAATTAGGGTGATTATATTAAATCTTGAATAATCACTAATTAAGGTGATTACTTCCTTCCTTCATTTTTAATCACTAATCAAGGTGATTATCATTCCTCTTAAGTTTAGTCACTAATTAGGGTGATTATCTAAGTCTCCATTTTTAATCACTAATTAAGGTGATTATCTTGATCCGCCTTCATATTTAATCACTAATAGTGATTATCTTAACCCCATTTCATTCAATAATTGAAGTGATTACCTTATTCCTAATAGATTTGTCTAATTCTAAAAGGTGAGTTATTCATAATCTATTTTCCTTTCCTTTTCTTCCCCAATGGAATTGGCCATTTATGGTGAGGCATAAGATCGAACTACGATGGTTTTGGTCCATGAGTGGATTCCAATCCCGTAAGGATTCGTACGTGGTGCAACTTCGATGCTCAAGCCTACCATGTACAAATGATATATTGGTCCTAAATAAAAATGGTTGATATGTATATGTACAAACTATGTGATTTTGTTTCTTTTTAATAGCCATGATTACTTTAAAATGGATAATAACGCATTTAGTAAGAGCCCGTTCAGTAGAACGGAAGAGGAGACGAGTTCCAGACGTTCACACCTCTTAACCTAAACCCCGAACCCTATCTCATGCTATGAAAGACCAATTTTCAAAAAGCTTTATCCATATGAAGTCATCATCGTTTTAAATGATATTTCTTGAAATTGATTTTAAAACGATTTATTAAATAAATCTGTCCCTATTCAGATATTAATTGGGTGGTGACTTCAAAGTTTTCTAAAACTCATAGTCCAATGAGAGACTTTTGTGGGATTCAGACCGTTAATTAAGACAGTAAAAAATCGGGTACCACACTGCCCCTTGATGACCTTCGAACAAGCTCGGCCTATTTAGCCACCCCATGATGACTCCTTGGTGATTGAGACGAAGATCGCCAACGCAAGAGTTAAGAGGATCTTAATTGATGGCGGGTCCTCCGCAGATATCATCATCCTGGATTGCCTAAAAAAACTCAAGTATCAAGAGAAGGATACAGCTCCCATCCATCAGCCACTGATAGGCTTCGGGGGCAACTCGGTACATTACATCGGCACTATCAAGCTCCCAGTGCGACTCGGTGAAAAAGGCAAAGGAAGATGCCTACCAGTTGACTTATTGGTGGTGGACATCCCATTGCCATACAACGCAATTGTGGGTCGTCCTATGTTGAACAAAATCAAAGCAGCCCGAAGCAATATGTGACGGATGAGGGGGGATGTCGGCAAAATCCATAGGGACCAGCAATTAGCAAGAGAATGCAATGTCAATTGCTTGAAAAATGGCACCACTTCATCCAAAGAAGTAACACCACTGAACAAGAGAAAGAGGAACGAAGATGAGGCACCCCTGGACTGCCTCATCATCTACTTTTCGGAGAACCCAAAATGCTACAACCACCCTCAACCAGTTGAGGAAGACGAGGAGTTCACCCTTCATGAAGAACTTGGCCACCGAGTGAGGGTAGGCCGAACAACAGATCAAACACTGAGGGAGGAAATCATCATGGTCTTGAGGGAGTACATGGACGTTTTTGCCTATGAGGCAACGAACATGCCCGGCTGGACCCTAATTTCATGTGCCATGAACCGAACATCAAAGAGGAATACCGTCCAGTTAAGCAAAATTTGAGGCACCAAGGCCCGAAAATAAACGCGGCAAAGACCAATTGAAGTAAAGAAGCTCTTAAAAGCAGGATTCATTGAAGAGTGTCAATACACTGAATGGTTAGCCAACGTTGTGCTTGTCAAGAAGTCTAGCAGAGTATGGTGGATGTATGTGGATTTTACTGACTTAAACAAAGCATGTCCAAAGGACAACCATCCCCTCCCTAACAATTAAGATAAACAGATTGGTCTACTCAACCGCAGGGCATGCGCTTCTCAGTTTCATGGACGCCAATGTGGGGTACCATTAATTACCTAAGGTTGAGAAGGATAGGCCGCACACTGCCTTCATTACAAGCCAAGGAGTCTACTGCTACAAGATGATACCCTTCGGGATAAAAAAATGCAGTAGCCTCCTATCAACGCACAGCGAACAAGATCTTCCAAGGCCAACTATGTAACTGCACTTCCGAAGCGCTAGCAAATCACACTAAGCAAATCGGATTTTTTTTCTAAAATGAAAGCAGAAGGACGGAAGCGAGAGGAGACGGAAAAGAACGAGACGGGAACGGCAAAGCACGAGGCGCCAACACCGAAGAGACGAACAACCGCACGCACGAGAACCGCCGATGGAAACGGCACTAACACTGACCACCACAAACCACATCACAAAGAAGGGAGAAGATTGAGCGAGAGAAAGGGAACACGGGAGTGAGGGGAATTAGAGGATTTTGGGTTTCTTCAATTCTTGGTGATGAACAAGAAGAAATTGAGAACTTGTAAATCTAAAAATATGATGAAGCATCGGAATTTTGGTTGTCTTCATCTGTACTTGACACGGATAAAAGAGAAGGAGAAATGAGAGTTTGAACATATTTGAGACCTCAATGAATCAATCGGATTTTTTTTCTAAAATGAAAATACTAATCCTGAAACCATATAAGCAAATATCATTTGCAATATAAAATAGAGTTTTCCTTTGTCTTAAAACACTAAATTTTTCTTTAATAAACTTCATCAAACTATGCTCAAATATTATTATTAAGCTAAGATACATAATTAGCGTCTAATTAAACCTGCTTAAAAAATATGGGCTATTACAATCTACCAACCTTAAAAGAAATTTCGTCCTTGAAATTTGGAAATAGAATTCTTGAGAACATCAGAAAGCGAATAAGATCACATAAACATGTTTAACGAAAATCAAATCAAATCAACTCTTAGCTTAACTCCTAATAACTCAAAAAAATCAATTGCTTCCTCAACAAATAATCACTATACTCGAATAATTCCTAGTAAACCTCAATTAATACTTAATAACCTCGAATTTACATTTACTCGCAGAGGAAACAAACACCTATAAAACGATCCCCGACTCAGTGGGTCGGGGCCACACAACAAATTTCAAAACCAAATATCATCCAATAGAATACTTTACTCAATTCCCAAACAAATAATATTTTATTCTCAAATAAATACTTTAATACTTCTAGATACAACCTCTGAATCATTAATCCAATTATAATTTCATAACCAAACACTCTCTTTTGATCCACACCAAGCCTCCCACATACACCAGCAAATTACAGAAGAAAAAAATACAAAACAAACAAAAACTAAAATGAGCGGAAAGCTCAGTAACTTAACTTCAGCCCGTCAAAACATTTTAGTCCATAAGCGTATTTCATATTATAATTAAACTTGGTAATTGTCCGGAAAAGAATTCATCCTTTTAAATATATCGTTGGCATAGCTCAATTACTTAACACAAATCGCTAGCAAGTACAAGTTTTGACAAAACATAACGTAACATAACATAATATTCGACCTTATCCCGATCTTAACTGCACTTATATCCGAATCATTTTCCTCCACCAATACATTTCTTTCGAACATAAAGGTTACCTCAATTGCAAACCAATTTCTTAAGCTCTATATCCAATAACTCATAACCTTAATGCTTCTTTAATTCCTTCGGGCTCCAGAAATCAATATCCATAATACACCTCAACACAATACAATAATTAATAGTTATTCTGAAACTAATATCATCAACCATAATAAAACTACAACCATTAAATTTTTTCGGCTCTATGAACTTTCAGGGAGTGCAATCCAAATCCGATTCAATTGTTCACTAATCAGTATACATTGACAAACTCCAACAATCACCGTACATATATAACCCCATTAGTTCTTATATAATTTCATAATATAATGGAATTAGACAAATACATAATATGAATTTGAAAGCTTTGAAAACCAGCGTGACATATCAAAATTAAGCTTAGCCCACAACTATTTTTGAGAATAATCAAAACTTGAATTATAGAAAAATAAACATTCTTAACAACCTCTACATAAATTAGAAATTTTGGGTCTTGGAATTAAAGAGATGAAACAGGAAGAAATAGGTACAGATTATACCTCATAATACTAAGCTTGGGTTTCCCTTTTGAAAAGAAATAAAACTGGAAAGGGGTAGTATACAGCAGCTGCAACACGCTGCAGCAACGCAACAACAGGGGCAGCAACACCTACAACTTCCAGAGAGCATAACTCATAACTCCGAACTCCGATTGAAGAAATTTTTGCGCTTAAATTCACTACCTTTTCGAGATCTACAAACTTGATGCTACAAATAGAGACAAAACTGACTGCACGAGAACCGCAACGGACACAAGCACCAAAAAAACGATCCTGGACCTGTGGGTCAGGGCCACAACATAACAGCTTCAAAACCAAATATCATAATACTTTACTCGATTCCCAAATGCAGAATATTTTATTCTCAAATAAATACTTTAATATTTCTAGATACAACCTCTAAATCATTAATCTAATTACAATTTCATAACCAAACTCTCTCTTTTGATCGACACCAAGCCTCCCATATACACCTGCAAATTACAAAGGAAAAAAATACAAAACAAACAAAAACTAAAATGAGCGGAAAGCTCAGGAACTTTACTTCACCCGTCAAAAACATTTTAGTAAACAAGCGTTTTTCATATTATAATCAAACTTGGTAATTGTCCGGAAAAGAATTTATCATTTTAAATATAGTGCTGGCATAGCTCAATTACTTAACACAAATCCCTGGCAAGTACATGTTTTAACAAAACATAACGTAGCATAACATAACATAATATTCGACCTTATCTGGTCTTAACTGAACTTATATCTGAATCATTTTCCTCCACCTGTACCTTGCCCACTTTTCATCTCAGCTCATGATCTAAGCCAGCTAAAACAAATACGAAACCCTTTTTATATTATCATATTGAAATCGTATTTCAAGAAACATAAATATTTCTGAACAATTCCAATAACTAAACAAAAGCATTCTTTCGTAACTATTCAATAGCAATTCAGAACTCAACTCATATAGATACATTTATAACAATGGCCATGACTATAAACGATATACAATATTAAAAATACAATACATACGGGCATATTAAATACATTTTGCTGAACATAAAGGTTACCTCAATTGCAAACCAATTTCTTAAGCTCCATATCTAATAACTCATAACCTTAATGCTTCTTTAATTCCTTCGAGCTCCACAAATCGATATCCATAATACACCTCAACAACAATACAATAATTAATAGCTATTCGGAAACTAAGCTCATCAACCTTAATGAAACCACAACCAATAATACTTTTCGGCTTTATGACCTTTCAAGCAGTGCAATCTAAATTCAATTCAATTGTTCACTAATCAGTATACATTGACAAACTCCAATAATCACAGTGCATTTATAACCCCCATTAGTCCTTATATAATTTAATAATATAATGGAATTACAAAAATACATAATATAATTTTGAAAGCTTTGAAAACCAACGTGACATATCAAAATTAAGCTTAGCCCACAACTATTTTTGAGAAAAATCAAAACTTGAATTATAGAAAAATAAACATTCTTAACAACCTCTACATAAATTAGAAATTTTGGGTCTTGGAATTAAAGAGATGAAACAGGAAGAAATAGGTACAGATTATACCTCATAATACTAAGCTTGGGTTTCCCTTTTTGAAAAGAAATAAAACAGGAAAGGGGTAGTATACAACAGCTGCAACACGCTGCCTCAACGCAACAACTGGGGCATTAAAAGCTACAACTTCCAGAGAGCATAACTCATAGCTCCGAACTCCGATTGAAGAATTTTTTGCGCCTAAATACACTAACTTTCCAAGATCTAAAACGTTGATGCTACAAATAGAGACAAAACTAACTGCATGCTGCTTGAAACAGACGGACATAGCAGAGGAGACGGAATAGAACAGACGCGGGCACGGCAGCACGAGGGGCCAGCACTGGAGAGACGAACAACCGCCTGCAGGAGCACTGCCGACGGAAACGGCACTAACACTGACCACCACAAACCACATCACAAAGAAAAGAGAAGATTGAGCGAGAGAAAGGGAACACGAGAGTGAGGGGAATTAGAGGATTTTGGGGTTCTTCAAGACGAACAACCGCCTGTAGGAGCACTGCCGACGGAAACGGCACTAACACCGACCACCACAAACCACATCACAAAGAAAAGAGAACATTGAGCGAGAGAAAGGGAACACGGGAGTGAGGGGAATTAGAGGATGGTTTCTTCAATTCTTGGTGATGAACAAGAAGAAATTGAGAACTTGTAAATCTGAAAATATGAGGAAGCATCGGAATTTTGACAGCTCAAGGGATTAACTTTTTTCGGTTGTCTTCATCTGTACTTGACACGGATGAGAGAGAAGGAGAAATGAGAGTTTGAACATTTATAATATTTGACACCTCAATGAATCAATCGGATTTTTTTTTTTTAAATCAAAATACTAATCCTAAAACCATATAAGCAGATATCATTTGCAATATAAAATAGAGTTTTCCTTTGTCTTAAAAAACTAAATTTTTTATAAACAAAATTCATCAAACTATGCTCAAATAATATTATTAAGCTAATATACATAATTAACGTCTAATTAAACCTGCTTAAAAATATGGGCTATTACAATCTACCACCCTTAAAAGAAATTCCGTCCTCGAAATTTGGAAATAGAAATCTTGAGAACATCTGAAAACGAATAAGATCAAATAAACATGTTTAACGAAAATCAAATCAAATCAAATCAACTCTTAACTTAACTCCAATACCTCAAAAAAATCAATTGCTTCCTCAACAAATAATAACTAAACTCGAATAATTCCTAATGGATAGAGCTCAATTTCCTTCAAATCATCATTCCAAAATACCAATAGCTTTCATCACTTTGCCAAATCTAAATTCTCAATAATTCAACCTTCAATTTCTCAATTTCTATTCCTCGAATCTTAACAACTAATAACCCAAATCGATTTCAGACTATCCCAAGAATCTTTTACCCTCGCTAGGTGGCTAACTCGGCACACGGTTGCAGGGTTGCTCTGATACCACCTGTAACAGCCCGCACTTTCGAGTTGTTAGCTAATCACACTTAACATTCATAAACCTCAATTAATACTTAATAACCTCGAAATTACATTTACTCGCAGCGGAAACAAACACCTAAAAAATGATCCTGGACCTGTTAGTCAGGGCCACAACACAACAGCATCAAAACCAAATATCATCCTATAGAATACTTCACTCGATTCCCAAACAAAGAATATTTTATTCTCAAATAAATACTTTAATACTTCTAGATACAACCTCTGAATCATTAATCTAATTACAATTTCATAACTAAACTCTCTCTTTTGATCCACCCCAAGCCTCCCATATACACCTGCAAATTACAGAGGAAAAAAAATACAAAACAAACAAAAACTAAAATAAGCGAAAAGCTCAGTAACTTTACTTCAGCCCGTCAAAACATTTTAATTCACAAGCGTTTTTCATATTATAATCAAACTTGGTAATTGTCCAGAAAAGAATTCATCCTTTTAAGGGAAATTCCTACAAGTAACCCTGTACTATGGAATATTTGTAATGGTAAACCGTTTTTTTTTTCAATTTCAAAAATAACCCTATACTTAGTAATATTATACGAAAGTGACATTAATGACGGTAAAACTGTTAATTCAACCGTTAGTGTTATTGGTTTACCTAACACAGGTTAACCCTAACCCCCGACCACCACCCAACCACCACAGTTCCACCCCTCCACGATTGTCCCACCCCTCCACATGAACCCCACTCCACCACTAATGTCCCACCTCCCCACCTAAATCCAAACCCACCACCACTTTCCCACCCCGTGAAACCACTTGACTCATCGAAATCCCAACCTACCCTTGAAACCACCACCCCTCAATCTGAACCCCACTCCACCTACCAAAACCACCATTTTAACTACTCGAAACCACCTTATCTACAAGATAGAGGAAGAGATAATCAGGGTCGCAGCGAAGCAGGCAGAGGAGGGAGGAAGACTCGAGCAAAATAGAGAAGGGCAAAGCACCAACACCGAAAAGTCGCGGTCATAACAAGAGCGGCGCAACAACGGTAGCACCACCACCATCGAATTAATGAGAAAGAAAAGATGCAACAGCACATCCGGTCCCACGAACACCACCAAAGACAAACAACGTGAAGGGGAGAGAGAACAGGGAGCGGTGAAGATCCGGGGAGACAAAGACGAAAGATAAAGAGAGATGAGAAGAGAAGTCACGGGGAAGGAGAGAGTAACGAGGAGAGAGAGAAAGGCATCGGGAGGGAGAGAGTGACGGGGTATGGTGTTTCCGGTGGCATGGTGGTGGTGGGGTAGGGATTTAGTGGGTTAGGTAGTGGTTTGGGGATAACTTGGGTTAGGATAGTAAATAGGTTTAACGGTTGAAGTAACAGTTTAATCATCATTAATGTCACGGTTGTATAATATAACTAAGTATTGGGTTATTTTTGAAACTCAAAAGAAAAACGGTTAACCATTGCAAATGTTCCATAGTATAGGGTTACCAGTGGGAATTTCCCTCCTTTTAAATATATCGTTGGCATAGCTCAATTACTTAACACAAATCCCTGGCAAGTACAGGTTTTGACAAAACATAACGTAACATAACATAACATAATATTCGACCTTATCTGGTCTTAACTGAACTTATATCTGAATCATTTTCCTCCACTTGTACCTTGCCCACTTTTCATCTCATTTCATGAGCTAAGCCAGCTAAAACAAATACGAAACCCTTTTTCCATTATCATATTGAAACCGTATCTCAAGAAACTTAAACATTTCCGAACAATTCCAATAACTGAACAAAATCATTCTTTTGTAACTATTCAATAGCAATTCAGAACTCAACTCATATAGATACATCTATAACAATATACGATATACGATATTAAAATTACAATACATACGGGCATATAAAATACATTTTGCTGAACATAAAGGTTACCTCAATTGCCAACCAATTTCTTAAGCTCCATGTCCAATAACTCATAACCTTAATGCTTCTTTAATTCCTTCGAGCTCCACAAATTGATATCCATAATACACCTCAACAACAATACAATAATTAATAGCTATTCTGAAACTAATCTCATCAACCTTAATAAAACCACAACCAATAATACTTTTCGGCTCTATGAACTTTCAAGCACTGCAATCCAAATCAAATTCAATTGTTCACTAATCAGTAGACATTGGCAAACTCCAACAAGCACCTTACATATATAACCCCATTAGTCCTTATATAATTTCATAATATAATGGAATTAGACAAATACATAATATGATTTTGAAAGCTTTGAAAACCAGCGTGACATATCAAAATTAAGCTTAGCCCACAACAATTTTTGAAAAAAATCAAAACTTGAATTATAGAAAAATAAACATTCTTAACAACCTCTACATAAATTACAAATTTTGGGTCTTGGAATTAAAGAGATGAAACAGGAAGAAATAAGTACATATTATACCTCATAATACCAAGCTTGGGTTTCCCTTTTGAAAAGAAATAAAGCTGGAAAGGGGCAGTATACAGCAGCTGCAACACACTGCAGCAACGCAACAACAGGGGCAGCAACAACTACAACATCCAAAGAGCATAACTCATAGCTCCGAACTCCGATTGAAGAAATTTTTTAGCCTAAATTCACTAACTTTTCGAGATCAACAACCTTCAAGCTACAAATAGAGACAAAACTGACTGCATGCTTCTTGAAATAGACGGACAGAGCAGAGGGGACGGAAAAGAACAGATGCGGGCACGGCAGCATGAGGCGCAAGCACCGGAGAGACGAACAACCGCTCGCCGGGAGCACCACCGCGAAAACAGTACAAACACCGACCACCACAACAACATCACAAAGGAGGGAAAAGATTGAGCGAGAGAAAGGAAACACGAAAGTGAGGGGAATTAGAGGATTTTGGGTTTCTTCAATTCTTGGTGATGAACAAGAAGAAATTGAGAACTTGTAAATCTGAAAATATGATGAAGCATCGTAATTTTGACAGCTCAAGGAATTAACTTTTTTTGGTTGTCTTCATATGTACTTGACACGGATGAGAGAGAAGGAGAAATGAGAGTTTGAACACTTATAATATTTGAGACCTCAATGAATCAATTGGAATTTTTTTTTTCTAAAATCAAAATACTAATCCTGAAACCATATAAGCAACTATCATTTGCAATATAAAATAGAGTTTTCCTTTGTCTTAAAACACTAAATTTTTCTTTAACAAACTCCATCAAACTATGCTCAAATATTATTATTAAGCTAAGATACGTAATTAGCGTCTAATTAAACCTGCTTAAAAATATGTGCTATTACAAAATAGGCCGAAACATTAATGTGTATGTTGACGATATGATCGTCAAAAACAAGCAAGAAACAGATCATGAAGCTGACCTAAGGGAAACCATGTCTACCTTTTGTCGATATCGGATGCTGCTTAACCCCATAAAGTGTGTTTTCGGAGTGAAAGAAGGGAAATACCTTGGCTTCATGGTCCACGAAAGAGGAATTGAGGCCAACCCAGACAATGTGCAAGCGGTATTGGACAAGAGGTTCCCAAAGAACGTCCGAGAGGTCCAACGCCTCACCGGTTGTCTAGTGGCCCTCAGACGCTTCTTATCCCGGTCAGCCGACAAGAGTCTTACCTTTGTTTGCGCACTTAAGCGAAAAGAATTTGATTGGGAAGAAAAAGCGAAAAAAGCGTTTCAAAGACCTCAATCAACACCTATCCACCCTTCGCAAGCTCATCTCTCCCCTCCCGGAGAAACATTGTGTGTCTATCCGCGGTATCCGAATACGCACTAAGTGTCGTACTTACGGGCGATCAACAAGATGGCCAACAACCTGTGTACTTTCGTTAGCCATGCTTTTCGAGGGGCAAAAAGCAAGTATAGCCAGATTGAAAAGACGGTTTATGCATTAGTTATGGCAAGTCGGAAGCTGAACCCTACTTTCAAGCACACCTTATCAAGGTCCTAAATGGACAACCCTTTTGAAAGGTCATTAAAAATCGCAATCACTCAAGTCGCATGATGGATTGGGCTGACCAACTAGCCGACTTCGGCCTTGAGTATGAACCTCATTGGGCAATTAAGGCCCATGCCCTTACAGACTTCATCTTAGAATGCATTTCTGGACCGACTGGGGAAGAGGGGTCAGCAACCTAGGGGATTCAAGTTGACGGGTCTTCAACCAAAACAGGGAGTGGAGTAGGGCTAGTCATAATACCCCACTCGTCGACAAGTTAGAGTATGCCATTAAGTTTGACTTTTTAGCTTCCAACAATGAAGTTGAGTACGAGGCACTGATTCTAGGGCTACAAATATGCATCGCCTCAGGAGCCAAGTCTGTCTGAGCCAGGTCCGATTCACAGCTGATAGGCGGTCAAGTATCGGGAGAATTTGAGGTTAAGGAGGATAACAGGAGGATGTATATATCTAAAACCAAAGAGGTGGTCAATAACCTATAAGAATTTCATATATTGCATGTACATCGGTTAGAAAATCAGGAGGCTAACGCCCTAGCTCGAATAGCGAGCTCAGCTCACGGACTTAGCCCAAGGACCATCATGTGGGAAGTCATCCACCAGCCTAGCATCAACGCCAAGCAAACTCTAGTCTTAGACAGAACTTCTACACGGATGGAAATGATGATTAAGTACTTGAGAGTTGAAGAGCTTCCCTCGGACAACAAGGAAGCTGAGAAGGTTTAGGCAAGGACAAAGTGGTTCACCTGGCATGACGGAAACTTGTTCATGAAATCCTACACTCATCCCTTGCTAAAGTGTGACACAAGTGCCAGTTGAAGTCATCAAGGAAGTAAAACCATCGCCGCCAAGGCACTCCGAGTGGGATACTATTGGCCGACGTTGAAAGAAGATGCAATGGAGTTGGTTCGGAAATGTCCTAAGTGCCAGTTGTTCTCAGGTTTCCCTCGCACACCAGCAAACCCCCTTGCCTTCATACAAGCTGTGTTTCCCTTTGATAAGTGGGACATGGACCTACTCGGCCCATTCCCTCCATCCTCAGGTAAAGAAAGTTTTTCATTGTTGCAATAGATTACTTCACAAAGTGGATAGAGGCTAAGCCCCTTGCCGCAATCACGGACAAACAAGTACAAATGTTCATCTGGAGGAACATTATCACGAGGGTTGGAATTCCCAAAACCCTCGTATCTGACAATGGTAGACAATTCAATAGTGGGCCAACCCGAGAGTATTGTCATCGCTTCGGCATAAGCACTAGATTTTCAGTCGTGTCAATGCCCTAGACGAATGGCCAAGCTGAGGCGTTCAACAAGGTTGTCTTGAATGGGATTACGAAGCCCTTGGACGGAGCCAAAGGAGCATGCGTCGATGAATTGCAAGTGATACTCTGGTCAGCACGAACGACCGAGCCACGAGCTACTCTCCTTTTCAGCTCGTCTACGGGAGCGAGGCTGTCCTCCCCGTTGAAGTTGGCATACCCTCTCCCCGTATGACATTTTATGACTATGCCGAAAATGAGAAAGAGAAACCAATCAACCTTGACCTTCTACCAGAGACGAGGGGATAACGTTCTCCTCCGATCCATCGAATACAAGTAGAGGGTCACTTGGTACTTCAACCAAAAAGTCAAGCACATGCCTATACAGTTGGGAGATTGGGTTGTTCGAAAAATAAGAGCAACGGGAAACTCGCACCTGCAAGGCAACCTCATCCCCAACTGGAAAGAAACCTATAAGGTGACTCACGTGATCAAACCAGGGGCCGATCGACTCGAATCACTCCGAAGGAGTCCCACTTGCTCGGCACCGTGGAATGTGGATAATCAGAAGAAGTATTTTGTTTAAGAACTGTTATTTAGGATAAACAATGTCCATAGGCTAGGATTTTGGCCTCGGCGGAATCATTGTAAAATGCATTAATAGTAATGAATGAAAAGAGGCCAAGCATATGCTTCGACACACTTTTTAAGTCTGACAAAAACATATGTTGCACCATGTCATCCAAAATAGTGTAAGCCATGCAATGCCTCGACAAAACAAAGAGTTACGAAACAAAAAGCGGAAATTAAAATATCACAATACTCAACAAAACAAGATCAATGAAAGATAAAACTTCTCATTACTAGCACACAACACTACAACATAAGGGAGGCAGCCTTGAAACAGAAGGCCACCTCTTTGGAGATTACAATGCAAGGGAGGCAGTCTTGAACAAATAAAAGGCTACCTCTTTGAAGAAAAATACAAACTATATATGTACAAACGCACTAATGAGAAGAGCTGCCGAAATCCCTGCCCTCCTCCTCATTATACCTAGCATCCTCATAGCCCTCGGAGAAGTGTTGGGTGTTAGGCTCAGCCTGCTAGTCCAGGCAAGTGATTGACAACTGATTGCGTAGTGAAGCCATCTCGGCTTCTGATACGTGTCGTTTACCTTACACAAATTAATAATTTATAATACCTATCTTTGTTCTTCAAAAACATTAACAACTAGTAAAAGGGTAAGAAAGGGTCGATCCCAGGAGAAGATTATTAAAATTTGTAACTTTCGAAGTTTAACTAATAACAAAAATAAACCATTATACACATAAATAATATGAACACTATGATATACATTATTTACTCATATGAACATAGAGGGGGGTGGTTTAGAATCATACTAGAGTACCTATTAATCTAAATCTAACAACTAATAAGTAATATCGATATGTACAAGTGACAAACAAGCAAGCCAACATAACGGTTCAATCATAGATTAATTAGACAATTAATAGTTGTTTAATACTTAAAATCTAGTTACCTTTAATACTCGATTTAGCAATTAGGTTAGTGAATTATCGCCGCGATCAATTCTTGTCTTGCTCACTAGAAAACTAGAATCTTACTAAGACAAATACAACCCTAACAAACTTGTTTTATTAGACTAATTCATATACTTAACAAAATCAAAGTGAGCCGCTCACTCTAATAATATTAAGTCGTTAACTCTAAATAACCATTAAACGTCGCGCCTAATGACTACGTAGCATAATTTAATTACTCTCCAATTGTAACCGTGCGCACAATCACAAGCAAAGAGATTAAATTTATATTAAGAACACGATAATACGAATTGAATAATTACTAAATCAACTATTAAATCATGACTAATGTTGCGTCAAATCATGTGAACAAAAATATAAGAACATCAAAACAACTGAAAATTAAATAAAAAATTAATTCATGAATACAAGCACAATCAAAAACTAAATAATTGAAAGTAAGAGAAAACTCATAGATTGGAGTTACGCCGATGCAGCCGCTGCCCTCGATTTCACCCACAAATAATGATTTTTCAACTTCATTAGCCTTCAACATCATATCACTAAACCGAACTCGCACCATCTTCACTATCTCACAAAACCCTTACATTGTGTATGTATGCTTGTGTGTTTCTTCCGGTAGAAATTAGAGATTTTAATACCCAATTGAGAAATTCCCAATTACCAATTTTAGGGAAGTTGCTTGTAGAAGAAAAGAAACAATTGATTTGCTCCATATTCTCTAAATTAGGCCCGTGATTTAGCTATCAATTAGCTCTTGAAAAATTAAGGAAATAAATTCCTCCTCTTGTCATGTGCTCGTGGAAGAGGAAAATAGGAAAGTATCTTAATTCTTTGGCAATGCACTTTTGCTCGTGAAAGAAGGAAGAAATGTGGAGGCTAATTTCTTTTTTTCTAATTTTTTTTATTTTGCAATTGCTTGACACATGAGTTTCCACAAACTCTTTTAATCATGTCTCATGGAAGAGGTATTGGGCTCAACCCAATTTATGTATTATTGTCTTGAGACTCATCTAAATTTGCCTTCATTGTATGAGATCTCGTACAATCTTTCAGCAATAAGTAAGACAGACAAAGCCCAAATGCCTAATCATAAAATAAAATACGATTAGCGTCAAATTAGTAATAAAATGTAAAGTATAGAAGAAAATAGATAATAACAATTAAAAGTAACAATAATGGAAAATAATATATAAAAGACATACAAAGCACTAAAATTAGGGAATAAAAATATATTAAATTACGCACTTATCAAATTCCCCCACACTTAGCTTTTGATCGCCCTCGATCGAAATATTACTAATGGAGAACTATATGCAATTTAATACTAAATGCAACACTAATATTCCACCTCAATTTTCTTTATTGGAAATAACTAAATTATATAGTACAAGATAAGAAACTAAAACATTTTAAAGTTAGTCACAAAAACATTGAGAAAATGTTAGTGGGGATGCTATAATCTTAGCATTTAAACAATCAAACTATCAAAACTCATAATACTTCATGAAATATTGATTTATTCATAACTCAAAAATAGCTAGCATAAATACACACTTTTGTGTGCATTGAGTTCAATAAATAGACCCTCACAAGTATATATTAAACATCATCTCTCATGTGTTTAGGGTTAGATAATATTCACTCAAACCTATAACTAAGTCGACTCAAAATGAAGTATATTTCTTTGAATTTGACTATCGTCTCAATTCTCCACTTGGAAGTGACATAATGCATAAAGATCAAAAGGTCTTTCAAAAGGTTGTAACGTGGCTAAGGTTAAAGGGTAGGATAATATTTAGGATGTGAAGTTAAAAAGAAGCCAAGCTAAAGGGAGCAAAAATACATGACCTACGATGTTTCGGTCACAACAAACTCCATTTCTACTTCATCATACTCCAATTACATTTTTTTTATTCATATTATATCCTTCACCATTCTTTCATAAATAATGCAATTGCAACACTTCCATGAATTCATAGCATTTTCACCATTTTATGATCTTCATATGTTTTTTTTTTTCTCAATGTCATATATAACTCATGTTTTATACTTCTTCCCTTTTCTTTTCACAATATTTTTTTCATCATAACAAAAACTTACAATACAAACTCAACTTAATAACTCCCTTAGCCAGGCTTGGGTAGAATATGTAGGAGGCCGCAGGTTTATAATGTATGGTTAATAATGAAATAAGGATTTTAAGGCTCAAAAGGGATATACAAAGGGAAATATTATATGAAAGAAAAATCTATGGAGCTAAAATATATATGAAAAGAATTCCTAAATCATTTCTTTAATTGCATTTGTCACAAAAGTCTCAAAGAGTACCAAGTCAAGTTCAAGAGCCACATTTCATTGAGGAACAATCACACAAAAAAGAAAATAGTGAGATTGATGGAGATGTGTTAGTCTAATAGGCTCCAAAGCTTACAAGGTTTTGGTCTATCTATCTAGCCAACTTATTTAAGAGAAGGAAATTTTTTTTTTCAATTGTATTATGAATCTTTCAAGTTCGACTATTCTTTTCCAATTATATAGACATTCCCAAAATCTTTTATTTGAAAACGTTGTTTTTTTCTTTCAAAAACAAGTTAGATTAGAGTTTCTTATCAACTTTTACTAATAGCCATTCCTTAGGAATAAAGAGGTGGAAATCCTAAATTAAATGCAACAATTCTAAAACTAATGCAAACAAAAGGACATAATTTTTTTTTATGTGAATGAAATAATAAAACAAAAATTAAACTACTATGCAAATGAATAGAAAGCAAAGTCATACTAGCCTAAAGCATAATTCGGTCAAAATTTTGATAATACTTCCTTTAAAAATTGACATAACCAAACAACATTGGTTGTTCTTTTAAGACCTGTAGATCAACATCTTATATTACTAGTACTAATCAGACACAAAATGTCACTAAAATTCACCAACAGGACACAACATCAACAACAAGAGACTTTAATTTTTTTTTTCCAAAGCCTCCCCCCACACTTAAACTGATCAATGCCCTCATTGATAAAAAGATAAGATGACAGGGGAACTTAGCTGGTAATGTCGTTGTCCCGGATAGAGAACTCTCAATCAGGCATCACTCTTCACTTTCAAATTGTTTGTTCTGCATGAGTGCAATTAACTGGTTCTTTGAGCATATTATAGCGCTGACTTTCTAGAGGAAAATAAGTTCATTAGATGCAACATGAACAACTTATATATTAATCCAGACTAGACTAATCTGAAACATAAACATAAAATACTTAGAGTTGAGATATATATCAATACATTAACAAAAAGAATTAAAGTTGAGGTAGAATAATCATATCCTCTGACTAATTTTGAGAGAGCACATGGTTGTTTTAGTGCAACACCCACAATAGTCAGAGCTTACTAAAGGTAAGAAATAGACTTGAAAGTCATCCTAAAAGCAATTAAAAATAAGAGTAGCAAAAGAGACAAGACAAGCATGAGTGTAGATACTATCTTGAAATGCAACCCAACCCATTTTATATAACATTTATCTCTGTTGATTCTCATCAGTTAGGGCAGTTAATCATTGGTTAACAAAGTAATAGTAGTAGACAACTCATATTACAACTAGATTTTAACTATCTCCCTGCCTCCGACATATATGTAGAACTTCAATCTAGCTGTAAGTTTATAGAAGAAAAATTTTCTATTATTAGAGTATTCACTTATAATCTATCCTTAAGCATCAATCGTACAAAGAACCTCCAAGAATCAGCTTTGAAAAAGTACATTTCAGGTGCTAAGTTGAGTAAAAGAAGATCATAGCTCGCAAAAAAAAACATTGGCCAAAAACAAGCAATGTACTTGTTGTAACCCAACAATCACATATGAAAAGCCTTTCTCTAAGTAGAGTTAAGACATATAAACGAACATCAAACCTCGCATATAAGGTCTCCGGTATTCATAATATTGCTAACTGACTTAGTTACTTGTGCAATGAAGGGAAGATGAGTTCAAAATATGAAAAGAAAAAAGAAAAAAAAGAGCTTCGAGCCAATAACGAATAAGAGGGTTGGCTCAAGAACAAATTTCATTAAGAGCTCCGTTGTAGAATTCAGACCTAATCATTAATCACGAAGCGATGGGAATGATGGAACCCGTGAATACATAAGATTCAATTCAAAATGAATCCTGATGGGAAAACAAATGCAGCCTACTAACACTAGTAAGTAATGCAGTAGGTGAAGATCATAAGATAGCAAATAATATCTCCAGATAGGGATTAGTGCAATGGATTAGATAATGAAAGCATCACTAGGAAGTAGAGAACACATATATAGATTACAATAAAAGCCTAAGAGCAGCTGCATTTTTTTTCTAAAGTTTCAAACTCCAACTGAAGGTTGTACTTATACTATCTTACAATAACAGTGACACAAAATCTTGTGCACGAAACCTTCAGTAGAAATTGTGCTCCAACGAAAGCAAGAGTGAATTAATTAGGACACCTATGTAAACATAAATTCGGACAACACTGCCGCTCTTTGCTTCTAATTACCCCACTGCTACCTGAATCAGGGGACTTGGAACTGACTGCTCAATTAGAAAAATAATTCATAAATCATTTTACATGACTACTCAATTACTTAACGGTCTAAGCAAGTAAGGCACAAATTAAACATAGATACGCTGGTCTTTTTCTAACCTGTCCGTTTCTGTCAAGAAACTTTAAGTAAAGAGGAAGGGGATGCCAACTGAATGCTGAGAGAGTACGAGAGCTCCGATGGTCTTAATGCCGGTAAACCTGCAAAGCACACTAAAAAACTACCCCGGGGGTTTTTCCGGGAACGCCCCTCCGACGCTCAAGTCAGTAATTGAGGTAGAGAGAAAAAGCAGTAATTGTAGAGAGAGATGCTCTAGCTTTTTAGGTGAGAATTGAATACCTTTGGACTGATGGGACAAGCGCTATTTATAGTGGTTGTGAATTCCAATAAAATAGGGTATTTAGGTCAACTCCAGCTGGTGGAGGGTTGATGGCCCTAGGAATAGGGGTATTTCGGTAATTTTACCCACAATGGGCTGCTCTTTGGAGTGGGCCCAAACAATTAGCCCCACGCCAATTAATCGGAGTTAGGGGTATCCGATTTTCAGGAGCTGTTGATTGGTGGAATTGAGAGGATTGCGTCTCCATTAGGCTAGGATCGTTAGAAGGCATTTGCAAGGCCATACGCCGACCCTCGTACACTGACCGAGGTTGAGTCGCGAAGCGGAGGAGCTTCTTCGACCGTAGCAGACAGCGCTAGGCCGAGGAGCTCTCGCGCGCTAGGCCGGGGGGCGCTAGGCCGAGGAGCTCTCGCGCGCTAGGCCGGGGGGCGCTAGGCCGAGGAGCTCTCGCGCGCTAGGCCGCCGAGGGACGCTAGGCCGAGGGGGTCCTCGACCATGGCCGAGGGGGTCCTCGACCATGGCCGAGGGTTCCCTTGACTTAGCCGAGGGGCTCCTCCTTCGACCAAGGCCGAGGGGCTCCCTCAACAAGGCCGAGGCACGGAGGGCGGAGGCCGAGGGGCCGAGGCTCATGCGGGCAACTGGGGCGCGCAAGGCCGAGGGGTCGAGGCTCGTGCGAGTGGCAACCTGGCCGAGGGCTAATGAGCCCCTGCATCCAACAAGGCATGAAGGTAATGATACTTAGATTATTTTCCTGAGTATATGTCCAAGGTCGCCCTTCGGAGGGGCTAATGAGCCCCTGCATCCGAGAAGGCATGAAGTAGTCATACCTAGTTTATTCTCCTAAGTATAGGACGCTCCTCATTTGGCTGAGGGAGGCCCAAGGTCGCTCTTCGGAGAGGCTAATGAGCCCGTGCATCCGAGAAGGCATGAAGTAGTAATACTTAGTTTATTTTTCTAAGTATAGGGCGCTCCTCATTTGGCTGAGGGAGGCCCAAGGTCGCCCTTCGGAGGGGCTAATGAGCCCCTGCATCCGAGAAGCCATGAAGTAGTAATACTTAGTTTATTTTTCTAAGTATAGGACGCTCCTCGTTTGGCTGAGGGAGGCCCAAGGTCGCCCTTCGGAGGGGCTAATGAGCCCCTGCATCCTAGAAGGTGTGAGGCGTTAATACTTAGTTTATTTTTCTAAGTATAGGACGCTCCTCGCTTGGCTGAGGGAGGTCCATCCTAGAAGGCATTGAGTTATGATTCTTAGCTCATTTGCTTAAGTATAGGACGCTCCTCACTGTCCGAGGGAGGTCCCTGCTCAACATGCCGGGGTTTCGAGTCAATTGCCGAGCCGGTATGACTTTCACTATGCAACCAGGGCCCAATGAGTCCTTGTTCATCAAATCTTCCTCAATAGTGTGGCCCTATTGGAGGTTTTGCTCATGAAAGCCCATCTAGAGAGCTGGGACCGAGGCTCTTCCATCCTTTTCTCTATATAATGGGGGAAGGAGAATTCATTTTCTCATTCTCATTCCATTCACTCAAAGCACTTCTTGTCTCTGTCTCTCTAGTTTATCTCACTAGAATTGGATTCAGCTTCTTCATTCGATCGGTTTCTGCACTTAAGGTACGCCCGACTTCCCTTTCCTTGTCTTTTCTTTTTAATAAAAGGCCGGCCGACCCTTTTGTTAGTAAATAATGGGGGTGCGAGTCGGAGTCGGGTACCCCTCCCGCGTCTCCTCCCATGTACAAATTATCGGAGGAAATTCGGGGGGTAGGAATAACATTGGTGACGACGACAGCTCGTTGTCTCGATCCCTCGGCTGTTCCCGAGGCGGTTCTCCTTCCAAGTCCTACTTGGTCCTATGAGGAAGAGGCCGAGGGGGACGTGCCCTACCCCTGGGAGGTATCCGTGGCCTATCCATATGCGCAACGTAGTTACTTAGATAATTTCCTTCATGATGGTGTAGTTATGGTCGACCGGGGTGATGCCATTGAGGACTCGGACCAACTAGAGTACCCCCCACTCGTTCCCGGCGGGGGGCCAGTTAACTGCTACCCACATCCTACTTGGATGAATTTGATGATGAGGGATATGTCCTCCTTAGGGGTGAAGTGGTTCATTCGCGACCCTTACGCCTTGTATAGGCCAAGGGATACGAATACGGTGTTGACGACGCCCCCTGGTTGCGTGGCGGTTTATCGAGCATGCTTAGACTTTGGCCTAAGATTCCCTATCCATCCCTTCATTAGAGAGCTCATGGTCGCATATAACTTTACGTTCACGCAAGTAGTGCCCAACTCATGGTATACCATCTTGGGTTTTGTTATGATTTGCCACATGTTGGGGGTCACCCCCACCCTCCGCTTATGGAGAAACATGGTCAAGTTAGTGAAAATCCCCGAATTCGAGGAAATCGGTGGTGGTTGGTGGGGTTTCCAATGCTGTAAGGTGTACAAGATAGTTCGGAAGATGCCTACGGCTCAGAAGAAGTTCCGACGCCAGTTCGTTTACGTTTATTATGGTGGTGATTGGAATTTGCCCACCGTGTGGTCTCGAGAGGAGCCACGGAGTTGTTTGAACTTCGGAGTACCGGAGATGTCGAGGGATGAGGCCGTGGCCGCCTGCTACTTCCAGACTCACCGTGAGATGGTCAATGGGGAAAGAGTCTTTGTCCCTACTAATTGGCTCCTCAAGCCAAAGTATGCCCAGGATGAACACTTCCTATCAGCCTTTGGAGTGAGCCCGGCTTACCCCCAGGGTAATGGGCGGGGATTGTATTTTCATACTTGGTCTTTTGCTTGATGTATGCTAATGTTGCGTTGCTTTTGCCTTTGTATAGTTGTTTCCCGATCACGCTTGGACGAAAAGATGGTAAAGAAAGTTGATGTCGCCGCTATCATGGCCCGGAGCCTCGGGAGGGAGCTTCAAGGCGGGACGATCGGGGTACCCCCGCCACCTTCGGTAAGTCTCGCCTTATGGTTCTAGTTTCTTTTGTCACTTATGCTTTTATGCTAACTTTTGATGCCTTTAGGATCCTGCCAAACCACGGCGCAAGAAGGAGCGCTCCACGACTCAAGCGGGGCGCCCTGAGACAGTGATTGCCTTGGAGCACCAGCGTTCTAGCACCGAGGGGAGGCCTTCCTCAAGTAGAGGACCATCCCTCCAGTCTGGGCTTGATGCCCACTTTGACGGGGGTGACTATGACCTTCCTCCAACTCCGACCTACACTCCTTCTCCCTCGCCGCCACCGAAGAGGGTGCGTGGTCCTATAGCTGGGGCCGACGTCCCTTTCGTTAGGTTGTCTACCGATGATAAGGGTCGGCGGCTAAGGAGGGTTTGCAAGGAGCTAGCCTCTTCCACGGATGCGGAGTATTTGGAGTCTGTTGGCGAAGGCGAGGTGGATGAGCTTCACCACGTCTGGATGAATGTAAGTATTGTGTATCATCTTTGCGTTTTATTATCTTGTATGCCTTTCTAACTTCTTTCTTGATCTTTGTAGATGTCTATTCGGATGACTATGCTGGGGCGCCGCCGTATTGAGTTGACTGAGAAGAACGAGAGGTTGTCTGCTAGGGTAGCTGATCTAGAGGCTGCGGCTCAGCAGCATCATGCAACTGTGAAGGACTTGGAGGCGAAGCTTCACTATACTGAGTCCGAGCTGACAAGGGCGGTGAGGGCCATCGCCAATGATCAGGCTGACTTCGCCGAGAAGTCAAATGAGTTCACTAGTAAGATTAACCGTCTGACAAGGGATAGTGATGATGCTTTGAAGAAGGTGGATCGCCTCTCGACGAAGCTGAAAGAGTCCAGACTGAAGGCGGAAAGGTGCTCGGCGGCATGGTTCAAGGCCTGGAAGGAGTCAGACCAGTGTTTGGCGTACAACGCTGAGGTTGGTGAGAGCGCTTTCCTGGCAGGCGAGGAAAACGCACTAGCTCGGATACGGAAGGCCGTGAGCCAGGACTGTCCATCATTCGATTGGGAGGCCTCGGCTCGGACCTACCAGTCCCTGCACCAAGCTGAGATAGCTGCACTACATGATCAGTTGGCGGCTACCAGCTTGGGCCAGCAGGTTGAGCCCAACACCCAGCAGTTCTCGGTGGGCTATGAGGGTGCTGAGTATGATGAGGAGGGTGCTGAGTGTGATGAGGAGGGTGCTGAGTGTGATGAGGAGGGTGCTGAGTGTGATGAGGAGGGTAGGGATTTCGGCAACTCTTCTCATTAGTGCCTTTGCATTGGCTCATCTTGTACTTTTCTTGAAAGAGGTAGTCTTTTGTTTGTTCAAGGCTGCCTCCCTTATGTTGTAATGTTACATGTTAGTAATGCGAATTTTTATCATTCACTGATCTTGTTTTGTTGAGTATTGTGATTTTCGGTTTCTGTTTTTTGTTTCATGTCTCTTTGTTTGGCCAAGGTACTGCCTGGCTCACACTATTTTGGCTGATGGAGTGCAACATGTATTTTGTCAGACTTAGGAAGTGCGCCGAAGCATATGCTTGGCCTCTTTTCATTCATTACTAGTGTCGTTTACAAAAATTGCGCCGAGGTCAAAAGCCTGGCCCACGTACATTGATGCCCCTAAATAACAATACTTAAACAAAATACCTCTTTAAATTATCTCGCATTCCATGGTCGAGCGAGAGGGACTCCTTCAGGTGATTCGAGCCGATAAGTTCCTGGTTTAATTACGTGAGTGACCTTGTAGGGTCCTTCCCAGTTGGGGCTGAGCTTGCCTTGCAGGTGCGAGTTCCCCGTTGCTTCGATCTTGCGGACAACCCAATCCCCTAATCGTATGGGCTCGTGCTTCACTCTCCGGTTGAAGTACCGAGTGACCCTCTCGCTTGTATTGGATGGATCGGAGGAGAGAGTTACCCCGATTTCCGGTAGAAGGTCAAGATTGATGGGTTTCTCCCGCTCATTTTCGGCGTGGTCATAGAATGTCATACGGGGGAAGGTATGCCAACTTCCACGGGGAGAACCGCCTCGCTCCCATAGACGAGCTGAAAAGGAGAGTAGCCTGTAGCTTCCTTGACGGTTGTTCGTGCTGACCAGAGTATCCCTGGCAATTCGTCGACCCATGCCCCCTTGGCTCCGTCCAAGGACTTTTTAATTCCTTTGAGAACAACCTTGTTGGCCGCCTCAGCTTGGCCATTCGTCTGGGGCCTTGACACGGCTGAAAACCTGGTGCTTATGCCGAAACGATCGCAATAGTCTCGGGTCCCCACTATTGAACTGCCTTCCATTATCAGATACGAGGGTTTTGGGGACTCCGAACCTCGTGATGATGTTCCTCCAGATGAACATTTGCACTTGCTTGTCCGTGATTGTGGCATGGGGCTCAGCTTCTATCCACTTGGTGAAGTAATCTATTGCAACGATGAGGAATTTTCTTTGACCCGAGGCGGGAGGGAACGGGCCGAGTAGGTCCATGCCCCACTTATCAAAGGGCAACACAGCTTGTATGGAGGTAAGGGGATTTGCTGGTGTGCGAGGGAGATCCGAGAACAATTGGCACTTAGGGCATTTCGGAACCAGCTCTGCTGCATCTTCCTTCAACGTCGGCCAATAGTATCCCGCCCGGAGTGCCTTGACAGCGATGGTTCTGCTTCCTTGATGACTTCCGCATGCCCCCTCGTGTATCTCCCTTAATATGTAGTTTCCATCCTCAGGGGTGACGCACTTTAGCAAGGGATGAGTGTAGGATTTCTTGTATAAGTTCCCGTCATGCCAGGCGAACCACTTAGTCCTTGCCTGAACCTTCTCAGCCTCCTTATCGTCCAGGGGGAGCTCCTCATCTCTCAAGTACTTAATCATCTTTTCCATCCATGTAGAAGTTCTGTCTAATACAAGAGTTTGTTTGGCATTGATGCTAGGTTGATGGATGACTTCCCACATGATGGTCTTTGGGCTGAGTCCATCAGCCGAGCTCGCCATTCGAGCTAGGGCGTCAGCCTGCTGATTTTCTGACCGAGGAACATGTAAGATCTAAAATTCTTGTAGGCTATTGACTACCTCTTTGGTTTTAGATTTGTACATCCTCATGTTATCCTCCATGGCCTCAAATTCTCCCGATACTTGACCGACTATGAGTTGTGAATCAGACTTGGCTCGGACTGACTTGGCTCCTGAAGCGATGCATATTTGTAGCCCTAGAATCAGTGCCTCATACTCAGCTTCATTGTTGGACGCCAAGAAATCAAACTTAATGGCATACTCCATCTTGTCACCAACAGGGGGTATTATGACTAGCCCTGCTCCACTTCCCGTTTTAGTAGAAGAGCCGTCAACTTGAAGCCCCCATGTTGCTGATCCCTCTTCCTCAGTCGGTCCGGAAGTACACTATGAGATGAAGTCTGCCAGGGCTTGTGCTTTAATTGCCCTACGAGGTTCATACTCGAGGCCAAAGTCGGCCAGTTGGTCAGCACAATCCGTCATGCGACTGGAGTGATTGCGATTTTCAATGACTTTTCGAAGAGGTTGTCCGGTTAGGACCTTGATAGGATGCGCTTGGAAGTATGGCTTTAACTTCCGACTTGCCATGACTAAGGCAAAAACCATCTCAATCTGGCTGTACTTGCTTTCTGCCCCTCGGAAAGCATGGCTGACGAAGTACACCGGATGTTGGCCATCTTCTCGATCAGCCACAAGCACGGCACTTAGTGCATATTCGGACACCGCCAGATAGACATACAATGTTTCCCCTGAGAGGGGGGAGATGAGCTTGGGGAGGGTGGAAAGGTGTTGCTTAAGTTGCTGAAACGCTTTTTCTGCTTCTTCATCCCAATCGAATTCTTTCCGCTTGAGTGCTTGAAAGAAGGTGAGGCTCTTGTCGGCTGACCGAGATAAGAAGCACCCGAGGGCCGCTAGACAACCAGTGAGGCGTTGGACCTCTCGGACGTTCTTAGGAGACCTCATGTCTACCACCGCTTGCACTTTGTCTGGGTTGGCCTCAATCCCTCTTTCGTCGACCAAGAAGCCAAGGCATTTCCCTCCCTTTACTCCAAAAACACACTTTTTGGGGTTAAGCATCATCCGATATTGACGGAGGGTAGACAAGGTTTCCCTTAAGTCAGCTGCGTGATCTGTTGCTTGCTTGCTTTTGACGATCATATCGTCAACATACACTTCAATGTTGCGGCCTAGTTGGCCTTGGAAGATCTTGTTCACTGTACGCTGATAGGTGGCTCCCGCATTTTTTAGCCCGAAGGGCATCATCTTGTAACAGTAGACTCCTTGGCTCGTAATGAAGGCGGTGTGTGGCCTATCTTTCTCAGCCATGGGTATTTGATGGTACCCGGCATTGGCATCCATGAAACTAAGAAGTGCATGCCCGGCTGTTGAGTCCACCAATCTGTCTATCTTGGGGAGGGGATGGTTATCCTTCGGACATGCTTTGTTCAAGTCTGTGAAATCCACACACATCCGCCATGCTCCACTAGACTTCTTGACGAGCACCACGTTGGCCAACCATTCTGTGTATTGACACTCTTCAATGAATCCCGCTTCCATGAGCTTCTTCACTTCTGCTGCTACGGCCGCGTTTCTCTCCGGGCCTTGGTGCCTCAACTTCTGTTTAACTGGACGGTATCCCTCTTTGATGTTCAATTCATGGCACATGAAATTAGGGTCTAGCCCAGGCATGTATGTTGCCTCATAGGCGAAAACGTCCTTGTACTCCCTTAACACCCTGATGATTTCCTCCCTCAGTGCTTGATCTATTGTTCGGCCTACCCTCACCCGGTGGCCAAGTTCTTCATCAAGGGTGACCTCCTCATCCTCTTCCACTGGCTGAGGGCGGTCGTAGCATTTCGAGTTCTCTAAGATGTAGATGCTGAGGCAGTCCAGGGGTGTCTCTTCTTCACTCTTCTTTCTCTTCTTGGGTGGTGCTTCTCCTTTAGATGAGGTTGTGCCATTTTTCATGCTATTGGCATAGCATTCTCTAGCTGATTGTTGATCCCCATGGATTTTGCCGACTCCCCCCTCATCCGTCTCATATTGCATCAAAAGTTGATACGCCGAGATCGCGGCTTTGACCTTGTTCAGCGTAGGACGACCCATGATTGCGTTGTATGGCAATGGGATGTCCACTACCAAGAAGTCAATTGGTAGGCTTCTTCCTCTTCCTTTTTCGCCGAGTCGCACTGGGAGCTTGATAGTGCCGACGGGGTAGACTAAGCTGCCCCCAAAGCCTATCAGTGGCTGATGGATGGGAGTTGTGTCCTTCTCTTGATACTTGAGTTTCTTGAGGAAATCCAAGGTAATGATGTCTGCGGAGGATCCGCTATCAATTAGGATCCTTTTCACTCTCGAGTTCGCGATCTTCATTTCTATCACCAAGGGGTCATCATGGGGTGTCTGAATGCGCCAAGTTGCTTCTCCGAAGGTCCTTACTGGGCAGCTTGCCTGGGTACCTTCAACCTTTAACACTTGGTGCTTCAGCTCTTGAAGGTGGGATTTGCGGGAACGGCCGGTTAGGCCTCCTGAAGCAAATCCACCCGATATGACACCAATGTACCCTTCAGTGTAATCACTATTAGCTCGATCTTCTTTCCTCTTGTCCTTATCCTCAAAATGTTTGAGGTACCTGTTGAGCTTCCCTTGGTCGGCTAGATTATCCAAGGCCTTCTTCAATTCTCTGTAATCACGGGTGGTGTGACCGCACTCCTTGTGGTACTCACACCATAATCGTTTGTCCCGTCGAGTGATGGAGGTTTTAATGGGGGGTGGCTTTGGTAACACTGACTTCTCTTTGAGGTCCAAGTAAATCTCCCTTTGGTTTCTGTTTAATCGGGAATCCTCCCTACTGGCGGAGGACCGGTTAGGCTGGGGGTTGGATCGAGGAGCCTTGGTCTGATCTCGGTCGTTGCGGTGATCCGCAAGACCCTTGTCATCCTTCCTCTTCCTTGAGTTGTCGTTGCTTGGCTTACAAATGTCAGAGGCCTGTATAAACTTTTGTGCCCGGGTCATGGCTTCCGTGAATGTAGTGACTTCGTTTTCCGCCAAGGACCAACGGAACTTGCCCGGTAAGAGCCCAGACATAAGCGCAGTGAATGCTACCCAATCTTGGAGGTCTGACACCCTTAGCGACTCTTCGTTGAACCTCTTGATGTAGTCGCTCAGACTCTCATTGTTCTCTTGCCTGACCGACATCAAATGGATGCTAGTCTTCCTGTGTCTCCTCCCCGCAATGAAGTGCTGAAGAAAGAGTGCTTCTAGCACTGAGAAGTTAGTGATAATCCCGGGAGACAACTCTGAGAACCAGCTAAGTGCCAATCCTTTGAGTGTGGTTGGGAAGTAGCGACACCATGCCGCCTCGCAACCCGTTTGCACACTCATTTGCGCTTTGTATGAGGCCATGTGGTCAGTGATGCCTTGTTTATTGCTTTACTTTTTGATCTCTTTTAGTTTGTATTATAGTTGTTTTTGAGTTAGTTTAGGCTAGTTTGTTAGCTATCTCCTTAATTTGTGCAATTTTCCTCCTCGTATGCACTTTCTTTGGGCGCTTTGTTTCATTTCAGGACATAGGATCATGCTTGGAGGATACTTGCACAACCCCGAATATTAAGATCGAAGACGAAGGTCAAGGAAGCTTCAAGGAAGCATAACCGAGTTCATGGGGACAAATATAAGAAGTTTTGGAAGGATTTGCACACAAGGGCCAACTTCAAATGGCTATAACTTTCAGCACACAAAACATTTTTGAGCGATTCAAGTTGGAGATGAAAAGTTTGGCTCAATAGCTTTCTAACAAGTGGTCACAAACTCAATTCCGATGCAAAAGTGAGATTTGGCCGTTTGAAAATGAACTGACGAAACTGAAAACTGACCCGAGCGCTCGGGTCAACTGACCCGAGCGCTCGGGTCAACTGACCCGAGCCCTCGGGTCAACTGACCCGGGCGGGTCAATCCCGGGAGACAACTCTGAGAACCAGCTAAGCGCCAATCCTTTGAGTGTGGTTGGGAAGTAGCGACACCATGCCGCCTCGCAACCCGTTTGCACACTCATTTGCGCTTTGTATGAGGCCATGTGGTCGGGCCGGTCCGTCGAGCCCGCATATTGCTCGATGGGAGGCACTTTCACTTTGCCTCGGGTTGGGGGTGTCCATGATTTCTTTCTTTGAAGGGGGTCATGAAGTTCGGGACACCTCTATTGACCATCTGGGGGTCCCCACGTTTGCGTGGTTGAGATGAGGCCGAGTCCCATTCATCCTCCCGGCGTCTGGGCGAGTGAGGTGGGGACCTCTCTCGCTCCCGGCGAGGAGAGTGGGGCTGACCAGGCTCACGCTCGCGTCTTGATGGGGGTGCCCTTGAAGCTTCTTTCCTATTTAGGATTTCCCGGGCATCCATTTGCCCCTTACGGAGTCGGTTCTCTTCGATTGTCCGACGAGCGTCCCTCTGCCCATGTTCTGTCCGAGGCAGTCTCTGTTCTTACCGATGGGGTCTATGGGTTGACTGAGCACAAGACAGGAAATTATACCAACTGAGAACACATATTTATCATATAACTGCTCAAACATTAAAACTAAGCACTGTCTCTTAGAGAAATAATATATTCCTCTTCATAGTATATAATTGGATTATGTCAAGATAAGCACTTTTTGCAAGGAACCAAAATATTATAGCAAGATATCCATATATACGTCTAAATGTGAAGTTGGAATAATGCATAACTCAAAAAAAAAATCTAAAATCAACTATACAAAAAAAATCCAAATAACACCAAGTTAAACTTTAACATGTTAGGAACTATAAAAAGAAATCTCCCCGGCAATGGTGCCAAAATTTGATACGTATCGTTTACCGTACACAAATTAATAATTTATAATACCTATCTTAGTCCTTCAAAAACATTAACAACTAGTAAAAGGGAAAGAAAGGGTCGATCCCACGAGAAAATTATTAAAATTCCTAACTCTCAAAGTTTAACTAATAACAAAAATAATCCATTATACACATAAATAATATGAACACTAAGATATATATTATTTACTCATACGAACATCGAGGGGGTGGTTTGGAATCATACTAGAGTACCTATTAATCTAAATCTAACAACTAATAACTAATATAGATATGTACAAGTGACAAACAAGCAAGCCAACATAACGGTTCGATCATAGATTAATTAGACAATTAATATTTGTTTAATACTTAGAATCTAGTTCTCTTTAATACTCGATTTAGCAATTAGGTTGGTGAAGTATCGCCGCGATCATTTCTTGTCTTGCTCACTAGAAAACTAGAATCTTACTAAGACAAATACAACCCTAACAAACTTGTTTTATTAGACCAATACATATACTTACACTAGTGGAAAAAACCTTATATGTCACAGATAAACTGATCCGGTTCTCCCAAAACCGGATCAGTTCGTTTAATTTTTTTAGGCGCAATTTTTTGGGCCATTTTGCTGATCCGGTTTGGAGGAGAACCAGATCAGTTTTCTGTAAACCAAGCCCAAGGGCTAATTAATTGTAATTTAGAGCACCAAAATATGATAATAGTATATTTATCCTTATATCTTCATTTCTTTCGCTGTAATTGAGCCATTGTTGTGCACCAAGTAATTTATTTTTATTAACTATTGATTTTGTATCGATTAATATTGAAAAAATGCAAAAAAAAAAAAACAAACTTTTTTTTTTGGTTTTTTTTGGGGGGGTTAACTGCTCCGGTTTTCACCCAAAATCGGATCAGTAAATAATTTACTGATCCGGTTTTGGACCGGATCAGTAAATATTTTGGATCTGCTGCGAGCCCACCCGATCCGGATCAAAACCGGATTAGTAAGCCCGGTTTTTATCGCATCAAATGGGCTTTTTTCCACTAGTGTTAACAAAATCAAGGTGAGCCGCTCACTCTAATAATTTTAAGTCGTTAACTCTAAATAACCAGTAAACGCCGCGCCTAATGACTACATAGCATAATTTAATTACTCTCCAATTGTAACCTTGCGCACAATAATCACAAGCAAAGAGATTAAATTTATATTAAGAATACGATAATACGAATTGAATAATTACTAAATCAGCTATTAAATCATGACTAACGTTGCGTCCAATTATGTAAACTAAAAATATAAGAACATCAAAACAACGGAAAATTAAATCTAAAATTAAGTCATGAATACAAACACATTAAAAAACTAATGGTTATTTCCTATGAACTCTTGAAAATTATAAACGTAATCACTAACTAAGGTGGTTATTTCAATCCTTGATTAATCGCTAATTAGGGCGATTAACTCAAAATTTTCATTTAATCACTAATTAGGGTGATCATCTCCAATCATTAGTTATTCGCTAATTAGGGTGATTAACTCAAACTCTTTATTTAATCACTAACTAAGGTGATTATCTTCAACCTTGGGTAATCACTAATTAAGGTGATTAATTTAACCCTTCTTATATAATCACTAATTAGGGTGATTATTTACTGACCTTCATTTTAATCGCTAATTAAGGTGATTAATTTAACCTTTCATATTTAACCACTAATTAGAGTGATTATCTTAAACCTTGGTTAATCACTAATTAAGGTGATTAATTTAACCCTTTTTATTTAATCACATATTAGGGTGATTATCTTAAAACCTTAATAATCGTTAATTAGGGCGATTATTTTTCTCATATACTCCCTCTGTCCCAGAATACTCTTGACACTTATCAATGCATGTAGTTTTAGATGATAAGTTGTTGTTTGGTTATCAAATGTTATTTTATGGAAGAGTAGATGTGACAGGAGTTAGTAGTTAGCAAAAGTAGTATTATTTTATTTTAAGGAGAGAGAGTATGGGCCATGGTTAGAGTTGGTGGGTAGTAGGAGTGGTATTATTTTATTTGGAGGAGAGAGTGTGTGGGCCACTTAAAAGGTAGAAGGATTAAAATAATAGTAGGTCATATCCAAAAATAGAAGTGTAAAGAGTATACTAGGACTGATGAAAAAGGAAAGTGTAAAGAGTATTCTTGGACGGAGGGAGTAATCATTAATTAGGGTGATTATATTAAACCTTGAATAATCACTAATTAGGGTGATTACTTCCTTTATTTATTTTTAATTACTAATTAAGGTGATTATCTTTTCTCTTAAGTTTAGTCACTAATTAGGGTGATTATCTTAACCTCCATTTTTAGTCACTAATTAAGGTGATTATCTTGATCCGCCTTCATATTTAATCACTAATTAAAGTGATTATCTTAACCCCATTTCAATCACTAATTGGAGTGATTACCTTATTCCTAATAGATTTGTCTAATTCTAAAAGGTGAGTTATTCATAATCTATTTTCCTTTCCTTTTCTTCCCCAATGGAATTGGCCATTTAGGGTGAGACATAAGATCGAACTACGATGATTTTTATCCATGAGTGGATTCCAATCCCGCAATGATTGGTACGTAGTGCAACTTCGGTGCTCAAACCTACCATGTACAAATGATATATTGGTCCTAAATAAAAATGGTTGATGTGCATATATACAAACTATGTGATTTTCTTTCTTTTTAATAGCCATGAGTACTTTAAAATGGAAATTAACGCATTTAGTAAGAGCCCGTTCTGTAGAACGGAAGAGGAGACGAGTTCCAGACGTTCGCACCTCTTAACCTAAACCTTGAACCCTATCTCATGCTATGAAAGACCAATTTTAAAAAAGCTTTATCCATATGAAGTCATCATCATTTTAAATGATATTTCTTGAAATTAATTTTAAAACGATTTATTAGATAAATTTGTCCCTATTCATATATTAATAGGGTGGCGACTTCAAAGTTTTCTAAAGCTCATAGTCCAATGAGAGTTTTGTGGGATTCAGACCGATAATTAAGACAGTAAAAAATCGGGTACCACACTGCCCCGTGATTACCTTCGAACAAGCTCGCCCTATTTAGCCACCCCATGATGACCCCTTGGTGATTGAGACGAAGATCGCCAACTCAAGAGTTAAGAGGATCTTAATTGATAGCGGGTCCTCCGCAGATATCATCACCCTGGATTGCCTCAAAAAACTCAAGTATCAAGAGTTAAGACTATTGTCTACTTCTAACTTTCAACTTAGAACTTCATGTAAGGAGAAGATTAGCCTATGGAACAATGAAATAATCCTGAACATGTATGTTCATTGACAAATCATTGAGTTAGTAAATTGCCTCTTATACTTTTATGAGTTTATGAATAAATTGACTAAAACTAAGTTATATAAATGCCAAGCAGACTAGATAATCATGACAATGAGTAACAGTCTTAAGGTTTAAAATTTAATTTGAGCACAAAAAGAAAAACTTCCTGATTCACACAAGCCTTCTGTACATAATGGGAACTAACTGACAATAGCTAGATAAGCTGAACTGTTGAAAGAACAAACCTACTAGCAGACTGAATAAAGCACAAGACAGGAAATTATACCAACTGAGAACACATATTTATCATATAACTACTCAAACATTACAACTAAGCACTGCCTCTTAGAGAAATAATATATTCCTCTTCATAGTATTTAATTGGATTATGTCAAGGTAAGCACTTTTTGCAAGGAACCAAAATATAATAGCAAGCTATCCATACATACGTCTAAATTAAATGTGAAGGTGGAACAGTGCATAACTTTAAAAAAAAAATCTAAAATCAACTATACAAAAAAAATTCAAATAACACCACGTTAAACTTTAACAGTTTACGAACAAAAAAATAAATCTCCCCGGCAACGGCGCCAAAATTTCATACGTGTCGTTTACCGTACACAAATTAATAATTTATAATACCCATCTTAGTCCTTCAAAAACATTAACAACTAGTAAAAGGGTAAGAAAGAATCGATCCCACGAGAAGATTATTAAAATTCCTAACTCTCAAAGTCTAACTAATAACAAAAATAAACCATTATACATATAAATAATATGAACACTAAGATATACATTATTTACTCATACGAACATCGAGGGGGTGGTTTGGAATCATACTAGAGTACCTATTAATCTAAATCTAACAACCAATAACTAATATAGATATGTACAAGGGACAAACAAGCGAGCCAACATAACGGTTCGATCATAGATTAATTAGACAATTAATAGTTGTTTAATACTTAGAATCTAGTTCCCTTTAATACTCAATTTAGCAATTAGGTTGGTGAATTATCGCCACGATCAATTCTTGTCTTGCTCACTAGAAATCTAGAATCTTACTAACACAATTACAACCCTAACAAACTTGTTTTATTAGACCAATTCATATACTTAACAAAATCAAGGTGAGTCGCTCACTCTAATAATATTCTGTCGTTAACTCTAAATAACCATTAAACGCCGCGCCTAATGACTACTTAGCATAATTTAATTTCTCTCCAATTGTAACCTTGCGCATAATAACCACAAGCAAAGAGATTAATTTTATATTAAGAACATGATAATACGAATTGAATAATTACTAAATCAACTATTAAATCATGACTAACACCGCGTCCAATCATGTCAACTAAAAATATAAGAACATCAAAAGAACTGAAAATTAAATCTAAAATTAAGTCATGAATACAAGCACGATAAAAAACTAATGGTTATTTCCTAAGAGCTCTAGAAAATTATAAATGTAATCACTAACTAAGGTGGTTATTTCAATCCTTGATTAATCGCTAATTCGGGCAATTAACTCAAAATTTTCATTTAATCACTAATTAGGGTGATTATTTCCAATCATTAGGTAATCGCTAATTAGGGTGATTAAATCAAACTCTTTATTTAATGACTAACTAAGGTGATTATCTTCAACCTTGGGTAATCACTAATTAAGGTGATTAATTTAACCATTCTTATAAAATCACTAATTAGGGTGATTATTTACTGACCTTCATTTTAATCGCTAATTAAGGTGATTAATTTAACCTTTCATATTTAATCACTAATTAGAGTGATTATCTTAAATATTGGTTAATCACTAATTAAGGTGATTAATTTGACCCTTCTTATTTAATCACTGATTAGGGTGATTATCTTAAACCTTAATAATCGTTAATTAGGGCGATTATTTTTCTCATTTCATCATTAATTAGGGTGATTATATTAAACCTTATATAATCACTAATTAGGGTGATTACTTCCTTCCTTCATTTTTAATCACTAATCAAGGTGATTATCTTTCCTCTTAAGTTTAGTCACTAATTAGGGTAATTATCTTAACCCTATTTTGAATCACTAATTAAGGTGATTATCTTGATCCGCCTTCATATTTAATCACTAGTTAAAGTGATTATCTTAACCCCATTTCAATCACTAATTGGAGTGATTACCTTATTCCTAATAGATTTGTCTAATTCTAAAAGGTAAGTTATTCATAATATATTTTCGTTTCCTTTTCTTCCCCAATGAAATTGGCCATTTAGGCTGAGACATAAGATCAAACTACGATGGTTTTGATCCATGAGTGGATTCCAATCCCGCAATGATTGGTACGTAGTGCAACTTCGGTACTCAAACCTACCATGTACAAATGATATATTGGGCCTAAATAAAAATGGTTGATGTGTATATGTGCAAACTATGTGATTTTCTTTCTTTTTAATAACCTGGAGTACTTTAAAATGGAAAATAACGCATTTAGTAAGAACCCGTTCTGTAGAACGGAAGAGGAGACGAGTTCCAGACGTTCGTAACTCTTAACCTAAACCCCGAATCCTATCTCATGGTATGAAAGACCAATTTTCATAGAGCTTTATCCATATGAAGTCATCATCGTTTTAAATGATATTTCTTGAAATTGATTTCAAAACGATTTATTAAATAACTCTGTCCCTATTCAGATATTAATAGGGTGGCGACTTCAAATTTTTCTAAAATTCATAGTCCAATGAGAGACTTTTATGGGATTCAGACCGTTAATTAAGACAGTAAAAAATCGGGTACCACACTGCCCCGTGATGACCTTCGAACAAGCACTACTACATTTTGAAGCAATTGCAACGGTCTATTGCAACGACATATGGTAATGCAACGCTTCTTTGCTATGGATACGGCTAATGCAATGCTTTTTTGCAACGGAGAGTGGTAATGCAACGACTATTGCAACGGTTATAGTTAACCGTTGCATTAGAGTTTCAAATGCAACATCATTTAAACTTATTGCAACCGTCAATCCAATAACCGTTGATGTAGTGTTTTATATCATTGCATAAACATATTAACTAAAGCCTACATATTAGCCATATTGGTTTCCCTCTCGTTTCCCCGAAAATTTCTAAAATCCTTAACTTTTTTTAGTTCCCCTGTTAGACATAACCACTAGCCCACAACATACAGTCAATGAGGAAGTTAGATCTAGTAGATTTCTAAAATCACAATTGCGTCGGTGTGCTCGTCAGCTCTTCGATCTGCTTCTCATCAACCCTCGCCGGAATTCACTGCTCGTCGGCTTCAGTTAACCCTTGCCGGAACAACTGCAAAGAGGAAACCGGTGTTAATTCTCGTCGGTTCTTCTGCTTTTCTCAACCATCGTCGGAATTCACTGCTCGTGAAGGTTGGTATCCCTCCCATTCTCTTTCTATATTCCGTTGTATTGCGTTGTCCCAACCCAAGAAGCGTCTCGTCTCAGTCTTTGTTCAACGGACTACGGCCAACGATGGCTATGGATGGCTACGACTCATTTTAAATTGTTGTGGTTATTTTTGTTTAATTGATCAGTTTATTCCGCTGCAACAATTCACGATTTTTATTGCGCTTTAATTCAACACACTCTTCAGGTAATTAGGTTTTTTAATTCATCAATTATAAGGGTTCATTGGTTTCATTTTTTCTTTAATTTCACGGACATTAATTTTTTCGATTTGTATTGAATTTTTCGCCTTCTTCCTCTCATCATCCTTCACACTCCACTAATTGGCGATAAAGAGAACCGAACCAACTAATAATTCGTCATTCTGTTAATAATGGTTAGTAATTATGCTCTTATCTTCTACAATTTCTTGCTCTAATTTGTAATTGTGCTAATCTTTTATGGGTACAATAATTAAGATGATGTTTTTGTTTCATACTTCTATTATGGTTTTATTGCGGTAATCCTGTACTTCTCTTTGTTAATAAACTTAGTGTATATATGGGTCATGGGTGTTTGAATTACTTAGTTTGTATTGATTATTCCAAAATTTGGGCCTTCTCTTTTATCAGTTTTACAGTTTTCATAATATAATTTTGAGTTAGGTTAAGCTGATTTATATGACTCTAGATTGAAGTTATGGAAAGAAGATTAACACATTAGTAGTGTGACTTAGCCGAATTCGTTTAGCTAGTTCTTTGGCTTGGCTAATTGGCTAAGAGAATTGAATGGGAGTATTGAACAATAGCCTCATTACATTGCAACTTCTGATATATTAGAAATTTATAATTTAAGTAAGGTGTGTAGAGAATTATATGGATAGTATGGCATAGAGCTTAGTGATCATTTGATTACTATTTTTTTGCATCAATCCTATTGCACTAATGGAAGATGTATTACAATATTTGTCATATAGCTTTTTAGTAAATGAATTTGTAGGATGATCTTGTTGATTTGATGTTCTTACTTGATCTGATGTTTGATATGATTGATTAATGTGTTCTAGTATTTCTTTGTGTCGCTTGTCTTCTACAATGAAGTGGATTTTTTGTTTGAAGTGCTATTGTAGCTTACGCAGAAGCAACAATATTGTATTAGTTTCTTAGTTGAAAATTCTTTGTAGTTACGCTACTATACGACCATAAAGTGATACAACATACACGTTTTTCATTCTCCTATTTCGTTGATGCCATATGTGTTGATACTTTTTTTTTTTGTTTTGTTTTTTCTTCCACTATGAGTTCTACCGATGACAAATGTTTGAATTGGTGGGTTTGTAAACTTTAGTGTCAAGGCTTTGGTGTTCTTCACTCTTGTTTATCACATATTCAACATCATTTTTCAAAAAAAAAAAAATTTGTATCATGTGGACTTCAGATAAGACGAGACAAAAAGCCGGTAAAACACTAGGGATGTTAAAAAACTGATAACCAGAGATCCAACACATACTACCTATAGAAGCAATAAAAAGCAGCAGAGTTTAAGGCTGCACTTCTTACATGCTCAAACTCTAAGGCCCAACAATTAGGACCCTGTTCCGGAAGTAGGTACCTACGTCACTTCTTACACGCTGGAATCAGTTGAAGTTGTGAGATTCCTTCTCGCATCATTTACCTTTGATCTTGCTAACGTCCGGCATGGTCATACCATTCTCCCCCCCTCCCACTCCCTGGGTATTCCTTGACATGTTTTCTAATAGAGCATTTTGTCATACCAAAGGTGTATGGATGGCTCATGGATGCATAGTGGCTGATGGATTAATTAATCATCCGATGTTATCTACATTGTTATAGGGTCTAGGATTTCCTTATATGTGCTAACCTTTGTCAATAACCCAGCAATATGGTTTACATAATTGTTTACTCGCCTTTTCCCTTACGTAATGTATTACCCCCGAAATGAGGGTAATAAGCCCTCCTTTTCTTTCTTCCTCCTGGCATTATCTACCTCATCTAATCAAAGACAACCTTCAACTCTCTATGAATCAGGCCCATGGAGTGGTGAAGACGGTAAGCCTTGGGATGATGGAGTATACACTGGTGTCAAGAAAATTATTCTAACAAGAGGAGATGCTATTTGCTCAATACAAGTTTAGTATGACCAAAATGGCCACTGTCCTGGGTCCGCTCCACATGGAATTCCCTACGACACTTGCACCTACCATGTAATTTCTTCCGATACACATAATTCTAGGGGATGCGGGGGTGGGGTGGAGGTGGGGGGTGTTGCTGATGGGAACACAAGCAGGAGCAGGGGGAAGGGGAGGGGTGGGGGGTGGGGGTCTTCTGGTGGGAATGCAAGCAGGGGCAAAGGGGGGGGGGGGATGTCACTGGTGGGGATGCGGGGCAGGGGTGGGGTTGGGGGGTGGAAAATGTATTCTTACAAAACTCCCTGCACATAATTGACAATGTAAGTAAGACAATTTCTTAAAGTGACAATGTTGAAATAAGAAATTCTCAAACACAATGTCAGAGCTTTTAAGTGACAATTTACTGAAGTTTTAATAGGCTGCAACTTAGAAGGAACTCCCTACACAGAATGATGAAGTATTTTAATCATCTTTTTGTTATTATATTGTCGTTGTTGCTGGCTTGTTATACTGTTGTTGCTAGCTTGAGTCCATTGAGGAAAGCGTATTGTAGCTCCCTCAACTCGTTTCTATGTAGAGAGGTGAGGTGATTAATTAATTCTGAATTTTGTTGACATGTTGCCAACTTGATATATACAAACAAACAAGTTGGTTCGTTTAGAGTAAGCGTACAGTGTATGAAAATCAGGAAAGAACTTTGATATGTTCGTATGCTGTGAGATATGAGCTGCTGCGTAAGTTGGTTCGTTTAGAGTATGCATATTCAGCTAACTATAATAGTCACAAAGAAACTCAAATAAGGAAGCTCAAACGATACTTGAGAGCTTACTTCTAATCATGGTTCTGTCTCGTGATGATAGATTAGTCCCTTGTCTATATGTATATTATTATAACCATATGTCATGCTTTATTAAACTTTTGTATAATTCTATAGGTACATCAAGGAGAGGAAAATGTATCACATGAAGAACAATTGCAGTCGCACGAATGACAATTTTTGGGTGGTGGATCTCGCTTAAAAGTGGAGCATGGTTTTGGAATTAATTAGGCAACTAGCTAGTAATCTTATTTTTTGGGAATATATTTACGCTAGAAGTAGATTTTTTTTGGTGCATATATATTAGGTTAGAAGTAAATATATTAGGTGATCAAACTTCTCTTGTGATTTGATATATATATACGATAGTACTATACTCCTTAAGTACTTGGTGTTGGAAATTATCGAACGATTGGATGACCTTGAATATATTTATGGGTCTTTTTGGAAATCTAAATTTTTATCATTATGTTTATTTGTATTTTTTTTTGAATTATTTCAGCTTTGCATCAACATCAAGTTAACAGGTTAATATATACATATTTATAGATCCGTCGTTGCAATAGCCATAATATGCAGCAGGGGCAGAGGCGTTGCCTTAGACTTTGAAATGTGTTGCATCATATGTAATGCAACGGTTCATGAGATACCATAGAGGTGTTGTATTAGACTATAAAATGTGTTGCATCATATGTAATGCAACGGTTCATGGGATACCATAGAGGCGTTGCATTAGATAATAAACATGCGTTGCATTAGAACTATTGCAACGGTTAGTTGGTGTTGCAACTTGTCGTTGCTTTAGGTGTCCAAGACCGTTGCATTAGAGCTAATGCAAGGGCAGCAACAGCAACGGTTGCTTGACTGTTGCAATAGCTCTGTTGTAACGGTTATTGAGTCTATTGCAACGGTTTTTAGGGGTTGCAATAGCTCATTTATGTAGTAGTGAAGCTCGGCCTATGTAACCACCCTATGATGACCCCTTGGTGATTGAGACGAAGATCGCCAACTCAAGAGTTAAGAGGATCTTAATTGATAGCAGGTCCTCCGCATATATCATCACCCTGGATTGCCTCAAAAAACTCAAGTATCAAGAAGAGAAAGAGGAACGAAGATGAGGCACCCCTGGACTGCCTCATCATCTACTTTTCGGAGAACCCAAAATGTTACGACCACCCTAAACCAGTTGAGGAGGACGAGGAGGTCACCCTTGATGAAGAACTTGGCCACCGAGTGAGGGTAGGCCGAACAACAGATCAAACACCGTGGGAGGAAATCATCATGGTCTTCAGGGAGTACAAGGACGTTTTCACCTATGAGGCAACAGACATGCCTGGGCTAGACCCTAATTTCATGTGCCATGAACTGAACATCAAAGAGGGATACCGTCCGGTTAAGCAAAAGTTGAGGCACCAAGGCCCGGAACGAAACGCGGCCACACCAATAGAAGTAAAGAAGCTTTTAGAAGCAGGATTCATTGAAGAGTGTCAATACACGGAATGGTTAGCCAACGTTGTGCTTGTCAAGAAGTCTAGTAGAGCATGGTGGATGTATGTGGATTTTACTGACTTAAATAAAGCATGTCCAGAGGACAACCATCCCCTCCCTAACAATTAAGATAAATAGATTGGTGGACTCAAGAGCAGGGCATGCACTTCTCTGTTTCATGGGCGCCAAGGATACTTTCAAGCACACCCTATCAAGGTCCTAACACGACAAACCTTTTGAAAGGTCATTGAAAATCGCAATCACTCCAGCCGCATGATGGATTGAGCTGACCAACTAGCCGACTTCGGCCTTGAGTATGAACCTTGTTTTGCAATTAAGGACCAAGCCCTTGCAGACTTCATCCCATAATGCATTTTCGAACCGACTGGGGAATTCAAGTTGACGGGTCTTCAACCAAAACAGGGAGCGGAGCAGGGCGAGTCACAATACCCCCTGTCGGCGATAAGTTAGAGTATGCCATTAAGTTTGACTTTTTAGCTTCCAACAATGAAGTTGAGTATGAGGCACTGATTCTAGGGCTACAAATATGCATCGCCTCAGGAGCCAAGTCTGTCTGAGCCAGGTCTGATTCACAGCTGATAGTCGGTCAAGTATCGGGAGAATTTGAGGCTAAGGAGGATAGCATGAGGATGTATAGATCTAAAACCAAAGAGGTGGTCAATAACCTACAAGACTTTCATATCTTGTGTTATTTCTATAGGAACACAACAAGAGGGGGGTGAATTTTTATGTGTGAGAAATGAACGTAACTTTTTGCGGAATTATAAAACAATGAAAGGAACAAGAGAAAGACACAAGAGATTTTACGAGGAAAAACTTCTTGGGTCCAACAAGAAGAAACAACCTCGACCACTAGGGATTTTAAACTCAACTCTTTCACTATAATAGGCCAAAACACCTTTGTTACAAACCTATTATCTCTCGGGCCACTTCTTGAGTTCCTCTACAAACTCAAGTCCCAACAACAGTTCCCTCTAACTGTTGTTCCTCTTGAACTTCACTCGAAGTTCCTTTCTCTTTCTTTGCTTCACTCAAAGCTTCACACTTTACAGGAGTTCACTCAAACCCCTTCCCCAAACTCAAACTATATGAGTTCTTCTCAACTCTTTTCTCAACTCAAAATACAGAATAGTAGAATGATAGAAAGTACTAATGAAACAATGAACTCATATGGTAATGAAACTTGGAACTTGAAACTTTGAACTTTGGTGCTACTGACTCAATAAACGTGATACTTAAATTAATACCTTTGTAGATTAATTATCACTTTGTCAGACACACCTTGGAACTTAATTAGACATAAGTATTTATAGTAGTGATAACTTAGAACGTGGGATAAAATCATGTGTTAGTGGTTAAACCATTTTCCCATGATGTTCCTCAACTAGAGGAACACGTTCCTTTTGTTACCCATGATCTCGACGATCTTAGTTGAACGTGTGTTATGGAATTATACTGCTTCCTTAATTTTAGAAACTACTTGTGCAATAAATATAAATCTGATTTAATTAGAAAATATTATAATTAATAAAACCAAAATTAAATCCTTTTATCAAAATAATATCTTTAAAATATTTTCCATAAAAATAGAAAAGGATATTTATTATCTTTATAAAAATAAAATATTTTCCTTATAAATATTTTCCTTAAAAATATTTTCCTTAAAATCATATTTTTACTTAAATAACACGGTTACCTAGAATCTAGGCATAAAATACTCAAACGACATATTTAACCGTTGTACTGCTTCACCCTAGGTCTAGTTCCTTTAATTTCGTTAGATCCTTAACAGTGCCAGTTCATGAGTTCCTTACAAAGGAATAGATAAACAATATCTTATAATTTTGTAGGTCCTTACAAATGTTTAGTCAGTTCCTCGTTTTAGACACATGTTTCCTATACTAGTTCCACTAACATAGGTCCATAGGAACAGTTCCTTTATTCAAAGGAACGACTCTTTAGTTCCAATTCATTACCGTACGATGATCTTTGTTTCTTACATAAGAAACCTAATTACACCCTTATGTAACTAAGCTCTTCTTCTCTTGGAGTTCCAACTCAAGAACTTCATTCTTCACTTGGAGTTCCAACTCAAGAACTTCACTTATTATCTTTATAAAGCACCATTATTAATTCATAAACCTTGCACACATAAAACTTATAAACCATGTTAGTTATTACTTTAGTTTGTCATCATCAAAACCATATTGGCTCAACAATTTCTCCCTTTTTGATGATGACAAACCAAGGCAAAGTAATATAAAAACTAACACATAGGAAATATAATATAACAGTGCAAGATCATGTTAAGTAGAGAATGAACCAGAATAAGAACAATAAATAAGCTACTTTGCCATTATCTTCCCCCTTTGGACATCATCAAAAAGCGTATTGTTTTTCTAGAATTTATGATCAATCTTCTAAACTTATAGTGACACTACACCACCATAAATATATAATTAATGGTCAAACATGAGTTTAAATTTTTCAATTTGCTCAAACATCAATCTAGTAATATTAGCCATCCTCATGCACTAATATCAATTCGTTAAAGAAGTTAAAGCATACTAAACATAAACCACCACTGTACCAAAGTGCAATCTGTAGAGTAGAAAATAAACAGAATGTCTAATAAAATTCATAGAGAAGATCAAAGGCTCATTTTTATGAAGGAATGGTTGGAATAGGCTAAGTGAAAAAAAAAATATATATGTATATGAATTGGTCACTTGTTCCTCCACCATTACCTTTCCTAAACTTGCAGTTTACTTTGTGATTTGCCTTTGAAAACACATGTCGGTTCCTTTCAAATAGCATGTTGTTCCTTACTTCTTTTCGATATTGTGAATGAAAATTCGTTGTCTGCTCCTTGCTTTAAGTTTCAAGGAACTAATAAATTCCTTTTGTTTACTTCAGATTTGATACTAAAGGAACATACATGGGACTACTAGAACCCACATATTTTATGACAGCTTTGTAGAAGTATGAACTTGAATAATTTATGGAATGTTGCATCTCTTCTCTATCTCCCTCTGACACATTTATCCTTTTATTCTCCTATTTGCTCTCATATTTTTATATCTTCTGTATCTCCCTCAATCTCTCCTTTTTCATCTCCATATCAACTTATTCTCCCGCAAACTTTTCTTTTTCTTTCCTTAGTTCCCCCTCAAATATTGCATCATCATCAATATTTAAAGTTATAGTGGAGGAACACAAATTGAAGGATTTGGATATATGGTGAACTGATTAGAAAGAAAAAGGTATGTAAATGTGATATGAAAGGTTTGGAGGATTTTTTTGAGAAATTTTAAAAATAAATGATGGAATAAGAGGTTTGATAATTTAGAGAATGATATTGCTCGTTTATACACATAATTGGACATTCACATGTAATGCACTCGGTGTGGGTGGAATGTATAACAAAGGAGTTCCTTGAACGAAAAGAACTACACTTTTTACTTCCTCTTCCTTTTGGCTAACAATTAGCAATATGGACAGTAAGGGTAATATTACAAAGAAATCAGTGAGTCATCTTTTAAATTTAACTCATGACTATGCATAAAACATAGAAACAATTGTGGTGACATGCATTCATATGGAAGACATTTCACAAAAACTCTACATATGCACGCTAGATGAATTTGCCATTTAGGGAAAAACAAGACATCATAACTTACTTAACAAAATCATCTCTACAATTTTTACATGCCTTTTGAGTGAGAGAAATTTAAATACTTCACTAGATAAACGCAAGGAACAACAGGTGCCATATATTGTTCCCCCTCACTAAGGCATTCATAACGTCTAGTTATCAGAATTAGGAACCCACATTTTCTTGAGTTCCTTTCTTGAACACACATTAGACTTATTAATACGTAACTCAGTTTTAGACTTAAAGTCAGATTTGGCCATTAGACATAACTGAGCAGTTCCTTTGTCCCAAAATTCCTCTACGGATTCAGATTCTTGTTCCCAAGAGGGACACTCTTTAATATAGTGATATAAGCTACCACATTTATAGCAACCAGATTCAAATTTTGAATTAGAAGACTTTTTACCTTTGGTTTTTTTCGATTTCAAATTTTTATACATCCTCTTGAATTTTCGAACAAGCTTCATAGTTTCTTCTACATCAAAGCCTTCCTCTTCTTCTTCCACTTTATCAGCCTTTAGAACAAGTGCCCGATTTATGGAACTTTCACCATATTGAGTTCCTAACTGGAGTTCATGGGTCAACAATGAACCAGCTAACTGCTCTAGATTGAACTTGGTGAAATCTTTGGTTTCTTGGAGAGTAGTTACTTTGGCCATCCATTTCTCCTTTGGCAAGCTCCTTAAAATATTGTGAACCTGTTCCTCAGATGAAATATACTTTCCAAGAGACTCTAACTCGTTAACAATGTTAGAAAATCGATTAAGCATATCACGAATTGCCTCATATGGTTTCATTGCAAAGAGTTCATATTTATTCATTAGTAAATCAATTTTAGACCTTTTAACCTCACTAGTTCCTTCGTGGGTGACTACAAGTAAATCCTATATTTGTTTAGCGGTTTTGCACCCCATGACACGGTTGTATTCATGAGGTCCTAGACCACAATATAATAGCTGGATAGCTTTAGCATTAATTTCCAATTTCTTATAGTCAATTGAATTAAAATCACAGATGGGTTTAGAAACTACCTCGTTCCTTTCATTTTGGTTGTGACTTTGAAATCTCCAACCTCTATGACTCTCCATACCAGATAATTTTGTGCCTTGATGAAGATCTCCATCTGATTCTTCCAGTATGTGAAGAATGTCCCGTTGAACATTGGAGGTCGTAATGTTGAGTAACCTTCTTCGAGTTTCTCGGTAGAATTCATGTTCCTTAGATGTTTTTCTCAATAGGGTTTCCTACTTTTCGTGAGATCTAGCTCTGATACCAATTGTTATTTCTATAAGAACACTACAAGAGGGGGGGTGAATTGTATGTGTGAGAAATGAACGTAACTTTTTACGGAATTATAAAATAATGAAAGGAACAAGAGAAAGACACAAGAGATTTTACGAGGAAAAACTTCGTGGGCCCAACAAGAAGAAACAACCTCGACCATTAGGGATTTTAAACTCAACTCTTTCACTATAATAGTCCAAAACACCTTTGTTACAAACCTATTATCTCTCGGGCCACTCCTTGAGTTCCTCTACAAACTCAAGTCCCAACAACAGTTCCCTCTAACTGTTGTTTCTCTCGAACTTCACTCGAAGTTCCTTTCTCTTTCTTTGCTTCACTCAAAGCCTCACACTTTACAGGAGTTCACTCAAACCCCTTCCCCAAACTCAAACTATAAGAGTTCTTCTCAACTCTTTTCTCAACTCAAAATACAGAATAGTAGAATGATAGAAAGTACTAATGAAACAATGAACTCATATGGTAATGAAACTTGGAACTTTGAACTTTGGTGCTACTGACTCAATATATGTGATACTTAAATTAATACCTTTGTAGATTAATTATCACATTGTCATACACACCTTGAAACTTAATTAAACATAAGTATTTATAGTAGTGATAACTTAGAACGTGGGATAAAATCACGTGTTAGTGGTTAAACCATTTTCCCATGATGTTCCTCAACTAGAGGAACACGTTCCATTTGTTACCCATGATCTCCACGATCATAGTTGAACATGTGTTATGGAATTATACTGCTTCCTTAATTTTAGCAACTATTTGTGCGATAAATATAAATCTGATTTAATTAGAAAATATGTTAATAAATAAAACTAAAATTAAATCCTTTTATCAAAATAATATCTTTAAAATATATTCCATAAAAACCGAAAAGGATATTTATTATCTTTATAAAAATAAAATCATTTCCTTAAAAATATTTTCCTTAAAATCAGATTTTTACTTAAATAAAACGGTTACCTAGAATCTAGGCACAAAATACTCAAACGACATATTTAACCGTTGTACTGCTTCACCCTAGGTCTAGTTCCTTTAATTTCGTTAGTTCCTTAACAGTGCCAGTTCATGAGTTCCTTACAAAGGAACAGATAAACACTAGCTTATAATTTTGTAGGTCCGTACAAATGTTTAGTCAGTTCCTCGTTTTAGACACACGTTTCCTTTACTAGTTCCACTAACATAGTTCCATAGGAACAATTCCTTTATTCAAAGGAAAAGATCTTTAGTTCCAATTCATTACCGTATGATGATCTTTGTTTCTTTTATAAGAAAGCTAATTACACCCTTATGTAACTAAGCTCTTCTTCTCTTGGGGTTCCAACTCAAGAACTTCATTCTTCACTTGGAGTTCCAACTCAAGAACTTTACTTATTATCTTTATAAAGCACCATTATTAATTCATGAACCTTGCACACATAAAATTATAAACCTTGTTATTTATTACTTTAGTTTGTCATCATCAAAACCATATTGGCTCAACATCTTGCATGTACCTCGGTCAGAAAATCAGCAAGCTAACACCCTCGCTCGAATGGCGAGCTCAGCTCACGGACTCAGCCCAAGGACCATCATGTGGGAAGTCATCCACCAGCCTAGCATCAACGCCAAACAAACCCTAGTGGCCTAGTCTTAGACATAACTTCTACACAGATGAAAATGATGATTAAGTACTTGAGAGTTGAAGAGCTTCCCTCGGACAACAAGGAAGCTGAGAAGGTTCAGGCAAGGGCAAAGTGGTTCACCTGGCATGACGGAAACTTGTCCATGAAATCCTACACTCATCCCTTGCTAAAGTGTGACACAAGTGCCAGTTGAAGTCATCAAGGAAGTAGAACCATCGCCGCCAAGGCCCTCCGAGCGGGATACTATTGGCTGATGTTGAAAGGAGATGCAATGGAGTTGGTTCGGAAATGCCCTAAGTGCCAGTTGTTCTCAGGAATCCCTCGCACACCAGCAAACCCCTTGCCTTCATACAAGCTCTGTTGCCCTTTGATAAGTGGGACATGGACCTACTCGGCCCATTCCTACCATCCTCAGGTCAAAGAAAGTTTCTCATTGTTGCAATAGATTACTTCGCAAAGTGGATAGAGGCAGAGCCCCTTACCACAATCACGGACAAGCAAGTACAAATGTTTATCTGGACTCTGGAGGAACATTATCATGAGGTTCAGAATTCCCAAAACCCTCGTATCTTACAATGGTAGACAATTCCATAGTGGGCCAACCCGAGATTATTGTCATCGCTTCGGCATAACCACCAGATTATCAGCCGTCTCAAGGCCCCAGACGAATGGGCAAGCTGAGACGTTCAACAATGTTGTCTTGAAAGGGATTACGAAGCCCTTGGATGGAGCCAAAGGAGCATGGGTCGATGAATTGCCAGCGATACTATGGTCAGCACGAATGACCGAGCCACGGGCTACTTTCCTTTTCAGCTCGTCTACTGGAGCGAGGTTGTCCTCCCCGTTGAAGTTGGCATACCCTCTCCCCGTATGACATTTTATGACTATGACGAAAATGAGAAAGTGAAACCAATCAACCTTGACCTTCTACTAGAGACCAGGGGTAACACTCTCCTCTGATCTATCCAATACAAGTAGAGGGTCACTTGGTACTTCAACCGAAAAGTCAAGCACAGGCCTATACAGTTGGGAGATTGCGTTGTTCGAAAAATAAATGCAACGGAAAAATCGTACCTGCAAGGCAAGCTCACCCCCAACTGGGAAGGAACCTATAAGGTGACTCACGTGATCAAACCAGGGACTTATCGGCTCGAATCACCAGAAGGAGTCCCACTTGCTCGACCATGGAATGTGGATAATCTGAAGAAGTATTTTGTTTAAGTATTGTTATTTAGGAGCAACAATGTCCATGGGCTAGGATTTTATCCTGGCGCAATTATTGTGTAATGCATTAATAGTAATGAATGAAAAGAGGCCAAGCATATGCTTCGGCGCACTTTTTAAGTCTGACAAAAACATATGTTGCACCTTGTCATCCAAAATAGTGTGAGCCACGCAATGCCTCGACCAAACAAAGAGTTACAAAGCAAAAAGCAAAAATTAAAATACCACAATACTCAACAAAACAATATCAATGAAAGATAAAACTTCTCATTACTAGCACACGACACTACAACATAAGAAAAGAAATAATAACAATTAAAAGTAACAATAATGGAAAATAATATATAAAAGATATCCAAAGCACTAAAATTAGAGAATAAAAATATATTAAATTACGCACTTATCAGCTTCATAAAGGGATTGGTAGATTCGAGTCGAAGCCTCCCAATCAAAGGCTGGGTAGTCCTTGCTCACGACCTTCCTCATCCGATCCAGTGCATCGACCTCGCCAGCCTGGTAAGAGCTCTCACCCAGCTCGGCGTTGTACGCCACACACTTGTCCGACTCCTGCCAAGCCTCAAACCATTCTTCAGCACACCTGTCAGCCTTAAGCCGGGCCTCGTTCAGCTTCGTCGTAAGACAACCCACCCTCCGCAAGGCATCATCACGCTCCTTGTAGGCGTGTTTTTATTTCGCCTACGCGGTGTGAGCGTGTATTTGACTAACTCATTGTAAAGGTTTTATTGACAACGTTTTTGAACTCGCCAACAAGTCTTTAAAGGAAGACTCAAAAACCTAATTGGATATTGGGGAAATCGTAGGGACAAATTAGGGACTTATCCAATGTAGAATACCCCGTCATGACTCCATTGATGGTCAATGAACCATAGATTGAGTTCAGGATTTAGGATACGAACACTGTCATAATGAACCATATTCGCCCATTGCTGGCCTCTACTCAATATCGATTCATGTCAAGTTTTATGCAATAGAATAACCAAATAATATTTTCATGCACCTTAAAAATATATCAGTCTAGGTTGGTTCAGGAAAACACATAAAAAGACTATTTATTAGTGATATGTTATTAGGCAATCATAATTACAGGGAACCAAACAGGCTGTCCAAATTATATGATTAATATTAGAATAGTTCTTTAGGTCTTTGATTAGAAATAATAACATGTGGGTGATGAAAAGGCAAGCAGTACAACCATAGCAATGTATATAATAATATATCAAAAAAATAAAAAGAAGGAAGGATTAGAATGTACAAAAGAACGAACTTATATTAAAGATCAACATCAGGATATAAACCGTTAGTAACTTCAATATAAAAATAAATTTATTCAAGGACCCTCGGGATTATACCGTGGCTTGGGTCTCAATGATTTGCAACCTACGGGACGAGCACTCGTAAAGCCTGAAAATCTGAACGTGTATATGAATATATGAATGTGTTTGTTTGTATGTGTTTTATGAAAATATGAGAGTTTTTAGAGAGAATTCGTAAGTATATTCGTAGAGTTCGAAGTGTAAAGTCGTATGAAAATTATATAAAAAAACCGTGTTTTAATTTGGAAAATCACGCCTATTTATAAGAAACCAAAATCTGCGCGTCACGCAGAGAGTGCCCTCGGCGCACGTCTCTGTGTGACGCATAATTACACGTGTCTGGCGCACATTGGTGCACCTGATGTAGCATGCCCAATCAGCTATGTACACCTGGCACACGCTTTAAAAAAGATAGAATTGACAGTCTGCGTGTCGCACAGAGGAGTGCGCTAGGCGAATGACTCTCTGTGACACACAAGGCCACGTGTCAGACGCACATTGGTGCACCTGACACAGCTTGGCATGTGCGCTAGGCGCACCGCCTTGCTTTTGACATGTTTTGACAGCTTTTTTATAAAATGCATTTTAACGATTTTCTTTTATTTTTTAACATCGAAAATCTGATTTTACGGGATAAAATCCGATTTTAATTATGAAAATATATATTTGAAATTATTTATTGATTATCATTGAATAATTAAACGGGATTTTCAAAAGGATTGGGCTCAAAAGACAATTAATTATCTGGAGTAATTAATTGGGCTTTAAAATAGGACTTTATCACTGTAAACATAGTTTTGGGATGGCTTTTCGGACTCCTCTTCCCTTGGGTCAAACCAATTAAGACCGCGATATGTTTTATCATTGGGGCCTTAAATGGGGAGACACGATTATGTGTCTACACTCCCTCGTCAAACGGTTGATTTGGCCACTCATCTCATTTGACTTCTCATTGAAGTCAGGTTGATCATTAGCGATGGCCCTCATCGCCCTCGTTAGTTCAAGACTCAGATTTGTGATCCCTTGTCCCCAAGTCCTTCACAATTCCCTGATAATGCTGAGCCGCAGCCTCCAGATCGGACACCCTAACGGATAACTTCTCATTCTCCTCAGTCAAAGTAATACGGCGGCGCGCCAAGGTGGTCATCCAAATGGACATCTACAAAGATAGGAAAATAAATTAGAAAGACATACAAGGCAATAATACACGAAAGAATGACCAAAACACTTACGTCCATCCAAGAGTGGTGAATATCATCCACCTCGTCCTCACCAATGGAGTCCACATACTCCTCATCCTTGGCAGGAAATGACCAAAACCGCCGACCATTATCATCCATCGACATTATAGTGAAAGGGACGTCGGCCCCAACTATAGGCTCGTGCACCCTCTTCGGCGGCAGCGATAGGAGAACAAGGAGTGTAGGTGGGCGTTTGAGGAAGCTCATACTCACCTCCGTCAAAGTCGGCATCGAGCCTCGACTGGAAGGATGGCCCCCTACTCGACGAAGGCCTCCTCTCGACGCTCGAGCGCGGCCTGTCTAAGGCAATTACCATCTCAGGGCGCTCCGTTTGATTAGTGGAGTGCTCCTTCTTGCGCCTTGGCTTAGTAGGATCCTAAGGACATCAAAATTTAACATAAAAATAGAAGTGACAAAGAAACAAGAAGTGAGGCGGGACTTACCGAATGTGACGAGGGAACCCTCGTTGCCTCCTCCTGTAGCTCCCTCCTGAGCCTCTGAGCCATGATGTCGTTGACGTTAATTCTCCTGGCCATCTTATCGTGTAAACGTGATCGGGAAACGACTACACAAAAGCAAAAGCAACGCAACATCAGCATACATCAATAACAACTAAGTATGAAAATACAATCCCCTCAACCCATTACCATGAGGGTAAGCCAGGCACAATCCAAAGGCCGATGGAAAATGTTCATCCTGAGCGTATTTTGGCTTAGGGAGCCAAAAGGAGTGGACAAAGACTTTTCCCCCGCTGCCATCTTGGGGTGAGTTTGGAAAAAAACAGGCCAGCCTCATCTTTTGACATCTCTGGCACTCCCGAGTTCAAACAACTCTATGGTCCCTCTCGAGACCACATGGTAGGCAAATCCCAATCACCCCCGCAGTAAACGTAAACAAACTAACGTCAGGACTTCTTTTGAGCCGAAGGCATCTTCCGAACTACCTTACACCCCGGTCGGCACTGGAACCAACCACCGCCGTTGTCTTCGGACTTGGGGATCTTTACCAGCTTAAACATGTTTCACCATAGGCGAAGGGTGGGAGTAACTCGCAACAAGTGACAAATCATTACAAAATCCAGGATGATAAACCATGAGTTGGGCACCAATTGCGTAAACGCAAAGTTGTACGCTATCATGAGTTCTTTGATGAAAGAATGAAGAGGAAATCTTAAGCCCAAACCTAAGCACGCTCGGTAGACTGCAACCCACCCAAGGGGAGTTGTCGACATCGTATTCGTGTTCCTCGGCCTATACAGAGCATAAGCGTCACGAATGAACCACCTCGCCCCAAAGGAGGACATGTCCCTCATCATCGCTTTCATCCAAGAAGGGTGCATGTAGTAGTTGGTCGGGACCCCGCCGCGCACAAGTGGGGGGTACTCTACCTGGCCTGAATTCTCAACGGCAGCACCATGGTCGGCCATAACTACACCATCATGAAGAAAATGATCTCCTTCCCCTCATATATATAGAAACAAGGAAAGCTTTGAGTGGAAGAAATGAGAATGACAAAATAAAATCTCCTTCCCCTCATATATATAGAAAAGGATGGAAAAGTCTTGGACCCCACTCTTTAGATGGGCTTTCATGAGCAAATTTCCAATTAGGCCACACTATTGGGAAGCAATTTGATAAACATAAAATATTTGGGCCTCGTCAGCATGAAAAAAATAATACTGTCTCGGTGACTGAGTTCAATAACCTCGGGATGATGACTTAGGGCCTCCCTCGGACAACGAGGAGCGTCCTATACTTAGAAGAATTAGCTGAGTATCACTACTGCATGCCTTCTCGGATGCAGGGGCTCATTATCCCCTCCGAAGGGCGACCCAGGACCTCCCTTGGACAACGAGGAACATCCTATACTTAGAAAAATAAACTAAGTATCGCTACTCCATGTCTTCTTGGATACTAGGGCTCATTAGCCCCTCCAAAGGACGAACCAAGACCACGCTCGGACAACGAGGAGCGTTCTGTACTTAGAAAAATAAACTAAGTATCACTACTTCATGCCTTTTCGGATACAGGGGCTCATTATCCCCTCCGAACGATGAACGAGGACCTCCCTCGGAAAATGAGGAGCGTTTTATACTTAGAAAAATAATCTAAGTATCACTACTTCATGCCTTTTCGAATACAGGGGCTCATTAGCCGCTCCGAAGGGCGACCTAGGACCTTCCTCGGACAACAAGGAGCGCCCTATGATACGCTCAAGTTATATGATGTTTTTATGATATTTTAGGTGCTCTTTGATATGGAGTTCGATCGTAATTGTTGACGTTTGCATATATATCAGCCTTAGCGGAAGTTCGGAGTTTTGTGACTTAATTAATGTTAATGTTCTACGTTTCGAGCTTTTAAGGTGAAATGGATATACATTGGGAGTACTCGGAAAGTGTAGCATCGTAGCATGATAGGCGAGTATCGGATGCATGAGCCGACAACGATGCACTAGCCAAGCTTTGCCGCAAGCACCAAAACAACGCAGCAAGCAAGCTAACACAACAGTGCAGTGCGCTCAAGCCAGCAGCCCAGGCAGGTCGCACCGCGAGAGGGTTTTCGCGGGTCGCGATCATCAAGCCTAGGAAGGTCGCACCTTGTGACTAACGTCGTGAGTCGCGACCACTTTATCCAGCCGAGGTCCGCAGCACTTGTCGAGGACAGTAGCAAAACTTGTTGTGCGATGCAGTTTGCAACTCGAGAATCCTTAGGTCGGTTGACAGTTTTATTTTGTGCGTGAGATATAAATAGCATCCCTTGAGCCACGAAGAAGGGGGAGTCACACGAGGAGGCAGAACCTCGTAACCACCATTCCTCTTTTGTTGTTTTTATCTTCTCTTTTAGTTATTATTTTCTAGTTTTATTTTTTAGAGATTTCAATCATGGATTTGGTTTACGCCATGTCGATTGTAGCTTGAATCATTCTTGAGGAAGATTAACATGATGCTTCAATCCTTATGATATCTATCTTCTCTACTTATTTTCTTTGATTATGGTTTAATTTCTATAAATATATTTCATGATTATTGCATAATTTTGCTAGGAACATTACTAGTTTGATTGTGATGAATCTATTGCTAGATTTGAGAACTAGGGAGTAACTTAGATGCAGATCATCTTGGTTATTTCTTAGGGAAATTAAATCAACCGTTTGAATGTTTATCGCGTGTATGACATTAGCAGGTCTATTGGTTCTCCGTGTTTATTACTGCTATTGGATTGAACTTAGATGCTGATCGTACTAGGTTATGCTTTAGTTAGGGTTTTATAGTAACGCTGATCTTGCTATTCAACTAAGAATAACGAGAATGCGAGATTAGTTCTCAAGAATAGATAATCATGGATATAATTAGAGTTAAGGTTCAATGATCGATAGTCAAATTGAAGTGGATGTTAATCGGATTCAAGATCTTTCCATTATTGATTTCTCATTTTATTATTTGCTAATTAATTTTAGTTTATTCATAACTCATTTGAAAACCCCCCTTTTTGTTAGGTTACTTATTACCTAAATTAATCTAGGTATTGATTCTCGCTAAATTAAAACTTGTCCCTGTTTCCCTGTGGATACGAACCTTACTTCCCTTCTGCATTTAGTTGTAAAAGATTTTAGGAGAAATTTATTTTTGGATAGGTGCATACGACTAAACCGCCTGCTCAAATTTTGGCGCCGTTGCGGGGAAACGATGTTATTTGTTTATATTTAGCGTGATTTGTGGAAAGTATTGTGTGTGCTCTTTGTTTATATTTGACACTCGTGCTACTAACATCGAAAATTTGCAGTACGATCTCAAATTGGAGCTATCTCAAATTTGTAAGAATTACCTTTTGATATTGAAGTGGAGGAAGAGATGCCACCGACAATTGAAACTCGTACCTTGAGGGAGCTCATGGCTCCTAACCTTGATCAACAACCGTTATGCATCTCATTTCCGGCTCTTGATGAAGGCACTACTTTTGAGTTGAAGTCGGGGTTGATGCACTTACTTCCTTCTATGGGTTGAATGGAGAAGATCCAAATAAATTTCTTTCGGAGATTCACGTGGTTTGTACTAGCATGAATCCAAGTGGAGCAACAGACTTGCAAATCATGTTGAGAGCTTTTCCTTTTGCTTTGAAGGATGGAGCTAACGATTGGTTATATTATCTTCCTCCTGGTTGTATTTCCACTTGGGTTGAAATGAAGAGGCGGATTCTTGAGAAGTTCTTTCCAACTTTTAAGTCATCAACATTAAAAAAGGGAATCAACAATATTGAGCAGAAACACGATGAATCTTTCTACGAATATTGGGAGAGGTTCAAGAGACTTTGTGCTAGTTGTCCATATTATGGTTATTCTAATGAAGACCTCATCTTGTACTTCTACAATGGTCGTTCTGATGAAGATATAAGAATGGTGAATGCTGCTAGTGGAGGTTCTATCATCAACAAAACTCCAACTGCAGCTAGGGAGCTCATTGAAATGTTGAAAGTTTAGTAGAAGATTGATCCATCGTAGATCAAATGTTGAAAGTTCAAGTTCTAGCTCTTCAAAGGTCGAGGATCAAGTACAAGCTCTTACATCGATAATGCGTGAGTTCATGGTAAAGAACAATAGAGTTTAACAGGTAAAATCTTGTAGAATTTGTTCTTTAGATCATCACACCGATGTTTGCCCCCAAATAAAAGAAGAATTCGGGAAAGAAGTCAAAGCTGTAGGTTTTCATGGCTAAGAAGCATTATGGAGACATGATCCCTACTCCCATACTTTCGAGCAAGGGTGGAGAGATCATTCTAACTTCATAATTGGCGATCAACAACAGTAGCAATACTATCATAGGCTACCATCACATCCTTATCCTAGGTCCCAAGGCCAAGTCTCGAGCTCTAGCATGTCCACTGAAGAAATGTTAAATGTTTTAACTAAAAATGTGACTCACATGCAGGGTAACATGGTGCAGTTCCAAGAAGAAACTCGATCAAGCATCCAGAACTTAGAGAGTCAAGTAAGCCAAATTGCAGGAGCTATAACCAAGTTAGAGGCTAGAGATTTAGTGAGGTTGCCACCCCAATCCGAGCTCAACCCTAAAATGAATGTGAGTGCTATCACATTGTGGAGCAGAAATGTGATGATGGGAAACGAGAATATGGTTGTTCAAGAGAAGGCAATGGAAGAATAGGAGCCTTTTCCTGAGCTGGTGCCCGAGGTTGAGCCATCACCACCTTCACCGAACGAGAAAGTTAAGAAACCATCTCCTCCACCATATGAATCGGAGCCACCGTTTCCTAAGGCATTACGAGAAACCAGCAAGGCAGAGCGCAACAAAGACATTTATGAAACCCTAAACAAATGTGAGGTAAACATTTTTTATGCTTTGAATCAAGTACCTAGGCATGCTAAGTTCCTTACAGAATTGTGTACTTCGAAAAGAAAGCAAAAACAAAAGGCAGTGCAAAAAGTGAAAGCTTACGAGCATGTCTCTGCTATCTTTCAAAAGAAATTACCTCAAAAGTGCATTGACCCAGGCATGTTTACCATCCCATGTACTATAGGTGATACCATGTTTCCTAAAGCCATGTTAGACTTAGGTGCGTCAATTAATGTAATTTTATTTTCATTGTATAAGTATATGAAACTTGGCAATTTGCATGAAACTGGTGTGGTGATTCCATTAGCTGATAGATTAAATGTTTATCCTAGGGGTAAATTAGAGGATGTGTTAGTTAAAGTTGGTAAATTGCAATTCCCTGCTGATTTTTATGTTTTGGACATGGAACCTGATAAGCATGCTGCCCCATCTTTTTGGGGCGACCTTTATTGAAAACGTCTTGCACTTAAAGTGATGTTTGTGCTGGCTCTTTGACTTTGGTGTTTGAGGGGAAGGTAGAGGCATTTAATATCAATAATTCTAAGCCTTTGATTAAGTATGATAACCCTCTTTGCTCTATTAACATGGTTAACTCAATTTTGCATGATATTCTTGATCTTGAGCAGGTTGATAAGTCGATAAATGTGGATAATGTCTTGGCTGAGGATAGTTTGCCTCCTACTACCGTGCAGGTTATGGTGTTGGAGTTGAAAGAGCGGAATAAACCTCCTGATATACCGCCTGATTTACCACTAACATTGTACTGCAAGAGTTCTTCTCAATCGATTTTGCATATGCTTGGATTGGAGGTGGACATGGAGCCACCATTGTCACACATGGAGAGCAAGCCCATGATTGAGCATAAAATACTAAGTCGAGCTAACAACTTTAAACAAAAGCGCTTTTATTTTCGTTCTTTTTCTTTATTTCTCATCAAATTTCCACCACCACAACAAATTTTCTTTCACCAACCACCCACCCACTAAAAAGAACCACAAAAAATCTTAATCCATTTTCAGCCAAAATCCACAAAAGGAATCCCTTAGGGAGGAGTTCAATTGCTAGGAATTGGTAAAACTGGAGGGTTGAGATTGGTAATGAATCTTTTCGATCTCTTAAGCTAGGAGCAAATCCCAAAAATATATTGGAATTTTGAATTTGTCATTTGTTTGAGTGATTCGAGGGAGAAGGTTGTGAGTTGATTTATGAGATTTGAGTTGGTGTTGTTGAGGAATTTGAGGTTGACGGATTGTTAGTCATGAGTCTTAAGCATTCGATCTTCGATTAACTCGTTTTTCGATGTCTCCTCTCCGTTTTCCTTTTACTTTTTCTTCTAATTGTCGTCACATTGAGGACAATGTGTAGTTTAAGTAGGGGGGATGGAATTCTCATTCTCATGTGTCTCTGTTGTATTTATTACTTTCGATTTGAAAAAAAAAAAAAGTAGAAAAAAATTGATGAAAAAAAAATTGAAAAAAAATGATGAGATGAAACCCGTTGAGTTGAAAAACCGCAAGGGCGGGCGACTCGGACGAAAATGTGGGCGGGATAGGTTGAAAACCCGAAAGAGAAACCTATGCAAAAAAGTGGCTTAATTTGAGCGGATAAAATGGTGAGATAAAAAAAAATAGTAGTAGTGAGTGTAGTGTGTCGTGGGTTGGAATGAGTTCAACTCCTTTGAGATCCTTCAGGAGTTGAGTTAACATTTTTGTTGTCGTTCGTGATTCTTGTTGTCGCGTCTCTGTTTTTGCCAGGTGAGCTCGAGTCTAAGTGTGGGGAAGTCATTGTCCTTTACGTTTAGGTTTTGAGTGGATTTCGTTAATATATGATGATGATGTAGATGGTGGAGAACGTGGATTGTTGTCGATAGCTTGGGTGATGATTTAATTAGTATTTCTCATTTTTGAGTTTACTCGAGGTCGAGTAAAGTTCAAGTGTGGGGATATTTGATACGCTCAAGTTATACGGTGTTTTTATGATATTTTGGGTGCTCTTTGCTATGGAGTTCGATCGTAACTGTTGAATTTTGCATATATATCAGCCTCAGCGAAATTTCGGAGTTTTGTGACTTAATTAATGTTAATGTTCTAAGTTTCGAGCTTTTAAGGTGAAATGGATATATATTGGGACTGCAAGGAAAGTGTAGCATCGTAGCATGGGGGAGAGTATCGGAAGCATGAGCCGACAACGTTGCACTAGCCAAGCTTTACCGGAAGCACCAAGCCAACGTAGCAAGCAAGCTAACCCAGCAGTGCAGCGCGCTCAAGCCAGCAGCGTAGCAGCCCAGAAAGGTCGCGCCACGCGAGGGTCTTCACAGGTCGAGAGCATCCAGCCCAGGCAGGTCGCACTTTGTGACATACGTCGCGGGTCGCGAGCACTTTATCCAGCCTAGGTCCGCAATACTTGTCGAGGACAGTAGCAAAACTTGTGGTGTGATGCAATTCGTAACTCATGAAGCCTTAGGTCGCACAACGCGACTTCGACCGCACCTCGCGAACTGCGAGGTCGGTTGAGGCGGTTTGTCGGCTGAGGGTTTTATTTTGTGCGTGAGATATAAATAGCAGCCTTTGAGCCACGAAGAAGGGGGAGTCACACGAGGAGGCAGAACCTGCTAACCTCCACTCCTCTTTTGTTGTTTTTATCTTCTCTTTTAATTATTATTTTCTAGTTTTATTTTTTAGATATTTCAATCATGTATTTGGTTTACGCCATGCCGATTGTAGCTTGAATCGTTCTTGAGGAAGATTAACATGAAGCTTCAATCCTTATTGTGAGATCTATCTTATCTACTTATTTTCTTTGATTATGGTTTAATTTCTAGGAATATATTTTATGATTATTGCATAATTTTGCTAGGAACATTACTAGTTTGATTATGTGATTAATCTATTGCTAGATTTGAGAATAGAATCAGATTGTTTTTGTTGAGTCATGTAGTATTTTGATGATTGTAAACAAATGATGATTATCTAACTAACATGTGTGTTTGAGATGTGCATACTACATCAATATAGAACAAGTCATGGAAGATTAAATATATCACGTCATGAAGGAATTCCAATAAGTGAAGTTCCCGAGGAAGAAATCCAAAGAGAGATTCTACAAATATGTTGCTAGACTTTATGTAAGTTCCTAAGCTGGAACCAAACATGAAGAGTTCAAGAAAAATGATACAGAAATAAGCAGCATCAAAGTTCCTAACTCCTAGAAGGAACACAAATAGAGCGATTCCTAGGTATATCCTAAGTAGGAACTATGAGTGCGAAGTTCCTTAAAGGAACTAGCATATCGAGGTTTCTGAGGTGGAGCTATCAACATGCGGTTCTTGAGTTGGAGCAGCATGGAGCATGAAGGCAGAAAATATGAGGTTATTTTCTAAGATTCATGTAAGTATGTGGAAACGTGATAGGTAATGGAACAAGGTCAAAAGAAACTCGTGGAACTTAGAGTAAAAAGATAAGTGGGCAAGCGGTTGAGATAAATAAGGAATATATATCTAAAAGATATTATTTAAATTAAGAATAATATATCTTTTAGAACTAGTTTAGGAATAATATTCTAAAGTTGTTAGGAGTCTCAAATTAAGTACACTGAGTCAAAGATCACGTTAATCATGTAGCAGGTTCATTTGGTATGTTTAACAAATCTTTCTTTGGTTGTTTCTAACGTATGAGTGTGTTCCTAAGCAAAGAAACTGGTCACTTTTGGGAACAGCGAAAGATAAGAACAATGAAAAGTGAATCTGATGTAATAACTAAATATAACGTGACATGTTTTAAAGAGTTATTGGTTAATTAGTTAATAAATATTTTTAAGTAAAATACAAGGTAGTTAGAGTGTTTTTAGGAATTAGTAATTGATAATTTTATTTAAAATAATGTTGCACAAGTAAATGCTAGATTTTAGGACTCCATTACTGGTTGTTACACACGTTCAAAATGAACGTGGTTTTAGTGGGAGATCATGGAGCTTGTTCCTCAAGCTGAGGAACAACATGTATTGATGCTTTAAGCCACTAACTCATGATTAATCCCACGTTCATGCTAAATGACTGCTATAAATATACAAGTTCAATTAAGTTTCAAATTGTCTGACTGGTGTCATTCCATAAGGTGTGGCTTAAGGAATAATGTTATAAAAGAATTATATTTTTCTATTCCTCGTTTTGAGTTAGTTCCCATGAGTTCCTAGTTCCTACGGGCGCCATGTTCCTTTACCGTTCTTCAGTTTCTACATATTAGAGTTAAACTAAATTATCAAGTGTCTGTATTTGAGTTTGGGGTTAAAGGGTTTGAGTGAACTCTTGTAATGGGGACTTGGTTAAGAGTTTGAGTGATTTCTTGAATCAAGTTCGAGTTAGGAACTTGAGTAAGTTCTTATTGTTTATGCGTAGACTTGGGCTAAAGTCTATCCAGGGGTAAAGGGTTTGAGTAAACCGTTGTAAAGAGTTGTGGAAACTCTTGAGAAACTTAGAGTTAAGTCTAGAGAGTTAGAGTTCCTAGTTTTTCGCAAAAGTTTTCCCTAAAAACTATTATTTTCATTAAATTAGTTATTTTTAATTTTATAATTATTGGGAGCCGAGTTATTATTTTTATTATATGGCGTGCTAATGTGTGTATTATATTTATATTAATAATATAATTTATTTGAATTATTTTCATTATTAAGTATTTTCAAAGTTTGGGCGCGATTTAGAAGGTTATCGATTTATCGCGTAACGGACTTTTGATGCATGGATCTTTGATGATTTGGGCCGAAAATAATTGGTGTGGTTGGGCTTGGGTCAGCCGGCCATGAGGAGGGAAAAGGAGAAGTTTTTCTTCTATCATTTTTATGTTGATGACTCTTTGTAATTTGTAACCTCCATAACCCCCTCATCATTTCTCCGAATAAATCCATTTTATTTATTCTTTTAAGCACTCCAAAAATCTGATTAAAATCAAAACTTCATTGCTGCCATTTCCACAAAATTTCGGACATCATCATCTTCATCATTCTCTCTCAAATTTTTCCATTTCTTTTCTTCATCAATTGTTCGTGACTTGTTCTACTTGCCTTTTTCTTGTACGTGGTGCTTTGGGGTTTGAAGAAGGAGAAGGGTGCACGCATATAATGGGATTTTCCAGTAATTTTCAGCTCGCCTCCGACGATCCAGGTAACTAGTAGTTATCTTAGAACAATAGTGATTAGGGTATTATTCTGTATTAGATTATTACGCAAGAAATTGTTTAAAATACTTTTTGAATGAAATTACTAATGAAATTTTACGTGAATGTTCTTGATGTATGCTGTGTAAATATTATGTGCAGAAAAATAATTTTCATTTGAGTTTCACTATTTATTTGATTTATTTGGTAATTTATGCGTTTATGGCTTATTTGCAAAATAATTATTGAACGAATTTTATAAATTCTGAAATTATTTTTTGTGAAGCATGTTATGTATGTAGTATGTATTTCATGCCTTGGAATAATTTTTTGTCTACTGTTCACGGGTTTATTTAATTGATTTATCTATTTTTGTATTTTCATGTTTACTAGTATTTAAATCATGAATATTATATTTGGAGGCCGAAAGAAAAATTTATTTGCATAATATGTATCACCGTGAGTTTATGCATGTTGTGTGAAGTTTTGGTAATTTTTGGGCGCTTATTTCTATTTTTAATTATTATATTGGCTTTATTGAGTATTCTGTAAATTAACATTTAAAATTACTTTTAGAGTCTGAAAATTAGAAATACAATTTGTACCATGTCAGTAGAGTCATAATGGTCTTATAATAATTTTTGTGATAATTTACTGATCGTTTTTATTAGTTTAATAATTTTTATTTTGTTTTTGTTATGAGTTTGAGGATATTCCTTTTAATTATTTAAAGGTTTATTAACCAGAAATAATTTGTGGCCTTTTATGTTCTTGGAAGCTGGTGATTAGTAGGTTATTGTGGTTATTATTGAGTATCATTATGTTTACGTTTGGTTTATGTAAAAATGATTAGTCGTGTACGTTTTACTGATTTAAATAAGTTTTGGAGTTAATTGGTGGTGACGTCAGACGCACGCTGATGCGTCAGACGCAGATTGGTTAGTGCGCCAGACGCACAGTGTGGCGCTGAGTGCAAGCTCATGTGCCGAGCGCACAATTTTGTGTAGTCTAATTTTTCGTATGATCTTGTACGTATGTTCTACTTGTAGTTGGTGATCTTATTTGATGTGATGCATTTCTGATTGATATTGTTAGTGCTGTAAAAACTATTTCATTAGTTGATGATTAGTGATGTTCAAAGTATTGTGGTTGGAGATATTTGTTGTAAGTGTGTAAGTTACTACTTTGAGGATTTTTAAAGAATTATTTTTGATGTATTATGGGTATAAGGTCGGGTGGCATCCCTTCTCTTTTTGACGAATGGTTTTGAGATGGATGATACTTTATGATTTTATTTATTTTGAGATAAGAACATCCGGTGGGATAGATGTAGTCCCCGGTGAAGAACATGCCAACCACCTGGTTTGCGAACTAGGGGTACACCTGGGTTAATTGTTGTCGTCCGAGAGGTCAGGGAGTTCTGCATGTTCTACCCTGCATCAGGAGTTTGGCCATTGTTAGACACGGGTAGTGGGGAACGTAAGCCCATAAACTGACCTGGAGATTGCGATCTGACAAACCTTAGGAAGTGAATTGCGATTCACTGGCGTTCGGTTTCTGACTCAATAACTTGCTGTTCCTTTCTTTTATCATTATTTAAGTACTCTGGAGATGATTTATTCATTTTATCTTATTTACTTGATATTTACTATCACTTGTATTACTTGTGAGCTTTATGGTTTCGGATGCATGTTATAGTTGTCATAATCGTATGCTTTCCTTTCTTATTAATCTATGTCTGAATCGTGCTTTGATTTCTTTTGTTTTGGGAGAACTGCTAGTTACTCCCCACTAACTGTGGAATTATTTAATATATCCTTGCAGATGGAAATGACTGCTAGACTTGTGACTGCTTGGGCTAGCAGAGTGTGGGTCGGTAATAAGAGGAAGCTTCTTGTAGTCTTTTTGGTAGATGAGTTCTATGCAGACAATAGAGAGTCCTATGTTATGCTAGGTCTCACGAACATTTAGTTTTATTTGAGTTTTTATGGGAGACTTGCATGTCTCGTAGTTTTGGATGATGTTATATTCTATTATGATTTGGGATGTTCCTTTTGATTAAAATTATAATGTTTTGAGATATTTCTTTTGGAAGCTATGAAACTTTAGTTTGAGGTTGTCTTTATTTATGGTTTTAGAGTAGCATAACCGTCCTGACGTTATTTCCGCTAACGTCTTTTAGTCAATCTAGAATAGATATTGTTTAGTATCTTAGTAGTAGAAGGACGGGGTGTTACACCACATATGACATGTGTGTCATGAAGAAGTTCAGTATAATATGAAAATAATGCATGTAATTACTTAGTTACATAAAGGTTTAATTTCGTATAATTTTGCATATATCAATGTACAGGGTCAGGATAAATTTGGTCTAGCCGTAAGTCCAGTTAATGAGGATTTTTTTGGAATGGAGGGTCTTCACAATACAAGACTTACATACCAACCCCAACGTAGAACAATATCGGGTTAGGGAAGACTCATTCGTTAGAGCTTTTATGAACGATTGGGCAACTAGATGTGGTTACCCTCCGGATGAAGTTCAAATGTGGATCGACACTAAGCCACTAAATCTGAATGTGCATGTAGGTACCGCTAAAGTATACGACGGAGCTGTTATTTATGCCCAAAGGCTTATTGTAACAGGCCACCCGCTTAGGTGCTTAACTCGCTCCTAAACCATTCATTAAACTTCTACTAATTATGAGTTAAGCCTCTAAACGTGTGGAACTTTTAACTACCCTCCCTTGCGAGGGGAAGTAGCTCGATGTTACCATAGCTATCATACTTACAATCAAATAAAAGTACTTATTTAACTATTATATCTTATTCTAGGAGTTATAATTCACATCTGCTAATGTAGTTCAACATAACCAGTGAAGTACAAAATTATATATAACATAGTTTAGATAGCAAGCTTCCATCCTTCTTAATATCATTACTCCAACTTTAAGCTTAAGCAAAAGCATAGGATGATCCTCCCACCTTCTTTACCTAATCCTGCAAATGTGGAGACCTTGTCCCCACCACAAACAATCCAAGATATAACCAATCAGCAAGGCTGGTACACAAGCTTTACTAACCATAATGAGCAAGGAGAAAAATGGTTTTCGGTAATTCCGTTATCACATAAGAAATTTGGTTCGATAACATTACATCGGACTTGTTTCCATATCATAATAACAATCGGCTTGCGCCCATAATGATATACTCAAGAAGTAATTAACAATCAAAGCAGAATAGCTTAGCAATTACATATCCTCGACTAAGGAAAGAGAACCTGACTAGAGAGGGGTAACTACCATGTCTCTAGATTGATGGCGGACGTCTCCCCTCCTTATCATAACTGCTTGCAAGACTTTTAGGACATGTACCAATACATATACATATTACATATCAGATTCCTTATCATATTATCATAATTGCTCATCACTGCCAAAGTAGCTTCTTTCCCTAATCGATTAATAACGGAAACCATTTCGCGAAATCATCATCGAAAAGGAACGGAAAAAAGGTTCTTAAGAGATATATTGAGAAATCATCTACTTATCAAAAGAGAATCTTATACATAGCGTTGACATGTGAAGTTCCCACCATAGGAGTTTTAAAGACTTTTCAATAAAAATTCCCAAAGAATCTACTTTTCTTAAACTTAAAAACTTTACTAATTAATAAAAATGAGAGTAATCATTTAAAATTAAGTTTACTGAAGTAGCTACTGTCCCTTTTAAAATTCTAATTCAATATTTTAAGTTTAGGATGAACTTAAAGAGTTTTATGATGTTTTAGAGCAAATGGTTTAGTTTTGTGAGGAAACCGTTGTTTTCCTTAATTGTAAAATAAGAACTCATGACCAATACATTATCATTAACCTTATGAAATCTTTCCTAATGAAATACTTAAAGAAAAATGACAACAATTAATTATACTCTTCTTCCCTTTCCTACTATCATTCTTATGAGATGGGTTAGATTGTTTAAATAAGGGTTCTTAAACAAAGTACCTAGTAGTATTAGTTTAGGACTCAAATGTGATGATAATTTAATTTTATCCTTCATTAATACATCATTTAGCTACTGCATAAGCCATGCTAACTATGGCAAAAATTCGGTTTATGAAAATCCATCATTTTCATCGAAAATGATTTATCGGTTTCACGGAAATTGCTCGGATTTAGTGATTTGTACTTAAAACCTATCATGCAATCTTTTAACTATATGATTCATTAAATAAAATACAAAGTAGCTACTGCCTTGATGAGGTTTATAGAGTCATAATATCAAAATAGCTATTTTATTCAAGATTTACAAAGTCTATGATCAAAGATCAAGTTTTTATAGCAGAATGAGCTAAATCTAGACGGAAACTTCACATGCAAGTAATTTAAAACATCAAAATTACTTTCTTCCAGATTTACAAACATCATAAATCAACATGCAACTCATAATTTTCGAGTTAATCACAAATGCAACAAGATCATTAAAGTTTTAACTCAAAATGGAGTATATTAAGGTGGTGCTTGTGTACCTTGCCTCTTTGAGAACTTCCTACACTTTCTCCTTGTTAAACTCTTGTTCACCTCCTGATTTATCCACTACCTATATCCATAATCATATCCCAACATCAATTCTTTAATACACTAGTGGAAAAAAGCTTATATGTCACAACACAACTGATCTGGTTTTAACCAAAAATGGATCCTTAAATTGTCCATTTTTTGGGAGGTAAAATGCGGCAAATTTACTGATCCGATTCTTTAGTGAACCGGATCAGTTAACAGAAAACTGATCCAGTTTTCTATTAACTGATCTGATTCACTAAACCGGATCAGTTTGGGCTTCATATGATATATTAGACGCGGCCCACCCCACCTCACATAATGAAAGTTTGGGCTTCATATGATATACTTAGACGCGGCGTACCCCACCCGTTTCTCACTTTCTCTCACTGCTCTAATCCTTCATTCTAACCCTAACCCTAACCCTAACCCTTCTCTCCTTTCTCTCATCCTCTCTCTCTCTCTTTGATTCAGCCACCACCACCACTGTAGGATTATAAGTACTCTAAGAGGAATTTCATGAATCATATTCATAAGCACTTAAAACAGGATCTCATGCATATACATTCAAGGATCACATAATAGTTAAGAATTAACCTTTGACGCGTGATTTCCACAAAGCTCTTCGAGATCCGGAGATAGAACCGCAATTGAGATTCCTTTACTAGGTCCACGAATCTAGATCAATGCTCCACCAATGCTAGTTGGAAGGAAGATGGACTCTTCTATTTCTTGGAGCAGTATTACGTAGCTTTGAAAGAGAGAGAAAAGAGGAGAGAGAAAATAATGAGAGAATAAAACTGACTGCTTTATTTTCTCACCCACACCTAATTATAGGAACTAATTAGGTTAGGAGTCCTCCCCTTTTCTACCTCCTTGGCCGGCCACTCCTAGAGTCCTACATGGGCTCTAGGTCATTCTTTTATTGATCCGGATTGTGTAAGTGTGGCCTTTGTAGGATCCATCTAATTGGGCTTCGGGTTTATTATTTACTAAACCTGAAGTTCTATAGCATCCTCTAGCAAGGCGTATAGACGACCCAATTTAATGAATTTATTATCTCCATAATATGATCCATGTTATATTTAGTAATTGCATTAGAGTCAAGGACACAATTCCTTCAATCTCCCACTTGTCCGAGACGAGTGTGCAATCTTCAGATTCCTTTAGTCTCTTAGTGTCCAATTTGATAGTATGACCATATTACTATATCATCCATACTAGTCTTCAAATTAATCCTTGAAATCCGAGTTCGAATTGACAAACAAATGATCATCATATAATCCATTTGAGCACGGCCATGCATTTTTCAATTCTCACTCTCCAAGGGGCCAAGACACCCATCCTATCTCATATAGGAGGACTTTTCAATCTTGTGGCAACCAAAACTCCCACTCAACTTTTAGCACAACCCGAACACTGCCTTTATAGTCCCCTTTTACGGCATGACGTTTGATAGCATCAAAGTTATACCAATCATTACGCTAAGTAGTGTTCCACTCATGTCTTAGGAATCCACTAATATATTTACGAAGTTATAGAAACTTCTAAGTAGGTCTATTCGATCATGTATCAACTATACATGTCCATATGATTGACTAAACATCTCCATGTTCCCATAGCCCATGAAACGGCGCTATCAATCAATCTTATATGCTAATCCTTTAATAAGTCATTTATGTCCAATTTAACGACTTAGATTAGGAACTACAATATTCTATGAATTTTGTTCACTTATGGTGTTTCATTCATCAAATCACATATTTGACAAAACCATTGAATTCAAGATATATTTTGGACATTTTATTTAATACCAAACCAAAATTAAATAAGATAAAATTTTATTTCTCATAAACATAAAATAGCAAAACCATGTCTCTACATTGTAATAAGTTTCTCTAAACCTAGTACAATCTAAAGCCACTCTAACATTTGCTTCAAGCCTATAGCCCTAGCGTGACACTCATGCTTGGGTTGAGGTAGTGGTTTAGTGAGTGGATCAGCCACATTCTCATCCGTGTGAACTTTGCAGATCCTGACATCCTTCCTGTCAACAATCTCCCTAATGAGGTGATACTTCCTCATTACATGTTTGGATTTGTTATGTGATCTCGGTTCTTTTGCTTGCGCAATAGCACCATTGTTATCACAGAATAACTCAATCCCTTCCAGAGCACTAGGTATGATATCCAGCTCTGTCAGGAACTTCTTTATCCAAACTGCTTCTTTAGCTGCTTCAACCGCTGCTAAATATTCTGATTCTGTCGTAGAGTCTGCTACAGTGCTTTGCTTTGAGCTCTTCCAGCTCACTGCTCCTCGATTTAGACAAAAGACGTACCCTGACTGAGAGTGGTAGTCATCTCTGTCGGTTTGGAAGCTCGCATTAGTATAACCTTTTACAACCAACTCACTTTCACCTCCATAGACTAAGAACATGCCTTTAGTTCTTCTCAAGTACTTAAGGATGGTCTTAGCTGCAATCCAGTGTGCTTCCCCTGGATTTGCTTGGAACCTGCTACACATGCTCAAGGCATATGCAACATCTGGTCGAGTACTTATCATGGCATACATGATAGACCCTATAGCCGAAGCATAAGGTATGCTACTCATTCACTTCAACTCATCAGGCTCAGTTGGGCACTGACTCTTGCTAAGCAATATGCCATGTGACATGGGAATGAATCCTCTCTTCGAGTTTTCCATGTTGAACCTTGCAAGAACTTTATCAATATAAGTTTCTTGACTTAGTCCAATCATCCTTTGAGGTCTATCTCTATGGATTTTAATTCCCAGTATGTACTCAGCTTCTCCAAGGTCCTTCATGGAGAATCAACTTTTCAACCATTCCTTGACTGACTCAAGCATTGGTATGTCATTTCCCATGAGTAGTATGTCATCTACATACAATACCAAGAAGACTAAGCTGCTCCCACTAAACTTCTTGTAAACACAAGACTCTTCTTCACTTTTGATGAAACCAAATTTCTTGATTGCCTCATCAAATCGAAGATTCCAGCTCCGAGATGCCTGCTTCAATCCATAAATGGATCTCTGAAGCTTGCAAACCCTTTTAGGATTTTCTGGATCCTCAAACCCTCAGGTTGTGTCATGTACACATCCTCATTCAAGAACCCATTCAAGAATGCTGTTTTGACATCCATCTGCCAAATTTCATAATCATAAAATGCAGCAATAGCTAAGAGTATCCGAATTGACCTTAGCATTGCTATTGGAGAAAAGGTCTCATCATAGTCTATGCCATGAATTTGTCTGAATCCTTTTGCAACCACTCTTGCTTTATAGACATAGGCATTTCCATCTTTGTCTGTTTTCAATTTGAACACCCACTTGCATCCAATAGGGTTAACCCCATTAGGCAAGTCGACCAGGGTCCAAACTTCATTCTCAAACATGGAGTCTAACTGGGATTTCATGGCCTCAAGCCATTTCTCAGAGTCTGGGCTCGTCAAAGCTTGTTTGTAGGTAGTAGGTTCTGAATTCTCTAAAATCATTATTTCAGAGTTTTCAGTTAACAGAAAATCAACCAACCTCTTGTTTGGAATCCTTTCTCTACTAGACCTACGCGGGGCCTGAGCATCAAGAGAAATGTTCTCTTCAACTTCTTGAAGATCTTCACTTGAATTAGATTCAAGTGGGACGGTAGGAGGTTCACGCGTTGAATACGTCATCTCCTGAACTAGACTTTCGTCTAATCGGGCCGTCTCTGACATGGTGTGAGCCACGTCCAGTTGTTGTTCATCTCGAATTTCTTCGAGAATTATTTTACTCCCACTTGTCTTTCTAGAAACAAATTCTTTTTCAAGAAAGACACCATCACGAGCAACAAACACTTTGTTCTCTTGACGGTTATAGAAGTAATAACCCCTTGTCTCTTTTGGGTATCCCACAAAGAGACATTTATCTGACTTGGGTGCAAGTTTGTCTGACAGTAAACGTTTTACATAGACCTCACATCCCCAGATCTTAAGAAAAGACAAGTTTGGAGTTTTTCCATACCATAACTCATATGGAGTCTTTTCTACAAACCTTTGACGGGCTTCGTTTAGTGTGTGTGCAAATGCTTTCGAGAGCATATCCCCAAAAGGAAATCGGAAGATCAGCAAGACTCATCATTGATCGAACCATATCCAATAAGGTCTGATTCCTCCTTTCGGATACACCATTTAACTGCGGTGTTCCTAGTGGAGTCAATTGTGAAAGAATTCCACAACCCTTCAAATGATCATCAAACTCTTGGCTCAAATATTCGCCACCACGATCGGATCGCAGTGCTTTAATTGTCTTACCAAGTTGATTTTGTACTTCATTCTGGAACTCTTTAAATTTATCAAAAGATTCTGATTTATGGTTTATTAAGTAGACATATCCATATCTACTCAAATCATCAGTGAAGGTAATGAAGTAATTAAACCCTCCCCTTGCCTTTGTGCTCATAGGACCACAAACATCTGTATGTATGAGGCCCAAGAGATCGCCGGCCTTTTCACCCTTTCCAAGAACTTGGTGACTTTGTCATTTTCTCCATCAAGCATGATTCACATACATCAAATGATTCAAAATCAAATGATGGAAGAATGCCATCCTGTTGTAACTTTTGGATGCGCTTTTGGTTTATATGACCCATTCGACAATGCCAAATGTAGGTTTGGTTTGATTCATTTGATTTTTGTTTCTTGCTATCTATGTTATAGACTTGTAATGACCTATCAAGCACATATAAGCCATTTATCAATTTAGCACAAGCATAGAACATATTATTGTAAGAAATGGAACAACATTTGTTCTTAATTTCAAAACAAAACCCTTTGGTATCCAATACAGAAACATAAATTATGTTCTTAGTTATAGAAGGAACAAAATAACAATTATTTAATTCTAAAACAAAGCCAGATGGCAAATGCAGACTATAGCTTCCATTTCCAACGCGAAGCTCTACCTCGCCCTTTGCCAGCCTCCTACTTCTTTTTAGTCCCTGCACATCATTAACTATGTGAGAACCACAGACGGTATCCAATACCCATAAAGAAGTAGAAGTCAAATTGATTTCTATAACAAATATACCTGAAGTGGAAGCCCCAGACTTCTTTTCCTCCAAGTATAGAGGGCAGTTCCTCTTCCAGTGTCCTATCTTGTGACAATGGAAGCACATGCTTTCCGCGGCCACCTTTGGCTTGGCGGTTGGCTTAGGTTTTTCAGCAACAACGGCAACTTGCTTGCCTTTGTCCTTCTTTCCTGCCCATTTCTTCTTAAAACCCTTTCCCTTCTGAACAATTAGAACCTCTTTCTTTGGTTCTTTAGGGATATTCCTCTCAGCATTGACGAACAACCCGTGCAACTCTTGCAAAGTCTTTTCAGACTCATTCATGTTGAAGGTCATTCCGAACCGATTAAAGTTGTCAGCAATGAGTGGAGAATAATGTCGTGGCTAACTCAACCATGTAAGGGAATCCAAGTCGTTCCATGTTTTCGAAAAACCCATCATAGCGAAAACATGGGGGCCAACAAACTTGACCGGCTTCATGTGACATTCTAGTATCTCCCTATTGGTCTCATACCGCTCAACTCGGGCTTGTGTTTGAAACATAGCCCGCAGCCTCTTGCATGATGGTATAAGCATCCTTGGTTTCGAACCTCCTTTGGAGGTCCGGCCCATGGCCGCTATCATCAAGCAAGTGAACGGTGACCTATCATTGGCTCGCTTAGCACGACGTTTGTCGGCTTGCCGACTCATCGCAATCACGGGAAGTGGGGTTTCCAATACATCCTCTCGACCCTCGAGACCTCAATACGAGTCTTAGGGTTCTTTCCCCGCTTGATGAAATTTTCACCATTCACTCGTCCTTTTCAAGGAAAGGACGAATGTTGAAAACAGAGTTGTTGTTGTTGTTAGACATAGTATCTACAGACAGAATAAAACAAAGTTCAATATTATGTTTATAAAACAACCTAAAACATGCAAAGGTTTCTAGGTTGATCACCGATTCAATTTTAATGTCCCATTTGAATAAGTGAATACAAGATCCTATCAACATGCAACACTAAGCAGACGGAGGCCTTATCTTAACGTTACATTCTCAAGGTAAGTAAACTCCTTTACTAATTATAACACTTTATAATTCTTGTTTAGATTGGTAAACATCGCATGCTTAACTATCTCTTGCTTCAAAACCCAAAACGCTTTTGATGATTTTGTTAAGGATAACCAAACTAAGTAGTAAAATTCGCAATTTTACCTTATCTCCCAAAATTAATGATAATACCCTTCGGAAGCATGATCTATTACTATAAATAAGGGTTAATAAGCACTTTATGTTTGGAAAAGCTAACCTCAATATTTGCTCCTCTTCCTCCCTCCTTAATTGTTTTTTATTTATTTTTTATTGTTTTATTGGAAGGAAATTAAAATTGCAACATTTGTAAAATTAATTTAGTGATCTTAATTAAATTAAACATAAAAACTTTTATGCCTAATTCAGAAAATTAAATCAAAATCTCCATTTTAATTAATTTTAGGGTTATTCACATAAATTAATCTCTAATTCATATAAAACTCTTTTCACATAAATTAATTTTCATACATAAACAAATTTAAACATGAAAATCAGATTAATAATATGAACATAATATTCGAAATATAATCAGAATTTAAATTTCGAAAATTAGGGTTGAATTTTCAAAAAATTCGGCCACTTTATATTGAAAAATTAAGCAATTAAATCTCCATTTAATCAATTCCAATTAATTATTCATTTCATAATTCAATTCCTCCCCTTAATCAAATTAAAATTAGTCATGAACACATCAAAATAAATCTAATTATTATGACCAAAAAATTATATGCAAGAGGCTAAAACTGATACCACTGATACCACTGTGCTGCTGCTGTCCTCGCCTAGTTGTGCTGCTGATGTCCTCACCTAGCTATGCTGCGAGGGCCCTTATCTCCTTCCCGCCACCACCGTAGTAATGGTTCCCACCTGCGAGGGTCCAAAAAATCCAAACGTTTTGAGATCAAAAAGTGAAACGCCGTCTCACTTTGGGCTTGGAGTACACTCCTCTTTTCTCAACCCTAATTTGAATTTTCCCCTCTTTTAATTACCGATAATTACTACTCTTTTGTCATTCTAAACATCAAAAGTTTTTCTTGATGCTTCAGTTACAACATATATTCAACTGTAGCTATGTTGCTTTTCAATGCTGATGGTCTATTTTTTATATGATCTATTGTATACCTGATAAACATATACTGTGGTGTAGATGTCTGTCATCAGTTTTCTCTTCGTTTCTTGTTTTTGGTGAATCTAAATGAGATAGCTAATGTTAAAATAATGTATTATTGAAGTCCTCAGTGAGCATGAATGTGATTATGACGTTTTGTAAGAATATTAGCTCCTTTTAAATCTCGAGGAGACATGGACTCTATGGATAATTAATGTAGTTTTGAAGATCACCAAGGACACCAGAGGATATAGGCTGTCTGTTAAATGTTGAGCTATTTGCCACAACATAGTAAAGTTTAAGAAGTCATATGACATATATTTGGATTGACATTTACTAAGCTTAATAATTTATCAAAGAAGTTGATAAATACATATCATTAGGGTATTTATCTTGATCTATTCTCTGCCTGGGTCTTCTTGTTTTGCAATTTAGTTGCTGATGGAGTGTGATGCTTGTACATTTGAGCTAGTGATATAGTCTTGTTGCCATAACTCGATAGGAATCCCATTGGGTAACATAGTATGGGTAAAATATTAGGGTTGCAATGTTGTTCTTCCGAAGGGGCCGAGTGTTTTGAATAGGCTAGTTGCGCTTTAGTTAGACAGTCAAAAAGTACTTCAAGATTTAGTTTTCTAGACAAAAGTATCTTTAAGAAGTAAAATTGTAGACTTGCGGGTTATAATCCGATGGATTATTCTCAGTAAGCTACCCGTTTACATGTGTTGATTGGTGTGCTAATGTCTCGTTTTCAACTCTCCCCTTTTGAATGAATAATCGATGTTATTTCAACTTACATAGTTACCTAGAGTGCTTGGGTCATTTCTGTTCCAATTCTAGCACCTTAGCTTATAAAGGGTACCATATACTATATATGACTACCGATTGTTGTTTTGCCACTCATTATGGATTTAATATGATATAGATGGCGTTTCAAAACGGTTTAAATTCCCTTTGCGGGTATCTGGTTCACGTTATAGTAAATCGGATTCTTGTCATCTTAAATTATAATTTTGGCAGTTCCTGAGTTAATTAATTGGTTTTTATATGTTTCAGGATAAGCTTCATGACTATCTAGGGATGATGCTCACTGTTGACAATGCATTTACTGATTGCTCAAATGCTTTGTTGACCGTCCAAACTCTTGTATCTGAGCTACCTTCCTTGGAGTCACGAGTTGAGAAACTAGAAGTTGCTTCGTCTAAAATTTTTGGTGGTGACAGGTCCAGAATGCGGAAAATTGAAGAATTAAAGGAAACAATGAAAGCGACAGAAGATGCTAGATGTTGTGCAGTTAGGGAATACGAAACAATCAAGGTAAGTTTGGTACCATAGAGTTGTTGAGTTGTCAAATCAATTTTCGTGAAATTGAAGTTTTTCTCATGGGAATTGCTAGAGTTTTAATTGTTCGAAACACAAGTCTGTGGGGGCCTTATTGATTTATTGTAGCTTCTTTTGGTGCAGTCCCACCACACTCTCTTATTTCACATTTAGATATCTAGCCTCTTTGTAGGTGCCTCCAATATTTTGTTTAACCAATTGTTTGGTGGTGGATGCGTACTAAGTGTCATCTTGATGCCTATATTTATGGTACATAACCACATATCTGTCTGGAGTTGTCACCGTATCAACGTATACAAGTTTAGGCAAACAGATTTCCTGTTTATTTCGTTTTAGCGTTCTACTATCAGAATTTGGACTGCCAGGCTTGCAAAATAAATGTTGTGATTATTGGCCCTGAAGTCTGAACTAAATCCTCATAGAGTCCAGTTTGTCTTATTGTTGAGCTGTAGTATTTGGCTTTTGACGAGCTTGTACTGCTTTTTCTTAAATCTGATAAATGGCCGAATTTTTACTAGAGATTCTTTTTCTTTTTTCTAATTTGTGATACTCTGTGATCTTTTACTAGAGATGAGGTCACTGTTTTCTTTATTTGCAATTTGATGTCACATGCTCACGTTGGGATTTTTAATCCTTCTTAATTTGTGAAATTCTATATGTAATGTCTTCAAATTTTTGCAGTAAAATAACAGGAGTGAGCTCGCCAGGCTATATAAAGAAAGGCGTGCAAACTTTTTGAGCATGCTGAAGGGGTTTGTTGTGAATCAGGTAAGTATCTATACCCTTTAATAGTAATTATGAAGTATGAGTCTTTAAGAAATGTGTGAGCTTCACGATGTACTATGTTATGATCTTCTTTTCGCATCTGGTAATAATGACTATATACAACCAAACAGATGCCTCTCTTTCTAGAATACAGGGTGCCATTATCTCAATGCAATAGTTTGAGACTGGATCGGTGGATCTCCTGATTGAGTAGATGCAGTATCAATCTTAGCATGTTGGTTCACCTTAAAAATATTATTTTGCTTAAATATTGTCTTGGCATATGAAATTATTTTGCAACTTCTTCTGATCTTATTATAGAATATTGCCTGCATCAATGTAGATTAACAATATGGAGTACTTGATTATAGATTTCGGGACTTTTCTTCATGTGTATAAAAAGCTGGATCTTCTTCTAAATAAGGATAGACATCACTGATTCCCATGTTTTACCAAGCTCCTATTTGGGCAGTGTATGTAACCTTTTTTAACGTCTCTGTTTCATTTAGGCCCTCGACATGATACGTTTTAATAATAATATCCTTTTAACGGATTCCCATCTAGAGGGCAAATTTTCCACTGAAGAAGGTACTCACTGAAATGGAACTACTCTCTATCTTTAGTAGTTTTGAGTTTGGTCTGAGAGTAACCTTGGGTCCTGGAGGAAATTTGATGCTGAATCACGAATTAGAAACACTGATTCAAAGCCGTTCGACTTTAAATTTGCTTATCGCACTCTCTATCTTTTGTAGTTTTGAGTTTGGTCTGAGAGTAACCTTGGGTCCTGGAGGAAATTTGATACTGAATCACGAATTAAAAACACTGATTCAAAGCCGTTCGACTTTAAATTTGCTTCTCACATCTATTTCTCTGTTTCATATATAAAGTATTATAACATTGTCCTAATAGTTTAGTTTTTGGTTTTCCCTATTTTTATCATTAGGATTTGGATGGTGCCTCTTATGTTTATTTTATCAGCTTATTCTATCTTAGTTTGTAGTTTGACTGATATATGTTCGTTTTATGTTGCAGTGTAGAGAAGTCTCACGCACTCCAATAAAGAACAATATGAATGGCAAACGAGGTGATAGCAGGAACTCTAAAATTCCTATGAAGTTAAATTCGATGAGAAGCATACATTTGGTGATTGGTGTGCAAAGCCTGCACTTTGTCTTGTATTGTTAATGACCTTGCGTTGTAATTTGGCTGCTTAAACTATTGAGTGACAGCTCATCACATGCATTTGGGTTATATATTGGTTTCATATTGCTACAGCCTATAGATGGCAGCTGCATTATTATTTTTAATTATGAATATCATCAACTAATCTGGTTCCTCCTGAAAACCGGATTAGTTTCGTTAGAATTTTTTTAATCAATTGTACACCTAACTGATCCGGTTATATCTGAAAACCGAATCAGTTAAGTTAACAGATCCGGTTTTCAGCTATAACTGGAGCGGTTAAGTTTTATCTGATCCATTTGTAAACCGGATCAGTTAATTTCTTATAGCTGCTGCGGGCCCATCTGATCCGGACCAAAATCGGATTTGTAAGTCCGGTTTTGGCCGGATCGGATGGGCTTTTTTCCACTAGTGATAAATTCCCTAAGAAATAACTCAAAAACCCAAATACAACTAACACAATTCTTACCTCAATGATCTTCTTCTTTCCTTGGTTTTGGCTAGCTTCTCTTGACCTTTGGCTTGTATAAATTGCTCCCCAATATCTATCACAAGCTGATGTATCTAAGTATTAGCTTGCATGTAAAATTTATTGAGTTTTGATGCAAGATTTATAGAGAAAGAAAGAAACGTGGGTGTTGTCCAAAAAGAACAACAACAGGCGAGTGAGGAGAGAGAAAGAAAGTTATGGACTTTTTTGATCTTTGCTCCAAATGCCACTAAATTTCAACCTTAGCTTCTTGCATGTATTTAAAATACTAGGGTAGTGTTTATTCCAAAGTTGCACTGAGTTTCCTAGGTCAAATTCCCTATTCCCCAGAAAGGTGCACACATAATTTCTAATCAGTTCATCCTTTATCATTTTATCTTTATTTGTCTCCTTAAGCCTTGATACCTAGCTTTAAAACTTTGTAAATACTCCTAACAACTTGGTATACATATTCCATGTCTTACTTTCACATTTATATGCATTCTTATATTTATTTTAAGCACTTTCTTGCCCTCATGTGTTTTATTCCTATAAGAGAATTACATAATAACATATATTTAGAGATTAATGATTTGACATCCCTTAGTATAATTGTTTAACATTACTTACTCATTATATCCCTAATTACCTTCAATTTTTCTTAATATAAACATAGTTTAAATAAGGGCTATTTCACTTCCAAAGTAAACATTGTATCCCTTTGGTAACTAATGGTTGAAGTGCTCATTCACTTATAATATCTATTTTGGTGAGTTTTCGGTTAAGATATGAACTACTAATATCTATTTTTAGTGACTTATGGCTTAACATATTAACTAGTAATATCTATTTTGGTGACTGCTGGGTTAACATATATAGTACTAATATGTACGTATGTCACTTATGGTGTACTAATATCTACGTATGTCGTTTATGGAGTAAATTTTTGTTACTAATATCTACGTACGTCGTTTAGGGTTTAGGGACTGTATGGTAAATGTACTAAGCAATTCGAACGATTTAATCGTTGTTGTTTTCGTTATTATATTTTTCATGGAATTAGATGTTTAGGATGCAATCGTATATTATTAAGATATAAGTTATAAATTTATTATTGGTTCATTGAAACTTCTTTATTACAGTGCGAATACTATAACATTATAACTGCGAATACTAATTACTAAAGCATTATTTTAAGTAACAATCACCATTTTCCTTAAATATATAAGGTAAGCTATTGAAAGCGTTTCATACTATTTCTCTCCTCTCAACATGGCCACTAACCCACCGATGAACTATGACCTCCCCGAAGGATGGGTTTTCGCAGAACACCCTAACATTGCCATTTACATATCTCCTTCCCCCATGAAAGCACCGGAATTTTTCCCAAACAACTGGGATTTTTACTGGTATCATGAGTGGTTTGGGTACATAGAAGCAAGCCCTGAAGACTTAAGGATGCAGGTTCGATACCCTAACCAAAATATTTCCACCTCTAAAAAGTTTGATTCTTTGTACATGGAGCGAGAAGAAGGGCCGAGGGTGGTTGGTCATCTTCCTAACCGGTACGACATCGTTCAGGTGACGCCGGCCATCTATATATGTTTTCTTGGACTAGTCATTTGAGTAGATGGATGCACAAGGCGACACAAGGATACTTCCAAATTTCGCAAGCATTATATTAGACTCAAGGCACACTCTACTACACACGAAAGTAATTCACTTGCTACGTGAAAAAAAAGGTCAAGCTTGCAATAGGGAGGTACACAGACGGGGTTCACATGATGCATGTGGCTTTTCCATTATCATAAATTATTGTTACTGTATCATCAATTCAACGATGTGTGAGAAAAAATGATTTCAATTTCAACTTGCTAAGTATCACAGGGAGTAACACTGACTGTAATCTCTTTCCACAACATACACCCATTTTAGTTTGGAATACTAAGGGGCATCAAGGTCGTCCTTTGTTCAAAACTTTGGAGATCTTATTGGTCTCTTGCAGCCAAGGTTCATTGTGCTTTTAGAAACAAGAGTGAATGAGGTCGAGTTTGGTTCTATTCATTCGAGGTAAGGCTCATGTATGAAGTGGTTTGCTCTCCACGGTGATGGGTTGTCCAATGGAATCGTTCTAATGTGGTGTGACATGGAAGTGTTGCTTGATATTGGCCATAGATGCCCCGGAGTGAGGGCAGAGATTCGAGCAAGCATGAGGGTAAAGTTCCTTAATTTTGTATCCACATATGTACTTTACATTTTATTGATGACCAAACTTTTAGTTTATTTTTTCACCAGGCTAAACCAAGACCCGGTGGCCGGAAAAGAATGTATGGAGCATTAAGGTGAACGATGAAGTTATTAAGTGTAGTACTTGCATGCATCAATGGTTAGTTGATTTCATTGTGATGCATGCGTCAATGGCTGTATTCCAAGTACTGTTTAAATTATGCATTTTATTTCACTTAATATTTTCTTCATGGTATCTGTAATTTATCCTTAGTAGTACTCTTTTATATTATTTGTAATTTGATGAGGATGGTCATCAGGTTTTAATTATGTGACGTGGTTATGGATTTAGTACTGTCTCTGTCAATTTTAAGTTATTTTGATGATGTTTAAATTTATTACCCTAATATTTATCAACTATAATAATCCACTAAATATATGAAAAGGTAGAAAGGTTGAACTTTATGAATGTTAATCACAATAATATTAGTGAAATATTTTTTTTTCGATGAATCTCATTGATGTTGAAATATTTATAGTTTATTTACCATACTATGAACATATATTATTGGTCTTATATCTAGAAACAAGGAAGTAAATCCATATTCCCATTATTCAGAGGAACAAAGTGTTCCATTTGCCAACTCTACACCATTAATAGTAAAACTGTAAAACAAATTAATAGTAATCAGTAAATATAAAATATAAGAGATACAATTTCAGTGTAGTAGTAAAAACATAAGATAAGTTAAGTAATAATTAGTTGAAGTGAAAATACCATAATAATTCTTTTAGCTAGTTAAGAATTCAAAATTAATTACTTATGTGATTCTAAATAGGTTGATATGAACTAAGAATTAGTTAGTGGTGCCTTTTTTCCATTCAGTTTCAGTGCCTTTTTATTCAGTAAACTATATTAATCCACTAAATATATGGTCAGCAAACTCAGCATTGCAATTAATACAGGTGATAAGGTGATTCTATTATTATTAAATATTCCAACAATGTTGAACTATTTTATTCTGTTTTTCCTTCAATAATGCTAAAATGGGTATTAATTCCTAAAATGTGTCGAAGTTTAAATTAATTCCCTGGGTACCGTCCACGTAGGACGGCACGTGAGAAATTTGTTTTTTTAACAAAACCGCTACTCCAAGTAGCGGTTAATACCAATAATGTAAAGTTGACCGCTACTTCAAATAGCGGTTATATGATGTCCCTAAGACAAGTTATAAGGCATGCCTATAAACCGCTACTTGAAGTAGTGGTTTATTATGAAACAATGAAACAAAAAAAAAATGAAGGGGAAAGCCACGGCTAGTGTAATGGTACTTTCCCCTTCATTTTTTTGTTTCATTGTTTCATAATAAACCGCTACTTCAAGTAGCGTTTTACTTAGTAAACCGCTATCCCCGAAGGCGGTTTTACCTCATATACCGTTTTCAAATAACTTCAAGTTAACCGCTACTTGAAGTAGCGGTTTGCTTTGAAAAAAAACAAAATTCTGGCGTGCCGTCCTACGTGGACGGTATCCATGAAATTAATTTGAACTTGGGCACATTTCAGGAATTAATACTCATTTTAGCATTATTCAAGGAAAAAATTCCTATATTCATTGTACATGCAAATATTTTATTGTTTAATTGTACTTGAGTACTAGTAGATTTGGAAAATCAAAATTTTGTATGTACATCACGTCAACTTCAGACCTTTATAAAAGTAGCCTGACTTACAATGGCTAGGGAGGCGTGTTGCAGTTGTCCTACAATGGCTAGGAGGGCAGGCTATTGTAAACGAAAACACGGCAACAAAAAGCTGATTTGTTACCTAGTATCCTATGAACAAAATTTGCATATAAATGGCCCAAACAAATTACAACTAAAACTACACAATAAAATCCTCGACAAACTTATTCACAGTGGCCCAAACAAATTACAACTAAAACCCCATAATACAATCCGTGAGAAACATAGTTACAATGGCCCATGGAAACGCTAAAGCCCCTTTTGGCTATCAACCTACGTCCAAGACAACAAAGATTGACATTAAAATGCGATAGTGTGGACGACGTTTTAAGAGGAGGCTTTCCTACTGGTGTGGTGTTGGAAATTTTTGGCGAAAGTGATACTGGAAAAACGCAAATGTGTCTTCAACTTGCTATATCAATCCAGCTTCAACCATGTCATGGCGGTGTATTTGAGTCTTCAATCTTCATTTGTAGCAACTGTATTTTCCCATCTACTCGACTACACCAAATCATGAGAAGTTTAAAAACTTTGTACAACAATCACCAAGACAACTACTTGTCTATGGACCACGTAATTGTAAAGCGAGTTGATGACTCCAAGGCCCTTGTAATGCCTTGGACGGATTAGTAGTATTATGCGTACAACCAACAAATACGTCGCGACACATCTGTCAAATTGTAATCGACTCAATGGCTTCCATTATTCAATGCGACTTCAACAACAACAATATTGATTTGGTAGCCAGGTCAAAACTCTTTTTCACTATCTCCGCAAAGCTAAGAGAAATTGCCACGAAGTTCAACTCGCTGTCATTGTTACAAATGATGTGTGCGACGCTATAAATGACACATTGTTTACTACAAACAACATTGTGTTGAGGTCCTCAGACCAACCGGTTGTTCCTGTATTAGGCCTTGCATGGTCAAATTGTGTCAGTAATAGGTTATTCTTGGGTATGGAATACGTAGATGATCAACGGATCGGAACCTAAAGTTGTGTACTCTCCATATGTGCCCAATTTAGGGTATCGATTCGTTATTGATGACAATAGAGTCAGGGGCGAAAATTAGTTTAAGATTATCTATTCTCCATATGTATCGCAATGTGATGCTTAAGATAAATGTCTTCTAATATCGAGGTCGTTTGGTTTTAAGACTTATGTATGTACTGCAATGTCTTCTAATGATTTCTTTCTCATTATATGTCACATAATCCAACTCATTGAAACTAATAACAACGGCCATCAAAAAACATTTCTCATGTTTGACCATAATCCAAAACTATTAAGCATACATTTCATATTTTCCAAAAAATAAATGGTTGGCCTAAGTGGGCTCTCTCATTGAAACCAATAACAACGGCCCACCAAAAAAAATTTCTCATGTTTGACCATAATCTAAAACTATTAAGCATACATTTCATGTTTTCAAAAAAATAAGTGGCTGGCCTAAGTGGGCTCTCTCAGTCATCCAACGCCAAGTCAGGCCACACACTGATTCGAAGTGGGCCATTCCCAGCACCATCATCAGCATCTTCTTCGCCAACCTACAATAACAGAATTAATCATAAATCAGCATATGTGCAAAACATACCAAAACATTATGAACTGATCTTAGCCATACCTTTTTTCTCGCAGCAGCTACCTTCCCCTTTTTCTTCCCAGTTTGTTTCTTCTCAATGCAAGAAGGGATGCGATCACAACGATCACCTTTTCTAGCCTTTCGTGGAGGGTCTTGAACATTTTCACGTACCTGGCCTTCTTCCGCAACTGAAGACAAGTTCTCTACCTAAGTAGGACTGACATTCATGTTTTTACATACTGAAGGAGGTGTATATTTGTATTGTTCGGGATACCAGTATTGTTCGTTCTATTGTCCGTCATTCTCATCGCATACCTCTCATCTAATCGAATGTCCAACAATTACAAGGTTTCTACTACCTCTTCCACATCCCTATAATTAGCCGCTTTCAAACATATTGGGTCGAACACCACCATTATCTTATCATAACATATTCCCTCTTCCGTTTTGGAAGGATCATGGTATGCAACTTTAATCATGGTATGCTTCCGAATAACGTCCTTTCGCCACCGAGTTAGAATGTATTTTTCAGGAATATCCATGTTGCTAAGCATATCATAAAGATTAATCATATGTCTACAAAGAATACCATGAGACTCAAATAACTTACACTCGCAACATGCTTCGGTAATAGCCATGTCTACTCTCCCGCGGTAGATGTGACACCCCGTCCTTCTACAACTAAGATACTTAACAATATCTACTTTAAATTAACTAAAAGACGTTAGCGGAAATAACATCAGGATGGATATGCTACTCTAAAACAATAATTATGAGTAAAACCCAAAGCTTAGGCTTTCATAACTTCCAAAGACAAACAACTTAAAGTATTATAGGTTCTAACAAGTAAAGTAATATCCAAAACCAAAGTCAAACCTCAATATTCAAAAACTAAGAGACATGCGAGTCTCACAAAAACCCAAATAAGTCTAAATATCCTTGAGCCCTAGCATCACATAAGACTCCCTATTATCTTCATAAAACTCATCTACATAAAAAGCTATGAGAAGCTTCCTCTCATCTCCGATCCACACTCTGCTAGCCCAAGCAGTCACTAGTCTAGATGTCATCTCCATCTGCATAGATATTAATTAATATTTCCACAGTCAGTGGGGAGTAACTAGCAGTTCTCCCAGAACAAAAGAAATCAACGTCCATTTCAGACATAGATTAGTCAGAAAGGAAAGAATAAGATCAAGTCAACTATAACACTCATCATACAACAACAATCATTATGAACTTACAAATAACACAATGAATATCTAATGACAAGTAAATTGAATTAATAAATAAATCATCTAAAAAATACTTAATGAAAATAAAGATATAGAATAAAACAAGTTATTGAGTCAGAAACCGAACGCCAGTGGATCGCAACCCACTTCCTAAGGTTTGTCAGATCGCAATCTCCAGGCCAATCTATGGGCTTACGTTCCCCGCTTCATGTGTCTAAGAATGGGCAAACTCCTGATGCAGGGTAGTACACGCATCACCCCCTGTCCTCTCGGACGAAAACAATTAACCCAGGTTTACCCCTAGATTGCAACCTAGGTGGTTGGCATGTTCTTCACCGGGGACTACGTCTATCCCACTGTAGACACATAATCGTGTCTCCCCATTTAAGGATCCGATGATGAAACATACAGTGGTCTTAATTGGTCCGACCCAAGGGCATTGTAGTCTGAAAAGCCATACAAAACCAATTCGAAAAGTGTTAAAGTCCTATTTTAAAGCCCAATTATTTATTCATGATAAATAATTGTATTTGATCCCAATTCTTTGAAAAGCCCAATTAATTGATTTATTTTAATAAATAAATATTTTCAAAAGATATTTTTTATAAGTTTAAATCAGATTTTTTCCCGTAAAATCAGATATCCGTAATTAAAGGATAAAAGAAATCTTTTTAAACGCGTTTTAAATAAAGCTGGCAAAGGCACAGCAGGAGCCAGGCTGGTGCGCTAGGCGCACCAACCTGCGCCTGGCGCACGTCTGTGGATCAGGCGCAGCTCTGTCCATTGTGTTAGGTGCACTAATCTGCACTTGACACGTGGATTTCTGACTCATTCAGAGTCTTGCGTCAAGCGCGGCTCTCTGCTTGAGACGCGGATTTTCTTTCTTATCTTTTTCAAAGCGCGTACCACGTGTACACTTTTTACTGGTCATGCCGCGTCATGCGCTTGCCACGTCAGCTGCGCCAGATGCAGCTAGCGTGTGAGGCGCAGTGCCGTTTTTCCTATAAATAGGCCTGATTTTCGTACAGATTTCAGAACGGATTTTTCACATTGACACTCTTCGAACTCGACTAATACTTTACGAATCCTCTCTACGAACTACAAAACTTTCCTACAAAAATTCATACTTTCAAGCACAAAATACATACAATCTACATGCTTTCAGACATTCAGATTTTCAGGCTTCACGATTGCTCGTCCCGAAGGTTGTTAATCTCGCAGACCCAAGCCACGGTATAATCTTGAGGGTCCTTAAATAATTATTTTTATATTGAAGTTACTAATAGTTTTCTTTCCTGATGTAGATCTTTAATGTAAAATCACTATAATATTCTAACCCTTTTTCTATTCTTTCTTTTATTTTATTTTATTATTATTCCATGCCTTTGTATATTATATGCCTGCCTGATCATTCTATGCCTATTATATGATTAACCTGGTTTATTGCTTTTATCACCCACATGTTATTTTTGCTAATCAAAGACCTAAAGAACTGTTCTAACATTAATCAGATTAATTTGGACAACTTGCTAGGTTCCCTGTAATTTGATTGCATAATAACTTGTCACTAAAAATAGTCTTTTTATGTGTTTCCAGAACCTACTTAGACTAAATATTTTAGGGTGTTTAAAACATTATTTGATTATTCTTTTGGCATAAATCTGCAATGAATCGATATTTAGTAGAGGCCAACTTTGGGCGAATGTGGTTCATTATGACTATATTCGTACCCTCACCCCCGAACTCAATCTTTGGTTCACTTTGACCATCTATGGAGTCACGACGGGGAAATCTACATTGGATAATTTGTCCCTATGATTTTCCTATATCCAATTAGGTTTATGATTCTTCCTGAAAAGAATTGTTGGCGACTTCTTTCAATACAAACACTAGTGGAAAAAACTGCTTTTGCTACTTATTAAATGCTCCGGTTGACTAATCAACCCGAGCATTTGTGAAATTTTCAATAAAAAAAATTCACAAATGCTCGGGTTGATTAGTCAACCTGGCGCATTTGTCAAATGCTCCGGTTGACTAATCAACCCGAGCATTTGTGAATTAGTGCTCCGGTTAGTCAACCCCAGCATTTGTGAAGTCTCTTTTGCACATAACCCGCCCAACCCCTATCTCTCCTATTCTTCTCTCAGCCTCACCTTCCCTCTCTCTCTCCTCTTACGAAGAACAAGCCTACGAAAATAAATTAGGGTTTCTCTCTCTCTCTCTCTGTCTCCCTCTTCCCTTCTCTTCACACACCAACGCCAACAACCACCAACACCATCGCCAATAAAACCCACCACCAAAGCCAACGTTTTCTTTGTTTGCGAGTTAGGGTTTTCAGTTCTGTCGCCGTTTTTTCTCACTCTCTAGTTCATTTCATTTACTGAAGTTTTGAATTTTTATCTCCTTTTAATTACTTCGTTATTTTTGCTTTAAATATGATGCTGATGTTGTTTTATGGAAGTCTTGATATCTTTCTTTTTTTGATACTGCTTTTAGTGGTCTTGTTCTATTGCTGCCACAGCTTCGAAGAAAGGATTCTTGCAATCAGATTTTTCCCCATTCTTCACTAAAACAAGTAAGTGGCTCGAATTTTTTTTTTTTTCGATTTCTGGTTGATTTGGTTCGAAAACTCGAACCCTAGAAATCGAATTAGGGCTTTTCGATTGTGCCTCTTTCTGCACGAATTTCTTGATTGTTTGTGTTTGTTTTTTATGTTGATGGCTAATAAACAGCAAAGTTCTTCCAAGATTAGATTAATTAATTTGTTTTCCTTCTATTTTCCTGAACTTTTAGAGTTTTTTTTTTTTGTTCCTATCCACTGTACTCTCAAGTCCTCTAGTTTCACCCCTCTTCCATTTGCTGTTTCATGGTAATTTAAAACCATTCCATATAAGAAGCAGCTTGTTGGCAAGCTTATACTGCCAACTTGTAAATTTGAGTATTTGATTATCTGTTGTCATGTTTTTCCCTCAAATTTCTGAATTTTAGGGTTATTTGGGGTCTTTGTATTTCAAGTCATAATTGTTATGATTTTCTCATAATATGTTGTAAGGTGATTTTTATTCGATTTTGGTTGATTTTCTTATTTCGTATTTTCTTCGTTATTTTTCAATTCTTTCTCTGATGTGTTTATTGTTCAATTATAGAAGGAGATGGAAAAGAGGAGAGAGATTGAGGGGGAAGTATCGAAAATCTCTTAGTCGAACTGTCTTCTTCCTTCCTTTACAAAGACAATCTTGAATCTTCACTCAAATTCGCTGCTCAATTCGCCAAGCTACTTCAAGTTCGTTCTTCAACACTGAATTTTTAGGGCTTGGTTTGGAATTAAGGTTGCCTTCTAATCCAACTTTAGGTTTTCTATTTGCTTCTGAAATTGAAGCAAAAAAATATGAAATTGTTGTGGTCTTTTTTCTATTGTTTCAGCTAAATCTACATCAATCAACAAGGTTTGAATGCCTTCATTTATTTAAATGTGCGAAAAATCGGAATTTTGCAGAAGTGTTGAACAAATCTAGGGCTGAATTTGTTTCATTTTGTCTCTCTCTATCTCTTTTTTTTTTGTGCAATTGTCTATTAGTAAACGGATTATCCACAAAAAAGAAAGAAAACCAGAAAATATTATGTTTTTTTTCCTGCTTTGAACGGGCATATTATGTTTGTTTAGTTATTGTATGAGTACTTATTGAACCTTGTAGGTGCTTTTAGGTATGTATTTTCACTGGACAAAGTTCATTGTCTATGAAGATCAGATGAATTTGCATCATGTTAGAATCCAATTAAGGGTCTCTTAGAGATACAAATATGACAATGATAACCTAGTATTACTGGACAGAATCTTTTAGCGATTAAAATAGAAATGAAAAGAAAAATAAATAAATAAATTTCACAGTAAAAGAGAACCAGGGTGGGGGGGATATCTATGCCTATTTAGGAACCTTTTCGAGTCTTGTCTTTTCATTCTTGATGCCCTTTTTCAGCTCTTAAAATATCCTATTTGTTGTTGAAGTATATTCTTCATAGAATTTGACCGATGGGAGTAAGTGCTCTCTTCCTGCTTGATTATCTTTTTACTTATGTGGAAAGAGAACTGGATACTCTTACCTCTATGTTGGGCACCCGTCTGCATGGAATAGATGGCCCAGTTATGACCTAGGTTCCACTTATGTGTTCTCCCACACATGCAGCGTGTTCTGGAGAAGCTAAACTCGTAATCAATTGTGATGACATACAAGAAAATCCTTCTGTGTCTCCTATGTCACACGCACTTTTAAGATAATCTAAACTCAGGCTTTCATCTTCTGATTTAAAGTCATTATGAGAAGACAAGTCCTCATATGTGATACTGTGTTCTGAAGGAATTAGAAACCTATTCCATTTCGTGTCCCCACAGAAATATTCTGTTAATTTGTTCCCATATTTTGATTTCTAAGAATCTCCAGGCTTATTTTTCCTACAACACATTTCTTGATGCAGTACAAGAACCAAAATGCAGAAAGAAATGCTAAGCCATGTGACCTGTAGTAGGCTAACATCTAGGCAGTCCTTTCTCATTATTGATTTTAGGTACTTATTTTGGCTTTCAAGTGTGAATTAGAGACTGGTATAGAAAGAACAAATTTATTTCCCCGAATATGAGTTGTCAATGATGTTTTGATGGTATGTACAAATATAGGAATCTTTAAGAAGTTTATGGCCCTATTGGGCGAGCTTGCTGCACTAATGCTAAGCTTCTTGTCCCTTTTTCATGGTAGTATTTGATTTCCTCTCACTTTGATCATTGTTGTTTGTAGCTTTCATATATTTATATGCATCATTGCTCAAACAAATAAAAAATGTCCTTAATTAGCTCAGTTATAAATGCTTTTTTTTTTGCAGACCGACGTCAATCGGGGTTTTGAGAGGAATTTGTGTGTCTGTACATGTCTAAATGTGTGTAGCACACATATAAATATGTTTGTGTTGTGTCACTGTGGAATTTCTCATATGATGCCGTGGTCGAAGTTGACGAATTGGACAAAGCATCTGTGATCAATGCTAAGTGTGAATTGAGGATTTTCCTGTCTTTATTAAATCAGTGTCTTCTTTTTGTGGTTTCATTTTTAGTGTGAACGGATAAGTTATGTCGTAGTCATCATCATCATCATTTTTTTATATATGTAACATCGTGTGTCATCATCATTATTTCTCTTTCTTTTCCATTGTTTTAAGAAAAATATCTTATATGAAATTTTTTTTTGGGCAAGGATAACAAGGCAATAGTGATGTTTTTGTTTTGCGTAATAGTGCAAATTCGTATACTAATATGTAATTTATTTTGTTGATTGTTAGGAAATTCATTATAGTGGATCAACTGGGTTGCATTAGAACTTTCGATATAAGGTATGGTATCATTAACTCATTTTTTCTCTCTTCTTCTTTTTCTGGTAATATTGGATTGTCTGTAATTCCATCTTGTATGATTTTTTTGGTTAACATGGCTCTACAGATTTAATTTCTTCTGCTTTTTCTTTTTAAATTTCAAATTATGAATTTTAAAATTCCACTTCGAGATATAGAGTATAATCTGTCTGCTTTCTCCCTTGAATCAACCTATGCTCTGAATTTGCCTCCAATGTTTGTTTCTTTAGGTGACATGTTCCTTCTGTGCATGTTGTGATGTTCATCATACTGCCTTCTAATAATATGACCTGAAAGAGCTTAAAAATATGGAAATTCTTTTTTGTCCTCAAATATACACTTGATATTATGTTCTACCGATAACTCCTCTTATGCACTCCGCAATCACGACCTTCTTAGCTCTTCCAATGCTGTGCAACAGGTTTATTTTCTCTTTCTCTTTTCTTAATCAGGATCAATGTCACATGTGGTTGAGATGATTCAGTGATTGATTTTTTTCAGGCATTGTATCAGGATGAAGAGGAGATTAATGCACTTGTTGAATGATGTGACAGGTTACTATCCGATTTGATTTTTGCATGCTTTTCTTTTTATGTGTTTCAGTTGGTCTGCAAATGGCATGATTCTAGCTGTTATTGTTATGGTGATCAAACTTTTCTGTGGAGTTTGATGTTAGAATGTTGTTTTGTTTGAGTTCGAATAGTATAATGCCTACTGGAAATAGTGTACGAGATCGACAATTGTGAATCGTTGTGAAAATTACTACTTGAATACAATGTGATCTTTTAACCTTGTGACCATGTTGGAGTACATGTGGATTTTTTATGAAAGGGCCTGCTAATGGAGAAAAACAAGACATAAATTAAAGGCATGCTAGAATACAGAGATCAATGTGCCCCGATAGTTCAATGTGCATCATATATATACTGCCTTACAAAAAGACAAGAGATGTATAGTTCAACGGGACTTTAACTTCATATATCTCTATTTATTAAAGAAAATGTATATGCGTTTACAACTTCATCTCCATTATATACTTTCTCTGTTGCATCGTTGCGTTTACATCACCTTGAGTTTTTTCTTTTTCTTCTTCACTCATAATGTTTTAATATAATTGTATATGCTACTGTGAAAATAGAAAATGCATCCTATTTGATGGAGTCCTATTTAACTGTATGCTGAAGTTGAGGTTATGAAGATGTGTATGCCTATGCTATCTCCTGCATCTGGTATAATATAGTCATATTATTAGTGATTTAGTAGTGTTAGTGTTTGTTAGGATAGTTTAACACAATATACCTGGGAAAAAGTGAACTAGAATGGTCATTGCCTGTTCTATATCATCTGGTAGAATCTCTATAATTCGATTGTAGTAGTCAAGTATGCAAGTTCTAATGCGTCTGTTTTGACGGATTAAGAAAAGATTACCTTGGCTATTTTGTTATGTGATAAGCATTTATACACCGTAGCATCTGGTAGAATGGTCATTGCCTGTTCTATATCATAATAAAGTGAATGTTGGGATTCAGCTGCTGACAAAACGGTGTACATTGGTGCAGGTTGTTGATGACATATTAACACAGGCACTGCAAAGCTTAGGAGTGGATCTGTCTCAGGCTAACATTTCCAAACGAATTGATCTTGGGAAGCAAGCTAACCAGAGTCTAGTTTCTGGAATATCTGCAGCTAAGGTATTTTGAGCCTCATCTACTTTTATATCTTTGACAAATCTTCGAAGGCTTGCATGTTTATGAACCGGATAAGGAGATTAGATATAAGGGAATCATAAGTATGCATGTGTCTAGTAGTTATTTGATTTGGTATTAGGACTGGAGAATTCTGCTTCCCATGACCTGACTATGGGGGCATGTTGGAGATGGAAGTGGCATGGAGGAATTGGAGCAACCGCAAAAGAAACTAAAATCATAATCTGTAATGATAATGTAGCCAACAAATATAGCAGGTTTGTTATATTATGTAACTTGAATCTACGCTTGTTTTGTAACTAATGTACACTTATTTCATTTTTTTAATAATAATATTTTGAATGTGTTCGATGTATGATTTGCGTGTGCGTTTTTTGTATACTATGTAAATGAGAGGAACATGAGATGTGTCGGTTGAAGGGTGGGGCACAAAAAGTATCTAGTATCTGCATACATTAGATTTGGTGAATGTTGCTGCTGATATGAATGTATTGCTGGTCTGCTGCCCTAGTGCACACTAGCTAGCACGCATACATGCAGCAGCTGAAACTTTTTTTTATTATATAAAATATACAAATGCTCCGGTTGATTGACAGAACCGAAGCATTTGTTCGGACAAATGCTTCGGTTTTACTAAACAACCGGAGCATTTGTGGTATTTTTCCCATATAAAGAAGCTCAAATGCTCCGGTTTTTTACACAACCGGAGCATTTGAGAAAATAAATGCTCCGGTTGAGAACCGGAGCATTTGTAAAATTCTCAAATGCTCGTATGACGTCTGCTACGCGTCAATTACGGAGCATTTAAGGGGTTTTTAACCGGAGCAATTGAGCTTTTTTCCACTAGTGAAAATAATTTTCAATAAAACCTTAATAGTGGGGTAGTCAAATCTAATACGCGCTCACACCGCGTTGGCGAAATAAAAACACGCCTACAATTTGGCGACTCCACTAGGGAGGATTTTAAAAAAATTAATTTTTTTTAAATGAGTCGGTGAAAGTTGAAAAATACGATTCATTCTTATTTTTATGCCTTAGAATAATATACAGTTTTGCATATGCATGGCTACTGTTCAGCCACCATAAGGCCAATCTACCTAGCCTCATTAGCACATGTTCAATGTGTGAGGTCACCCCCGGGGGGTTTGCGCTTTGTCCTTCCAACAAGCTTCCTGAGCGATAGTGTTGGATCTTAGTCATAAGCAAACCTACCCAACCATGGCATTGTTCTCTTGTTCCTGACTTGAGACTGTAGTGCGTCTTACACGTGGCCACCTCTTCAAGCAGGGGTACGAAGCGTGGGATCAATCTCTTAGTCATGGACCCTTTTCAGACTGAACCTAAACCTGACCAATAGTGGAATGTAGAACTGGACTTTAGGTTGAGAACTTTTGCATCCATGTTATATGACATTTGCCTGTTATTGCAATTCTTGCCTGTTATTATCTTGTCAAATTGTCATCATTATGCGTCGTTCCTAAAAATCGCATCTAAATAACAAACAAAAGTTCGTCAATTGGCCAAAACATCGACTAAATTCCCGAAAAACATATCGGGGAGTAGTGTGCCAAGCGCATTAAGTTGCGCCTGGCGCACCACTCCCGCGCCAGACGCACAACTGTGCGCCGCGCGCAGTCCGTGCATCACATGCTTTTCGTTGATTTAGTTTTCGTAGTGGCCGATCCTATGTTCAGTCCTATGTCCGTCGGTCTTCACTCACGTAAAAAATGGTCATTTTAGGAGTCCCACCTAATTCAAGAAAAAAAAATCAGTCTTTTCATGCAAGCTAAAGCCTGTCCTAAAAAAGCGCATCTAAAGTGGTCATTGTTGAGTTAGAGTCATCATGCATGTCTACCTCTTCCCATTTTCTCCCAGCTGTTCAACTAATCTTCCCTATCAATTCTACCTTACCATATTCATCAATTTCAAAAACTTATATTTTTCAAAATCAATCCTACACCTCCTTCTACTCTACTCTTTTTCAAAAATATTTACTAATCATCATTATATCACGACATTTCAAAAAAAAAAAAAATTCTTCAAATCAATCCATCATCTGTTCCTAACAAAAGATAAAACAAGGGGTTCCTTTCAAAAATGAATTTCGAAAATTCTAAGCCCATTCGAAACGCCTTCAATCCAATTCAATCCAATCGACTCAATTCACTTGCATTCATTCTAGGCCCATATGCATTAGAGTCCATTTTGCATTCATGTAGGGTCCATCTAATTCGAGTCCATGCATTCATATTAGGCCCGCTAGCATTAGAGTCCATCTTACCCATATTAGTCTAGCTCCTGTCAAAATCTAGGCCCATTTGCATCTTTATGTGAACCCTAGTCTATGTCAATCCCAGTCCAAGTCTAATCTAACTCTATTTCAGTCCAATGGCAAGCCCATGTGCATTTTCAAGTCTAACTTCAAACCAATATAGGACTAAGTCCAGAATTAGGTCCACAGAAGGCCCAACTCATTTCCAAAGTCAATCCAGTCCAATTCCAAATCCATATAGGACAAAGTCCAAACCCCCTTTGACCTAGCTAAGCTAGTCATCCCTGTAAGACCATAAAGGCACCCATTTGACCTAGCTAAGCTAGTCATCCCTGTAAGACCATAAAGGCACCCATTTGACCTAGCTAAGCTAGTCATCCCTCTAAGACCATAACGGCACCCCTTTGACCTAGCTAAGCTAGTCATCCCTCTAAGACCATAACATCACCCCTTTGACCTAGCTAAGCTAGCCATCCCTCTAAGACCATAACGACATCCCCTTGACCTAGCGAAGCTAATCATCCCTTTAAGTCCATAATAGCACCCTATAAGTCCATAACGACACCTTGACCTAGCGAAGCTAGTCACCCCCAAGACCATAAAGGCACCCTCCGAGTTTAGCGAAGCTACTCTTACCTTACATCTATAGCAATCCGAATCTTTGAGTCTAGCGAAGCTAGTCTACCTTAAGTCCATAATGGCTCAAAATCATCGAGTCTGGCGAAGCCAATCACCCATAAGTCCATAAAGGCAATCCATTAAGTCTAGTGAAACTAGCATAAAAGCCCAGCCATTCAGTCCATTTTGCTTGCATAGTCCAGTCCAGTCCAATTCACATCTGCATATGCATATAGTTAGGCCCATATCACCATCATAATCATAATCATACCCATCTCTGATCATTTTCGTTTCCATTTCACCTTCCATTTTTCATCCCCATTTCCACTTTCATCTTCATTTTCATTTCTCCCTCCCTCATTTCCATTTCTCATTTCGAAAGCATCATTTCTAAAAATTTACGAGGTCCATTCGACAGAGATATTATAACTTGGGAACGTCCGACAGAGAGGCAATAAGGTCGACCTACTCCTAGACTCGTCAAACGCATCATCACATTTTCAGACGAATCATCAGACTCTTTTGAAGCATCATCTGAAATGGGGGACACTAATGAACAGCTCAGTGCCATTATGGCCCAACTTCAACTGATGAACTCACGTCTTAAGGAACAAGACAAAGAGATTAAGGCACTAAGGGAGAAGCTAGCTGAAGAAGACGAGCAAGGCGACGCTCCACCACCATTCAAAACCAACACAGATTTAAGGTTTGAAAAACTCGAGCAATTGATCCAGTCAATTCATGCGCTCGAGGGTCAGGCTCATGGCTATGACATTATTGATCCTGAACTGAGGGAAAAACTCCCTAAAAAGGTAACATTGGGTGACCTCCCAAAATTCAAGGGGGTCGAAGACCCAGATGACCACTTGAGAGCTTTCTCCATCTCTATGGCTCTCAAAGGCATGAGCAAGGACCTGTTTGCTTATGTCTTTCCTTTAACTTTGGATGCACATCCATCCAAGTGGCTCAGATCACTAAATAAGGCCAGGCTGAATGACTGGGACTACATCAGAGAAGAGTTCCACAAGCAATACATCTACAATACTCAGCTTCCTATTGGCCTTCGTGAGTTGGAATTAACTAAGCAGAATTCCAACGAAGACTTTGTCACCTTCCTTAACAGATGGAGGGAAAAGGCTGCGCAAATGACTAACAAGCCATCCCAAGAGGATCAAGTCCGATTGGTGATCCGTAATCTGCAGCCCAATTATGGGGATCATATTAAGTTCCAACCCATAGAGTCTTTCACGAAGCTCTATAAGGTAGGCTTGCTGATTGAAGAAGAGGTACAGGCTAACAAGAACAAGGGTTCTAACAACAATAACTCTTTCAAGAAGAGTAATAATAACCCTTCTACCTCTAAAAGCAGTGACATAAACGCCTTAACTACTGACAAGAGAGGTTATCAAGGACCTCAAAGGACATTCACTCCTTTGGGCATGTCTCTAGAAGAAGCCTTCACTAGGCTTCATGCAAAGGGAGCACTTCAGCCTCTTAGCCCTACTCCGGACCCTCCTCTGGAGAAGAGATCCAGTAAATGGAATCCTAATTCCTACTGCAAGTACCATCAAGGGAATGGGCATCTGACATCGCAATGCTGGACTTTGAAGCATCATCTGCAGGATATGAATGAAGACGATAGATTACCAATTCCGCCTGCGGCAAAAGTCAGCAATAGTGGCAACCCCTTGGGAAGTGCCTAAATAATGCAGGTGCTTAGTCATATAGCGTTGGTTTTCTAGGTTGAGTCGGAGAGTCCCTCCCCTAGCTCCTTTATTTCCTTTCCAGTCGAGTGTATGTCATTTAGGATTTTCATTTCTAATAAGCCTTGTTTCATTCATTTTCAATCAATAAATTTAATTTTCATTTTCATTTTCACTGGCCTTCCATCATTTTATTTATGCTTCTAATTCAATGATGAAACTTAAATCACCTAATGAACTTGACTAATAATAATAAAAAAAGAGGACATACTGTGGATCAGGAGTTATTCCCCCTTCCCTTATATTACCTTCCATAAGCCATCCATGCAATCCAATCAAAAATCCTTTAAACCATCATCTCCATTAACCAAATAACCTTTCAAAATCAAAGCTCCGTAAATAACCTTCAAGCCTTCCACTACCCTAAACCAAACTTGTGTGCAAGCCTTACTAGATACAAAAAAAAATCAATGCCAGGCAAAAACAAAATAGTAAAAAAATTAAAAAAAAAATAAAAAAAAAAGGAAAAAATTAAAAGTGCGAAAAAATGAAAAAAGCAAAAGAAAACGCACAAGGCAAAAAGAAAAAGCCAAAGGCAAAGAAATGAAAAGTCAAGCTAGGGGGCTTGCACACAAGTTCTACCCCTCATTCAATCCCTTCAATCCATCAAACCTTAGTCCATATAATCCAAATCCATAATCCTTATCTTAGCCCAATCAATTAAACTTTCATCTGAGTCTTAAGCCTTAAACCCTTCAACCTGTCATTAAGCCTAACTCCTTCTTCATGGTATGTCCAAGCCCGCTAGGTTGAAAACCGAAAGGGCGGCCTAGGCAAAAGTTAGGGAACAAAAAAAATATAATAAAAAAAGAAATCAGATCGAGAACTACGGATGGTCTGATTCCGCAAGGATACGTAGGAATCCTCATCTCGAGGTCCGACCGCTTCAATAAAATAAAAGTAGTCATGGTCTAATGATTTAATTTTCTAGAATTTAGGAGCATACTCTTTCTAGATCCCGACATAGACTCGAGTCTGCACCTAGCCTCGTTAAAGCCTTTTCCCACCTACATTCGTTGAAGTCACAAATTTCGACCTTTTTATTTTTCAATCCAAGCTCTCCTTGTCCCTGAAGGATTCTCCGACAATTCCATGATTTCCGGCGGCACTTGACTTTGCCTATATCAACTTCCCAAAGAAGAATCCCCAGTACAATCCCCAGTGAAAGCTTTCAACATTTCAACTGCGTTTCAATATCAGATCAAATATATTTCGAATAAGGTTCATGCCTAATTCAAGGCAAGCTCACCCAAAGCGGGGGCTTCCTATGAGTGGTGGTTCCTCCAATTCAAATCAAACTCCCGAAAGATTGTAATCCGCGGACCTCGTTTACGGACCCCGATCATTTTCTAAAAACGATTTTCGAAAGTCATTCTATGCATTTCTAATCAATCTATCATTCTACCCATCATCCTAGCCTTGCAAAATGCTGACCTTGCATTGCAGCTTTGCAAAACCCTGACCTTGCATTTCATACATTCTAGGCTTGCATAATCCTGACCTTGCATGACGTGTCATCCTTTAGCTTTGCATAACCTTAATCCTTGCATTGCGTCTCATGCATCCTTAGAGAGTCTAAGTTTTCATTATTTGCATCACTATGTGCTTATGTGAGTTGTTTGCACCTATCTGCTAACATCTTTCCCTGCAGGTAATCAGATTGCTTGTAGTTATTGTCCTGCATACTAACTTTGTTTTGCAGAGACCGGTGGTTATAGATCAGTTCTAAACTGCAGAGCGTTTAGAATCGTTCTCCGTCCCGACACCGTATACTTTGACTATCGGTTTCCTGAACCTCGGTCAAAGTGGGGGCTTCTGTAGACACATAATCGTGTCTCCCCATTTAAGGATCCGATGATGAAACATACCGTGGTCTTAATTGGTCCGACCCAAGGGCATAGTAGTCTAAAAAGCCATACAAAACCATTTCGAAAAGTGTTAAAGTCCTATTTTAAATCCCAATTATTTATTCATGATAAATAATTATATTTGAGCCCAATTCTTTGAAAAGCCCAATTAATTGATAATTAATTGATTTATTTTAAAAAATAAATATTTTCAAAAGATATTTTTTATAAGTTAAAATCAGATTTTATCCCGTAAAATCAGATATCCGTAATTAAAGGATAAAATAAATCATTTTAATCGCGTTCTAAATAAAGTTGGCAAAGGCACAGCAGGAGCCAGGCTGGTGCGCCTAGCGCACCAACCTGCGCCTGGCGCAGGGCCTTGCGCACGTCTGTGCTTTAGGCGCAGCTCTGTCCATTGTGTCAGGTGCACTAATCTGCACTTGACACGTGGATTTCTGACTCATTCAGAGTCCTGCGTCAAGCGCGGCTCTCTTCTTGAGACACATATTTTCTTTCTTATATTTTTCAAAGCGCGTACCACGTTTACACTTTTTACTGGTCATACCGCGTCATACGCTTGCCACGTCAGCTGCGCCAAACGCAGCTAGCGCGTGAGGCGCAGTGCCGTTTTCCCTATAAATAGGCCTGATTTCCATACAGATTTTAGAACGGATTTTTCACATTAACACACTTCGAACTCGATGAATACTTTACGAATTCTCTCTACGAACTACAAAACTTTCCTACAAAAATTCATACTTTCAAACACAAAATACATACAATCTACATACTTTCAGACATTCAGATTTTCAGGCTTCACGATTGCTTGTCCCGAAGGTTGTCATTCTCGCAGACCCAAGCCATGGTATAATCCTGAGGGTCCTTAAATAATTATTTTTATATTGAAGTTACTAGCTGTTTTCTTTCCTGATGTAGATCTTTAATGTAAAATCGCTATACTGTATATTCTAACCCTTTTTCTATACTTTATTTTATTTTATTTTATTATTATTCAATGCCTTTGTATATTATATGCCTGCCTGATCATTCTATGCCTATTCTATAATTGTCCTGCTTTATTGCTTTTATCACCCACATGTTATTTTTGCTAATCAAAGACCTAAAGAACTTGCTAGGTTCCCTGTAATTTGATTGCATAATAACTTGTCACTAAAACTAGTATTTTTATGTGTTTCCTGAACCTACTTAGACTAAATATTTTTAGGGTATTTAAAACATTATTTGATTATTCTTTGGCATAAAATCTGCAATGAATCGATACTTAGTAGAGGCTAACTTTGGGCGAATGTGGTTCATTATGACTATATTCGTACCCTCACCCCCGAACTCAATCTTTGGTTCACTTTGACCATCTATGGAGTCAGGACGGGGAAATTTACATTGGATAATTTGTCCCTATGATTCTCCTATATCCAATTAGGTTTATGATTCTTCCTAAAAAGAATTATTGGCGACTTCTTTCAATACAAAACAGTTTTCAATAAAACCTTAACAGTGGGGTAGTCAAATCTAATACGCGCTCACACCTCGTAGGCGAAATAAAAAGACGCCTACACCCACCGGATGTTCTTATCTCAAAATAAAATCATAAGTATCATACCAATATCATTGAACTGAAAAATTCATCAAAAGGGATGACACACGGCCTTATACCCACAATTCATCAATAGATATCCATGTCTCTTCAAAATTTCCTCAAAGGAATTAAACTCATAAGCTTTACAATAATTACTTAAAACGACAAATACTTTTGTACACATTAAGCACAAATAATAACATATGAAGAGTTAAACATCACTAAACATCATCAAATGCAAAATTAATTCTCAACATCAACAATCACCAGCAACAAAAACATTACGTAACATTTGAATTCGTTCGAAAAACACCATAACATAATACACACAACAACAGATCAGTCACATGCGCTCAGCGCAGGAGCTTGCGGTCCGCGCAATACTGTGCGTCTAACGCACCAGGTAACTGCGTCTGACGCATCTAGGTGCGTCTGACGCTATTGGATGAACATCAATTAATTTACCGATTAATCATTAAGTCAAATAAACGTAAATAATTAATCATTTGTCACAAAACCAATCGTCAAAATAATAGCTCATAATCATGACAACAGTAAACATAAACCATCAGCCCTCAAAAGAATGCAGAATTTTCATTTTAACCTGATTATTAACCTCTTAATAATTAAATAAATAAACTTAAATCATCAGCAAAATCCACAATAAAAATTATTCAATAATTAAAATCAAACCCTAAATTCTTACAAAAAATTAACATAACACCTTCATAGCCAAACTGACACAGTAGTAATTTTATTTCTAAATTTCGAACCTCAAAAGTATTTTTTAACAGAAATTTCCACATTACTCAATAAAGCAAATAAAATACTTAAAATTATAAATAAACGCACAAAAATTACCAAAAAGTCAAACAGCATGCATAAACCCATGGTTTTACATATTATACAAAGAAATAGATTTTTCAGCCTAAAATTAAAATATTCACGAATTATTTACTCATAACCACAAAAATGCAAAAATAGGGAATTTTAGATAATTAATCACGAAAACTATAAGCAAAAATTATTCTAAGACATTACAAACATACTACACACATAACGTGCCTCAATAGAAATAATTTCGGTAATTATCAACTCATACACTAATAATTTAATAATTAAACCATAAACACACAAATTACCGATTTAATTATTAAAATAGGAATGTTTAGTCTCCTTGGCTGGCAAGTAAACTATTATCCCTCAAGATGTTCTTCACTAGAGACTTGTGCAACGATGTCCAAAACTGGTAACCTGAACATGAGCTTCGTTCCAAACCTGTAGAAAAAGGGACCCACCCTGGAGGTTTGGGTGGTGGTTCCCCCTCCAAAGCTTAAGTCAGGTATCAGGAGTGAAAAAGGTAAAAGTAGAGATAGTAGAGAAAGTGAGAGAGTATTTTGACAGAATAAGAGCACAATATTCAATGAATTCCCTTTCTCCTGATTTCAAGGGGAGTATTTATAGTGTTTGGGATTTGATTGCTGCCTGTTGAGGTTACCCTAAATTGAGGGCACCTGATTGGCTAGGCAATCATAACGTGACACGTGGCAGGCGTTGGTTGAGAGTTAATCATCAACCAATCATATGCAGCCATTTCTTGGGATTTGGGCCCTGAATATTCTTCAGGTCAAGAGGTGGGCTTTTGCTTCTTTCACAGTAAAACCAAGGGTTTTAACCATTTATTTTAGGAAAAATTGACAAGAATAATCCAAACTATTACCGTTCCGCTCAAAATAATCCCAACTATGGGTTATTCTAGAATAATCCAAACTATTGGGAGTACTTTCTCAAAATAATCCAAACTTTTAATTATCCTATATATAATAGACCCAAAAGGGATCATTGAAGGCAAGAAAGATAAAAGTTTGGATTATTTTGGGAAGGTACCCCAAATAGTTTGGATTATTCCAGAATAACCCAAAGTTGGGATTATTTTGAGCGGACCGGTCATAGTTGGGATTATTTCTGTCAATTTTTCCATTATTTTACTTCTTTTAATGGGACACATGGATAGTCCTGATGGATCCATGTGTCACTTGGAGAGCCGTCGATTATTTAGGCATTTCTTGGGATATGCAGCCATTTCTTGGGATTTGGGTCTTGACACTAGAACCGATCGTATTTCTTCTTCGGCACATTCTAGGGTTGGGCCTATTCTGGTCCATCATGTATATGTTTATAGTTTTGGCCGACAAAGTCAGACGACCCAGTCTTTTCCTATGCAGGGTAATTTGGCGCGTGTCAAGCAAACGACCCGTCTAAGACGAAGAATAATCCTTCCAACTTATAGCTCTGAAATGGAAGAATCTACTAGACGAGTTCCAGAAGAGACAAGAGAAACCCAAAGTGCTCAGCCATTGACCTGGCCCTCTTCTTCTGGCCGCACCGGGGAAGAAAATTTCGAAGCAGATCCTGAGTCTAGTCCGTCTGGTAGGGAGGCGGAAATGAAAGGAGCCGACTAGGGCAATAATGAGGGTGATTCCAGCACCGCTGAGGAATCGGATGATCCTTCTACTACTTCGTCTGAAATTAGGAGACGCTTAGGTCCCTTCTCTGACCCTGGTTTTATTTTAGCCAACCGTAGGTGGTTAGAGAAAATTGGCCCTGATCCCAGCTTCTTATCTTCTGTCATGCCCATGTCGGGCTACTCTTTTGTCATTCAAAATGAGGAGGCTAGAATTTAAAGCACTCCCAAGAACCACTTCGCCGTCTATAAGCTAGCCTTGGATGCGGGGTTAAGATTTCCCCTTTGTGATTTCATCGAGCAAGTGCTCAGGCATTACGACATCGGCCATAACCAATTGGCGCCCAATGCCTGGCACAACATTCTTACTTTTATAGCCGTCTGCAAGCTGCACGGTCTAGCGCTTTCTCTACCAACCTTTACTCAGATACACTATGTATCTAGGATTCTCAAGACGGTGGACGAAGCTTGGTTCAGCGTTTGTAACCGTCTTGGATTTCTCACTGCCTGGATAATCCTTCAAAGATGCACGAGTGGAAAGCCGATTTCATCTTCGTCCGAGCTGCTAATGAGTATATTGCAGAAGGGTACCGCGTCCATAGCCAGGCAGCAATGAATACTAGACGGGGGATGTATTTTTTGGAGTTAGAGGATAGGTTTGACGAAGAGGTGGCGGAATACTTCAAAATAATGGAATATTCCAGACCAAATCATTCATCCTTTAAAGGGCCAGCTAACTGGATTCCTTTCAAGGAAATGCTTTTTAATGATAACTTCTTGGTCGCCGCTGGCTTGCGGTTGGCCGAGGACAGAGGCATAACTCCAAGAACTCTCATGTAAACCGTGCCATCTATAATGTTCATCTTACTAATCCCTTGGTCTCTTTTTGCAGGCACGACCAGAGCTCTTCTAAAAAAGTCTTGGACGGGTGACATCAGTATGTCTAAGTTCACCGACAACATGTGGATGGAATTTACCAAGACGGGGGCCGATAAGAGGGCCGAGACTCTGGTCAAATTTAAATATTTTTTTGGACGCCCGTCTAGATTTTTTTTACGTCTTTATTGGTCCAGACGAGGGTCCTTCACAGAAGGAAAACGTCTGGCCTTAGACGTTGGTCGTACCTGCGATGAACTCTGGACGAAGGTTCCTTAGAGAAGAAAAGCGACTATAGCTGGTCAGTCTCCTTCCATGAGGGATCTCCGTCTAACACTTGATGCTGATCTTGGAAGAAGATCCTGCTGATGGATTAACCTCGTCCAAAGTCTGACCGAAATTTCTGGACGAGGGTCCTTCATAGAAGGAAATCGGCTAAACTTGGCCGGTCTCATTCTGCGAGTGATATTCGTCCAAATTCCGAGGCTCTCTTTGCTTATGGGGATTTTTGGACGAAGATCCTTCACAGAAGGAAGGCGGCTAATCTTGGCCGGTTTGCTTCTGGGAACGGTCTTCGTCCAGATCCTGAATGACTTCAAGATGAGTAACTTTGTAGGTTGGTCTTTGTCTAGGACTGCTTGACTTTTTGGCCGGCTTCCTTTAGCAAGCAACCTAGGTATGAGAATTTTGAAATTGCCACTTGCTTTTGGACGGACATATTTCTGACTTAATATTATTTGTTTGCGCAGAAGAATGCCCCAACGAACAAGACACCGCCTGGGATGTCTTCTTCGTCTAAAAAGAGGCCTGCCACGGCTGGTGATTAGCCCTCGGCCAAAAAGCCCAAGGGCTTTGTGGCCAAGAAGAAGAATGAATAGTCGTCCGTTCATAAGACAACTCCGGCCAGCCAGGGGACCGGAGAAAAGCCTATCCCGCCTCCAGTGGGTAAATCTATGAAGGTGGACGACTCGTCCACCGATGTTCCTGCCTTAGGAGAAAAGGGCTTGTCTCCACCCTTCTCCCTGCTGATCAGTTGGACGTGGCTAATCAGCCTGAGGTCCAGCCGGATACGGCTATTGTACTGGCGAATCAGCCGGACACGACTGCCAAAGACGGATCGGCCTTCAGCGGGGCGGTCGCTCAACTGCTGGCTAAAATGTTGTTATATGTTAGATCCGCGTCTTCATTTTCGGGTGAGTCATACTACCCCAACATAGTTCGGACGCTGCGGGTTGGTGGACGTTCAATGAGTCCATGCAACAAACATGCAGTAGTCTTCCCCATCAAGAGAACTGACTCCCCCCCTTTCAGATAAGAACAAAGGATCAGCTTCTGCTGCTGTGCCAGTGGACTCAGACGATGAGTCTTCTGCTGCCTTTGCTAAAATGTCAAAGGCTGAACGACAGAGGCTCAAGCAGGAGCTATTTAAATGCTACCCTGAGTCCTAAATAAAGGGCTTGAGGGGTGCATTGTCTGGACATGTGGGCAACATGTCTCAACTTGCTGCCGAGGTACGTTGCGTTGCAATTTTTATTTTCGTACTTGTAATTTTTTTGTTTTTTAACTCGTCTACTGACTCGTTTGATCTTCGTTATTTCAGCTTCTTGCTCGCAGCATCGTTACTAAAGATTGGGGGAGGGAGCTTAGAAGGGAAAACAAGCAACTCGTCCGCCAAGCTACTAAGGCCGAGGATAAGGCCATCCATGACAATCAGCTGGCGGAGACTCTTCATCGTCAATCCCGGGAGGCCTGGGAGAAACGGTCAGCCGAACTGGAGTCTCAAAATAAGCAGTATCTGATCAAGATTAACGACATGCTTGATGTAAAGGATCAATGGCAACTGGCCATGGATACCGTTTCGGCCGAGCTGAAGGAGGAGAGGAATACTGCTCTCGTGGCCGCCACTCAGCTTAGAATGGATAACCTCCTTCTAAGTGCCCAGAAAAATCTTCTGAAAGTGGAGGCGGCCAAGGCCTTCAACGACGCCAAGGAGGCCCTCAATGAGGTCATTGAGACGTCCAAAGGTTGAGCCCTAAAGGCCTTTGAGATGCTAGCCGTGCCCGAGGAAGGTCCTCACTTTGATCGCCGCTTACTCTTTCAGGAGAGCCTTCACAGGGCGATGGTGATAGCTGAGAAGCCTCCTACCTTCCTTTATTCTTCAGATGAATATAGTGCTTAGCTTTAGGCTTATTTTTCAATGTATCTTGGCTGATTGCAATCTCTGTAGCTTGGTTCTACTTTTCCGTAGATTAGTTTGTAATCCTTTTGGACGAGTATTTAATGAACGACCTTTTGTTTAATAATTTTTGTCTTTCGTCTGATCATCAAAACACTTGCTGAAGTATGCTAAGTTAAAGTAGCTCGTCTTAGGACTGATGGATTAACTAACTTGCCTTACCACTTGGACGACTTTTAAACTTTAAATAAATAAGCACAAGTACAAATGAGACTCTTCTTAGACTATGGACGATCTTCCAATTTTACTCAAATTAGCATTTATGAATGAGGCTCGTCCTAGACACTAGACGACCTTCGAACTTAAATAAGCATCAGTACGAATGAGACTCGTCCTAAACTATGGACAATCTTCAAATGTTACTCAAATAAGAATTAAGTATAATTAAGGCTCATGCTAGACTCTGGACTACCTTCAAACTTAAATAAGCAAGTACGAATGAGACTCATCCTAGACTATGGATGATCTTCGAACTTCGCTCAAATAAGCAGCAAGTATAAATGAGGCTCGTCCTAGACTCTCGGATGACCTTAGAACTTAAATAAGCACAAGCACGAATGAGACTCATCCTAGACTATGGACGATCTTCGAACCTCGCTCAAATAAGCATCAAGTATAAATGAGGCTCGTCCTAGATTCTGGACGACCTTTGAACTAGACTCGTCTTAAAAGTTATAGGGCTTAGTTATTTCCCCCCTTCTTGGGCATAGTTCGTCTTGGCATTCCGGACGAGCTTTGTACCAACAAGGAGAGCGGCCATCATAGGCCGAGCCCACGTAAAACTCTCATTTAGGACGAGCTTGGATATTTATGCACATGCAATCCTTGTATTTTGCTGTTTATGAGCTTACCATGTTCTGGCCGGCTTCCTTGAGGAAGCAACTCTCGTCTTGCAGTAGTGAGCCCTTACTAGGGCCTTTACTACGTAGCTGACCTTGTATTTGAAAGTAAGATACCTTTACTAAGGCGTGCTTATTTCTGGTCGGCTTCCTTTTAGGAGACCATGATGTTTCTCTTACTAGAGATTATAACTATTTGTCTAACCAGATATGTAATCTACCTTTCTTTGGGTTTATTACATTTTGGTCGGTCTCCTTGAGGAAGCAATGTGCGTCAAAAGAATGTTTGTCCCTTTTTGGGTTGATTCATTCTTTTAGTTTGTTCTTGGTTATTCGTTGTTTTCTTCAATTTATCTAAGTTAATGTCACTTTTAGGCCACTAGGCTAACTAGTGGTAAAAATGCCCCAAAGTGAATGACTTTAATAAAAAAAAGAAACAGTACCGATATAGGGAGAAAGTAGAAATTGTATTATATGAATTTTGCTTGGCTAAGTACCAAGGTACATGTATACATTTTTAATTCTCTTTTTTGTGCCGTGGCACTTATTAGGATTACAAATCACTTAGTATTGTTGCCGATTATCTGAATCAGACGTGGTACTTCTTCAGTGTGTCTGAGTTCCAAGTGCGTTGTATTGGACGTCCATCCATATCTTGGAGACGAAAAGTTCCGCTTCGCACTTCCTGGACTATCAGATAGGGCCCTCCCTAATTTGGTGTCAGCTTACCTAGCTCTTTAGCTCGTCCAACGGCCTCCATCTTCCTCGTAACCAAGTCCCCTACATTGAGTGGTCATCTAGCTCTCTTGTTAAAGTCCCGAGCCATTCGCAGCTTGTTTAATTGCATTCTCAATAGTGCATTGCCCCTGACCTCTGGTACTTGGTCCAAGGCAGTGCGCAAGGCAGCCCAATTGGCTTCTTCTGTGTACAGCATGACTCTCAGGTTGGGTTCTTCAATCTCAATGGGCAAGACGACTTTAGTTCCATAGACCAACATGAAAGGTGTCTCACCTGTAGAGTTCTTGGCCGTGTTCTAATGGACCATAACTCTAGTTGTAGTTCTTCAACCCATAGTCACTTGGCATTGTCGAGCTTCCTTTTGATGCCATTTGATATAATCTTGTTGAATGATTCTACTTGCCCATTGGCTTGTGGGTGGGCGACTGTAGCAAAGTGAGCTTTGATCTCTCTTTCTGCCAACCAATCTTTCAGTTTTGGTGTTTCAAACTGTGGACCATTGTCAAAGAAGATGGACTGCAGCATGCCGAACCGAGTTATGATATTCTTCCAAATAAAGCCCTTGACGTCATTCGTCGTTATACCCCGCATAGCTTCAGCTTCTACCCATTTAGTAAAGTAATCTACAACCACAATTACGAACTTTTTCTGCCCAGCGGCCACAGGGAAGGTCCCAGAATGTCCATACCCCATTTGGCAAAAGGAAGTGGGAACAAGTTGGGAGTTAGGTAATTGGACGGCTTCTGATGCAAGTTTCCATGTTTCTGACAACTGTCATAATTTTTTGCATAAGCAAGAGCATCTTCTTTTAATGTAGGCCAATAATACCCAGTCCTTAAGACCTTTTCTCCCATGGCTCTTCCCCCAATGTGAGATGCACAAGCTCCTTCATGGAGTTCCTTCAACACTTCCAGTCCATCTTCTTTAGTAATACACTTCAGAAGAGGACGATTGAATGATTTCTTGTACAGGGTTTCATCCCACAACTCAAACCATTTGTACCTGGCCTTGACGTATTTGGCCTCCACCGGGTCTGAAGGTAATTGACCTATTTTCTTGAAGTTTATAATGGGCTCCATCCATATTGCCCCTCGACTAAGAACCATGACCTGCTTTTGATCAATACTCTTTTTTGGTTTAACTTCCCAAAATACCGTTCTTGGTGCATCACAGTCAGCTGAGCTGGCCAATTTTGAGAGAGCATCAGCTTAATGATTTTCTGACCTTGGTACTTAGTCGAGAACAAATCGCTTTATGGGCTCAATCTCATCCTTGATGAGACGCATATATTTGCTCATTGATGCTTCTTTGCATTCAAAATCTCCATTGACTTGACTAACGACTAAGAGAGAGTCCAATTTGGCCTCAATCTCTAAAGCCCCAGCCGCCTTACACATCTTGATCCCAGCCAGAAGTGCTTCATACTCAGCTTCATTGTTGGACGCCTGGAACTGGAACCTTAGTGCATATTCAAATTTATCTCCTCCTGGAGATTGACAAATGATTCCTACCCCACATCCATTGACAGTGGACGATCCATATACCATGAGCGTCCAGTGCTTCCTTCCTTCGACTGGATCAGATATAGGTTCCACAGTTGGCCGAGTAAGCTCATCTATAAAATCTGCCAAAGCTTGCCCCTTGATAGCTTTCCTTGGCTCAAAAGTTATGTCAAACATGTTCAATTCAACGGACCCACTTCAAAGATTCTGTCCAAAGCCTTCCATCTTTTCCAAGACTTGCTTCAGAGATTAGTCAGTATAGACTAGTATACTGTGAGCCAAGAAATAAGGTCTCAACTACCTGCTGGCTATGACCAGTGCCAACCCAAACTTTTCGACCGGTGTGTATCTACATTCCGCGTCCTTGAGTACATGACTTACAAAGTATATTGGGATTTGCACTGACTCCCTTTCGTCCAGTAGAACAGCACTCACGGCCTGAGGACATACAGCTAGGTATATAAGCAATTTTTCCCCCTCGGCTGGACTGACCAACTTAGGCAACTGACGAAGATGATCCTTGACTTGCTGAAGTGCTTGCTCAGCTTCTGCTGTCCATTCAAACTTAGCTTTCTTCTTAATTGTGGCGAAAAAATGATGGCACTTGTCTCCTAACTTAGACAAGACACGTCAAAGGGCCGCTAGGCAACCCATCAGACGCTGCGCTTCTTTGATCTTGGACGGAGACTTCATGTATAGAATAACTTGGATCTTTTCAGGATTTGCTTCTATTCCCCTCTGATCCACTAGGAAACCCAAGAACTTCCCAGCCAAGACGCCAAAAACACATTTTTTGGGGTTCAATTTCAACTTGTACTTTCTGAGAGTTTCAAAGGTTTCTCTCAAATCACCAACATGGTCTTCTTCATGCTGACTCTATTTATGCTGCCATGTTCCTTCCCAATTGTGGCTGGAAAACCGTGTTGATCAGTCTTTGGAAGGTGGCCGGCACATTCCTGAGGCCAAAAGGCATCCTCAGCCAGCCATACAACCCCTTCTTCGTAATGAAGGACGTTTTGTCCTGGTTCTCCGACCACATGGGGATTTGATGAAATCCTGAATAAGCCTCCATGAAATTCAGCAATGCATGGCCAGCCGTGGAATCCACCAGCTGATCTAACTTAAGCAAAGGAAAATTGTGCTTAGGACTGGCCTTGTTGAGATCAGTGTAGTCCACACACATTCTCCATGTGCCATTGGGCTTTGGGACCATGACCACATTAGCGATCCATTCTGGATAGTAAGTTTCTCTTATGAATCGGGATTCCAACAACTTATGTACTTCTTGGTCGACCGCCTGATTTCTGGCCGGCCCCAAATGTCCCTTCTTCTGCCGAACTGGCTTAAAGCTTGGATCAACATTTAGCCGGTGGAAGGCTATCTCTGGATCAATTCCAGGCATCTCCTTGACACTATAGGCACACATGGAAATTCCTTTTAGCAAATTTACCAAAATGCCCCTCAACTCAGCGGTGAGGGAAGATCCAATCTTCAAGGTCCTTTCTAAACGAGCTTCATCCAAGCAAACGTCTTCTGGGGCCTCCACAGGTTCTGGACGTTCAATTGTTATGCCCATGATGGCCATCACTTCTCCAATTGAGGGAGGTTCTTCTTTGACAGGCACATACTTTCTTTTCTTGCTGGGAAGGTTTTCGGACATTTTCCTTGAGGGAACAATCTGCATCTGAGGACTTTCAATTGTCATTCTCAGAGAGGCCACTTGGTACTTCACAATCTCGGCCGTTTTCCCTTCGCCAGCGAACTTCGTCTGGTCTTGCTTCTCTGCTTTCCTAGATGATGGTTTCAAAGTGGTTAGGTAACATTCTCTTGCCTCCTACTGGTCTCCATACAAGGTACCAATTTGACCACCATCACATTTAAACTTCATGAGCATCAGGTGAGTAACTATCACTGCCTTAACATGATTCAGAGTTGGTCATCCAAGAATGACATTGTAGGCTGTCAAGTCTCGAACGACCAAGAACTTGATGAACAAAGTTCGGGAGGCATCCTTCTCTCCAACTCGGACGGGCAAAGTAACTGTCCCCATAGGGTGAATAACTCCTCTCCCAAACCCAATGATTGGGTGGTGGACAGGAACCAAGTTCTTCTCATCAATCTTCAATATGGACAAGCAATCTGCATTAATAATGTTCGTGGAATTTCCAGTGTCAATCAGAATTCTGCTTACTCTCAAGTTTGCTATCTTCATCTCTACAAACAAGGGGTCATCATGAGGAGTTTTCAACTTCCCCCGATCTTGCTCACTAACTACCACCTTAGAGAAGGGCTCAGCCTTTGTCTGATCAGTTAATAAGACTTGGCCGAGCTCCCTGAGGTAGTTTTTGTGCCCTCTATTGGTTGGTCCTCCAGCGGCAAATCCTCTTGAGATAACAAGAACAACATCCTCGTCAGTGCTCTCACTTTCCTTCTTCTTGCTCTGACGATCATCCTTCCTCTGAAACTTCCTTCCCCATTGGGGTAAGTATGAGTTCATCTTTCCTTTTCGGGCTATATCCTCCAAAGCCCTCTTAAGGTGTTTACATTCATTAGTCTCATGACCACAGTCGTTGTGGAAATGACAATACTTGCTCTTGTCTCTATTCCTGTAAGGAGTCTTCATCTCAGCCGGAGCCTTAAGCTCATATTAATCCTTTATCTCCATAAGAATGGAGTATTGGTCTTTGTTAAATTCTATGGGATCAGCTGAAGATTTAGATTCTTTCCTGTTTCCTCGCCTGGACGAAGTGGTTGTGGAGGTTATAGCCCAATTCTCAGCCTTTTTTGGATTGCTCTTTTTTGCCTGAGCTACCTCTTCAAGCTTCTTAAACTCAGGATGCTTGGCCTCAACACAAACTTCCGTGGCGTGTATGAATGCCTCAGCTTCTTTCAAGGCTTCTGCAAAAGTGGTGATTTTCTTCTTAATAAGATCAAACTTAAAACTTCCTGGTCGTAGCCCCCTGATGAAGGCGTCGAAGGCCACACTAACATTAAGATCCTGAATTTGCAAGGCTTCTAGATTGAACCTCTTAATAAAACTTCGAAGGGCTTCTTTTTGTCCTTGGACGACCTTGCCCAAGCGCATGCTTGTTTTCTGCTCTTGCCGATTGGCAACAAAGTGACTGGTCTATAAGTAACTGAGTTCAGTAAAATTGTTGACTGAATTAGGGGGGAGATTGTTAAACCACTTCTGAGCTACTCCCTTCAGAGTTCCCGGGAAGTTCTTGCACCAAGTAGCATCATCTACTGCTTGGATGTACATCTGATGCTTATAAGCGGAGAGATGATCATCTGGATCAGTCGTTCCATCAAACGGCTCTATGGTAGGGAGTTTAACCTTTGGGAAGGGATGCGCCTCCATGATCCTGGCCGAGAAAGGGGTTGCCCTGTTGATCCAGAGGGCTCCCACCTGTCCCTCAATGGGTATGAACTCCTTACGATACTCCTTCAACACAGGATTAGATGAAGTGTTTGCAGGGGCCGCACGCCGATAAACCATTGGCTACACCACTGTTTTCTCTTGTCTTGGACGAACAAGAGAAGGGCCAAGACTTTTTCCTTCAGTTCTGGATGGTAACCTCAAAGGGGGATCCCTCAAATACGATGTAGACCCTGTGGCCGACCGTTGTAATGCAGCAGCTTTCTTTGCCTCTAAGTATTTCTTGGCATCTGTTTCCATCATATGCCCATTTAGACCAATGTTATCCTAGGTCCTGACCAATAGATTCCAGTCCATCTTCCTTCGCTGCTCAATGCCTTATGGCTGTCTTTCTCTGGCTGTTCTCCTAGAGGGTTCCTGACGAACAGGTCGACTTAGACCTGGACGATTCTCCTGAGAACACCCTCTATGAGGAACTGGATTGTTAGCAGCTGGATCTGGATTAACTCGGAAAATAGCATATTGTTTTTGATATGTTCCTGGACGACTACTGCCATCTTAGTCTGAAAGTCATTCAGGACGTTCTCCAAATGAGCAACAATCACTGACGTTCAAGATTTTCCTGAATAACAGGTTCATGGCTCTGACTAGGAACATTAATGATGGACGGAGGTCTATCCCTCCCTCGAGGTGGTCTCTCATCGTCTACGGTATCCTCAACTCGAATATGAAAACTTCGATTCGTTGCCACATTGGACGAGTGAAAATCAGTCATCGTTGCGTCTCCCCACAGACGCCGCCAAATGTTTAGTCTCCTTGGCTGCCAAGTAAACTATTATCCCTAAAGATGTTCTTCACTGGAGACTTGTGCAACGATGTCTAAATCTGGTAATCCGAACCTGAGCTTCGTTCCAAACTTGCAGAAAAAGGGACCCACCCTGGAGGTTTGGGTGGTGGTTCCCCCTCCGAAGCTTAAGTCAAGGTATCAGGAGTGAAAAAGGTAAAAGTAGAGATAGAGAGAGAAAGTGAGAGAGTATTTTGACAGAATAAGGGCACACTATTCAATGAATTCCCTTTCTCCTGATTTCAAGGGGAGTATTTATAGTGTTTGGGATCTGATTGCTGCCTTTTGAGGTTACCCTAAATTCAGGGCACCTGATTGGCTAGGCAATCAGAACGTGACACGTGGCAGGCGTTGATTGGGAGTTAATCATCAACCAATCATATGCAGCCATTTCTTGGGATTTGGGCCTTGAATATTCTTGAGGCCAAAAGGTGGGCTCTTGCTCCTTTCACAGTAAAAACCAAGGCTTTTAAACATTTATTTTACTTCTTTTGATGGGACACGTGGATGGTCCTGATGGATCCATGTGTCTCTTGGAGAGCCGTCGATTATTTAGGCTACAACAAGGAAAACCATGAACAATCACATAATTTTTCATCAATAATTTCATATAAAAATATAATTAAAACAATTTCCTGACAAAATAATCTACTACCGAAATATATTCTAATCTCTAACGTTCTAAGATAACTACTAGTTACCTGGAACGTCGGAGGAGAGCTGATTCTACTGAGATATTTTCGTGCAACGCGTGCAATCCACGTCCTGTTCAAACCACAAAGCGCCACAAATGATAATCAAGCAAGTAGGAAATATTAAGAACAATTTGATGAGAATGAAAAAGAAGTAGAGAATTTTAGATACAAAATGATGATGATGGACGAATGATATGAATGAAAATGGCAGCAATGTTATTCTGATTTTAACCATAATTTTTGGTGGTTTAAAAGGATAATTAAGGGGGTTTAATTGTGATTTTATGATGGAGGTTATTGGGGGTTAAAGAATGTGAAAAGAAAACAAAACAAATGAAGAAATATCTTCCTTCCTCCCCATATGGCCGGCTGTCCCATAGCTCAAGCCCACACAAAGTTTCGGCCCATTTCATCAATGATCCAAGTGACAAAAGGTCTGCTGCGCGATAAATCGATAAATTCCTAAATTGCGCCTAAACTTAAAAATAATTATTAACGAAAGATAATATTAACAAATTATATTATAAATATAAATATATTTCCCATAATAAGCACGTCAAATAATAAAAATATTTTGGCTCCGATCAATTTATAAAAAATCGAAATCATTAATTTAGAGAAAATAATTGTCCCAATCCGTCTGGTCGTAAATTTTAGTCGCCAATGCTTGTTTTTCTTGTAGTGTACCATGATACAGACCCACAACTATCATGCATACATGTTCTAATATTAAGAATGTATTACCTTTAAGCCCCTTATCTTCTCCAAGACCATACTTATCAATACCATAATATATCAAATTCTTCTTCGGAGACACTATCATATATGGCTTGGTGAAGCTCTTCCTTAAATTCTTTGTACTTTTATACATACCCAACTTCTTACCAAACTTTGTAAGTATGTGCCATAAGCACCACCGATGGCATATCCCTTGTATAACGTTACCTAACACCTTGCGCATCGCCGCATCTTAATCGGTGAGAAAACATGTTGGAGCTTTCCCTTCCATACACTTCAACCAAGTGCTAAAAACCCAACTATAGGTTTCGCATCCTCATGTGATACTAATGCACAAACTAATAACATGGTTTGACCATGATGGTTAACTCCCACAAAATTCGCGAATGGAAGTTCATAATCATTTGTCAAGTAAGTAGTATCAAAGCACACCACATCACCAAAAATAATCATAAGTCGCCCGGCTCCTAGCATCTACCCACAAAACATCCTTCGCTTACCCTCCTCATCTAATCGATGCATATGGAAGAATTGTTGATTATCGTCGGTCATTCTATCAAAGTACCGTAACATAGCATTTGCATCACCATCCTTGAATTTCGATCTCCTCTCCTTTGCAACTATGTTACGCAAATCCCTCTCCGTAATCGACACGTTCTCCAACCCATTCCTATCTGTAGCTATGGATTTGTGAATCTGTGAAATCTTCAGCCCTGCGGCATGATCATTATACAACTTTCTACGGACAGTAGATGTTACTTCATCTCGACAAAACTTGCTTATGTGCCTTATCATCCTTGGCGTCGGGTTATGGTTTTCATGTTGATGGATCACTTTCTTAATTTCTCATGAACCTTCATCATTAAGACTAGCATACAACATTACAAGACACTTACACTTCTTAGTCTTCCTAGTTGAAATTTCAACTCCTTTTTTACCCACAGCTACCCTAGTACTATCACCCCTTCGCCTTTTATCAGGCTCATCTTCACATTCACACTTCCAAGTATAATTACGCCAAACCTTCCCTTCATTCACCTTACTGTATTTTTTCGAACCAGCAGCCCTAACAATTCCAAACCCCTCTTGTTTGCCATACTTAAAAAAACAATCATCTAACTCTTCCCAAGATCCAAGTACTATTCCTACTGATGGTGCAGGAACATAGTTACTCGATCCAACCCCTAAAGATGAGCATGAATCGGGTTCATACTCAGTCAAACTCATCTCATTTCCATGATCAACCACAGTCAAATTAATCTTATTTTCATTGTCAACCAAAGTCAAATTCAGCTCATTTTCATCAGCAGCTACATTCAAATCCAGATCATTTCCATCATCAACTTCATTCAAATCAAATGTGAGGTTAACTTCACGATTTACATCCTCATTCAAATCAATGGTGGTTCTTTCACTAATCTGCAATTACCAAGTTAACTTACAATTAGTAACTTCGCCAAATACTTATGTTCATTTTTTTATGCAAAATTAATGGGTTAACTATAATTTATTTACAATACAATAACACTTCTTAGGGCAAATACGCCAAAAAATTCTGTTACTATTTTCAAGTTCACATATTAATGAATAACCCTAATTGAACCCATTAATGAGCATTTATTGCATGTAATTTGTTACTGCTGCTTACTACATGAACCTCATTTATTACAATCATCTTCTTCTACATAAATTTCAATTTTTTCCATTTTCAACATATATAACGAACTCATTTATTGTAAATACGAACTCATTTATTGGAAAACATATTAGTCAGAAGTATGGATATTATGAACATTAATACATAATAAATACATGTTGATCTGCATTAGAACTCATGCTCTCAAACGTAATGCTGATTCCAAAATCTTCACATTTCGAACAAAACTCTAAAATTCACAGACAACCCTTCATCCCTCTCGGTTTTTCGCGCAGAATTATGGTTTCGTTTAATTCTGAAATTTTGTAAAAAATTAAATGTCAAGCACTTTTCCGACAATTCAGTTTTATGTGATATTATACCTCAAAACTCTCAATAGTCCGTACAAAAGTTATGTACTTTATTAACGTTATTTTACCTTACTGATCTCTAGGTTCTGTAAAGGGAGTTTTGCTTTTTCAGTCTTTTTTTTTTTTTAATATAAAGCCTTGCATCCATTTTATTTGCACTTAGGTCCTTGATAGAGGGCAATTGCCCTCTAGCTGATAGAGGTTTATCACTCCTCTCTTGTCGAGTCCCTGTATGCTACTGATTGCGTTCCATCCAGATAATCAACTCCATCCAATGGATAAAGGCCTGCTCGAGTTAGGGACAATCATACATATTATTTTCCAAGTAATTTTGGGCCATTCAGAGTTTCTTCTGGCATCTGACTATTTTCTAGGATAATTCCTGGTGTGTGAAACTAATTAATCTATTTTTTTATATACTTCCTCTGCTTTTTTTTACTTGCATCATTTCCTTTTTGGGCAATAATTACTCTCTACCTCTCTCTTTTCACATGGGTCTCCATTTTTTCCCTCTCTCTATCTCTCTCCTCTCCTTAAAACTTGTGCATCATGTTAATAATACAAGAAAAAAAATACGAGGAAGTACTTATTTTTTATTAAATACTTCCTCCGTTTTTTTAGATGACCCGTTTCGCCTTTTGACACTATTTATATACATGACTTTGACTATCTTTTGTGATTTGTATATAAAGCAAAATATAGTCATGTGGGATCTTTTTAGATTTGTCTCAATGTATATTTTCCAAATATCAACATTTTATAATTTTTACTTATTGATAATTAAAGATATAACATAGTGCATTGGCAAGTGTACCCAGAGGATACAGGTCAACTTAAAAAATAGAGGAAGTATAACATAATTAATTATGAATGAATTATGATGTCTGCCTTTGAGAGTTGGGATATGAGACAAGAAATTTGACCTTCAATTTCGAGCTAAGAGAAAGATCAAGGGGCACAATAAGATACAACTAAGTTGTCTTTTTATGGTTGATTATCAACAATATGGATTTTTTAGTAAATGCATTTATAGGATTTTGGCCCCTACTGCTAAATGAAAGTTATTGCTCTTTAACACTCTTTTAACGTTTGTAGATAAGAGAATACAAAGAAACAACCGGGACATGCTTAATCTTTTCAGAGAATAGTGAGTAATATTTCTCTTTGTTATCTATAGTCCTCAGGGGCCTGTTTGTTGTGTGCTAATATATAGTGGTAATGGAAATATATATAATTGGTAAAGTATTTATGATAATATTTTCATGAATTATTGGTAAATTTTATAATGAATTTTTCATGAAATTATATGATCAATTTATGATGATTTTTTTTAATGAATTTTAGCATATTTAATTGTGATTAGATGATCGTGATAAATGATAATGTTTGTCTATCTTCAATTACCTCTTTTTCTTCCCTAAAAAAAAACTCTTTTTCTTCATTAATTTCCATTACCACTTTAGAGCTGGCAGCAAGTGATGATGGAAATTCGTAAAGGAGAATACATGTTCGAAAATGAAGTTTCATTATTATGGGCATTGGCACGAGACTTCATTTTCAAAATTACATATAAAATATAAGTAAATACACTACTATCGTAAAGGAAAAATATTAAAATGGCAGCATTAGAAAACGCATGTAACTAAGTAGTGTGGGAGAACACAACAAACTCAACTAAAGTCATGACTCATTCATTCTTGCTCTCGGCTGATATTATGATTGAAGAACGGGAACATTCTTTTCGTTGTATTATATGTTCTCCTACCTATTTTTATCAATACAAAGAAGCATATAGTTTGATTTATCAGTCTTATCCTAGAAAAAAAAATCTTAGGTTGCAAAATGAAAATTTGTACTTCTAGTTTGTGGATAAGTTTGGATTCTCAGTCAAATGTTATCATGAATAATGCGATTATTGACAAAACACCCTGCAAGAACTTGTTCACATTTTTTTACAGCCAGATATTTTTTTTTTGGGTTAATTACTGCCATTGTTTTGTAGGAACATATAGATGCATATAGCGGAATTTCAGGAAACAATTTCCTAACATCTATCATAGGATCGCAAACATAATCAAACACATGAATCATTCAATAGGGATTAAATATCAAACCATTGTAGCGTGATTTCCCTATTGTATGCAAGTTTTGAAGATCCGAGAGCCCTAATAAGTGTTGCTCGTCTAATCAGTCCATGAGCACCAGTTGAACACCAAGTTTGCTAGAACAGAAGAGAATAAATTCTCTTGCTTTTGATGGTATATGCGCCGGTTTAGAGGGAATGGTTTAGAGTTTCACTTTCTTTCTCTTGTGAAAAGAAACTGTTTAATGAATTCATCACCTAAACTCTAAGATTATATCTTATATATAATAGAAGAGTCATAGGCTAGTTAGGAGAACTAATTCTCCTTATATTCCCCTTAGGATCAGCCCAACCCTAATCCTAAAGGGATTTGGATTGCTTTGTCCAACTTGTGCTACAATGTGTAACCTCATAGGATTAATTATTTTAATTGTAGGCCCAATCAATATTGTCTTATCAATCATATTTATTCTCTTGCAAGAAAATACGATTACTAGAATAATTAACTTTATTATCTTCATAATATTTTTCCTATTTATATTTAGTAATTGCAGGGATGTCTAAGGACATATTCCTTCAATCTCCCACTTGTCCGAAGACAAGAGCGCAATGTTAAATTCCTTAAGTCACTTAATGCTAAATTTGATAACACCATGTTATTCTCAAATTTTTGTTCCTCGATAGCTGAGTTCGAACTGCTCAAATAAGGATTAACTCTTTAATCCTATTCCGCATGGCCATGCAATTTTCAAGTTCTCACTCATCAAGAGGCCAAGACACCATTCCTATATAATTGGAAGACTTATCCACTCTTGTATGACCATAACTCCCACTCAATTCTCAGCCCACCTGATCACTGCCTTTATAACCTCCTTTTATGGCGCGGCGTTTAACAGCGTCAAGGTTAAACTAATTATATTGTGGTTATTAAGACATACTCATGTCTAAGGAATCCACTAAATATAGTGGTTTGATTCTACTTTTAGAATCTAATTAGGTCAAGTCTCAATGTATCAAATATACATTCATATAATCAACTAGACATCTCTATGTCTCCATAGCCCATAGAACTGCGCTATCAATTAATTATATACTAGTCTTTAAATAAAGGAAAAATTCACAACAATAATCCTAACTATGACCACTCTTCTCAAATTAATCTCAACTATTGGTTATTCCATTATAATCTAGACTATGAGATGTATCTTCTCAAAATGATCTCATTTAACCGGTGACTTACTAAACAGGTAAATTTTAGAATTTTATTTTATTTTATTTTTATTTTCTTTCCTCTCCAACCTACCATCTCCTTCGTCCAATCACCACCACCTAGTCGAGACCACCTTACCCGAAACGACCTCCCCATTAAATCACTCCCTTAGAAACCACCTAAAAAAACCCACCCCCTTGAACGCCACCTCCATCGAATATTCCACCCCCATAAAACCACCTCAACCAATAAACTCACTCTCTAAAACCATCTCCACCGTAAAATCCACCCCCTCAACATCACCTCCACCGAAATTTCCACCCCCTAAACACCACCTCCACTGAAAAATCCACCTGAAATCATTCCATCGTGGAAAACCTAATTGTCTACCCATAAACCGACAGTTCAAATCTTGTTCCATATAAAAGTAAATTAACCCAATTGCTGATGAATTGATGAAATTGAGATCATGGAATGATTGTGTGCAATTGAATTGTAAGAGTAAGAAGGGAGGATATACCGGTGGTAACTGCGTGCTGTGAGAGGAAAGGAGAAATGGTACATAATTGGTGGGTGGTTTACTGGTTTTTATGTTTTTATCTCCTACTTCTCTCTCATATCTTCTCTTTTTTTTTTGTTTTTCAGTTGGTGGTTGAATTGTGGGGAACGAAATGGGGTTTATCAATTGAATCGAAAAACTATTATGTTGGAATTTTAATTTGAATGGTGATGGAATTTGCAACTGTACGTGAACAACGATGTTCTTTGCACTCATGTTGTGCTTGCTGCTGCTTGACAAAAGGTGAGAATTAGGTGTTTAATGGAGGGATGAGAGTGAGAATTGCAAAAAATTTCAGTTGACCCAAATCAAATTGGGTTGGAGAGAGAGGGTTCAAAGATGAATGATGATGAGGTGATGTTGTAAAGGCACAAAAAATGAATTCCGTGGAGTTTAGAAATTGTGAAATTGAGATAATTTGAGGGTGTGGCTGAGGAGGACGAGGAAGGGGAGGGATGGCAGGGGAGGGGCGGGGGTGGTGGTGGATTTGGACGGTGGAGAGCTAGTGGAAGGGGAGGGTTGGTGGTAATTAGAGAAAGGAAGAGAAAAAAATAATTTTTTAAAAAAAATGATATACGAACCAGCTTACACCATCTGGACGAGGTAACCTGCTAAATAGGTTATAACAGGTAATGGATCAATTTGGGAAGACAACTCATATAATTTGGATTATACTAGAATAACATGTAGTTAGGATTAATATGGGAAGAGTGGTCATAGTTGGGATTATTCTTGTGAATTTTTCCTTAAATAAATCACTTATGTCCAATTTAGTGATTTAGACTAGGAACTTTACATAAATTGTGATTTCAGTTCACTTTATAGGGTTCCATTATCAAAACGTTTTTGATAATCCTATTTGAAAACACAGATTATCTGGACATTTAATTTAATACTAAACCAAACAATTAAATAAGAAACGAATTTTTATTGATAAACATTCAAAACATAGTAAATGTCTTTACAATTGTAAACATGAAGTAAACAATCTTAAGCCATTCTCCCATATGCTTAAGCCCCATAGACCTAGTATGACACTCATGCTTAGGTTGAGTAAGCGGTTTAGTTAGGATCTGCTACATTATCCTCAGTATGAACCTTGCTTACTTTCACATCCTCTCTTCCAACGATTTCTCGAATAAGATGGAATTTCCTGAGCACATGTTTAGACCTTTGATGCGTTTTGGGTTCCTTAGACTGAGCAATGGCATCACAATACAACTCAATGCCATTCTCAATGCTAGGAATTACACCAAGCTCGCTAATTAACTTGTTGATCCAAACATCTTCCTTTGTTGCGTCTGCTGCTGCAATGTACTCAGCCTCTGTTGTTGAATCCACGATGGTACTCTGCTTAGAGCTCTTCTAGCTCACATCTCCTCCATTGAGACAAAATATGAAACCAGATTGAGATCAGAAATCCTCTTTGTCACTCTGCAAACTTGCATCTGTGTATCCAGTAACAACCAACTCATCATCTTCACCATAAACCAAAAATGTATTCTTAGTCTTTCACAAGTACTTGGAGACATATAATCGTGTCTCCCCATTTAAGGATCCAATGATGAAACATACCGCGGTATTAGTTGGCGCGACACCCAACGGAAGAGCAATCTAAAGAACTAGTCTAAAATTGTGTTTTGAAATGATATTCTAAAGCCCAATTAATTGTTCATGATGATTAATTGTATTTTAAGCCCATAAAATATTTTAAGTCCATTTAAGGCCCAATTAAATATTTATTATTTTAATAAATTTTTTTTATAAATATTTTTATTATCTTTTAAATACAAATCAGAATTTTTATTTCGTGAAATTCAATCTCCGGATTTTAGGGATAGAAAATTTATCTTCAAAAGACGCGCGTAGAATAAAAAACAGATATGCTAGAATATGCGTCGGACGCGGTGGCTGTGCTCAGCGCGCCACGTGCATCCAGCACATTGGCCAGATCGCGTCAGGCGCGCCAATAAGCGCCTGACACGTGGACTTGTGACTCACACAGAGTCCTGCGTCTGACGCAAGTCCTGTGTGAGACGCAAACTATTTTTTTTATCTTTTCAGAAACGCGTTTACACGTGTTTGCATTTGATTGGGAAGACCACGTCAGGCGCGCCAATCTGCGCCTGACGCGTGTTATTGCGTATGCCACGTTGGACTGCGTCTGGTGCAGGACGCGCGTGCAACACAGTTTTCCTTTTTCTTATAAATAAGGGCTGATTTCCCGAATCAAGACGACTTTTTTTATTATTATTTGACCAACACAAAATCCTTACGAATACTTCCGAATACTATTACGAATCTCAAAATAATTCAATCCATTCAAATCAATTTCAAGTACTGATCATACTACGTTCTCGGTTCCACGATTGCTCCGTCTAAAGATCGTTGCGCTCTTCAATCTAAGCCGCATAGGTATAATTCCTGAGGATCCTTGAATAATCAATTATATTTATTGTCTTGAAGTTACTAATAATTTATTTCATGATGTAGATCTTTAATTAATAATCATTCTACTTTATATTCTAATCTCTTTTCTATACTTTATTTTATATTCATATTATTGTTATTCATGTTTATATATTATTATATGCCTGCCTGATTTTTCTCTGCATATTATTATGATTGTCCTGCATGATTTTTATCACTCACATGTTATTATTGCTAAACAAGACCTAAAGAATTGTTCTAACTAATTCAGATAATTTGGACAACCTGCTAGGAACCTTGTAATATTACTGCTTAATAACATGTCACTAACAATAGTCTTTTTATGTGTTCCTGAACCAACCTGGACTAAATTGTTTTAGGGTGTTGAAAATATTATATGATTATTCTTTGGCATAGAATCTGTAATGAATCGATATTTAGTAAAGACCAGCAATGGGAGACATGGTTCCTGACTGTGTTCTACCCTCACCCCTGAATTCAATTTTTGGTTCATTTTGACCATCTATGGAGTCTAGACGGGGAAACCTACATTTGATAAGTCCCTAATTTGTCCCTATGGTTTCCCATATCCAGTTAGGTTTATGATTCTTCCTTTAAAGAATTGTTGGCGACTTCTTTCAAAATAATTTTCAATAAAACCTTAACAATGGGGTAATCAAATCAAATATGCGCTCACACCGCGTAGGCGAAATAAAAACACGCCTATAATTTGGCGACTTCACTGGGAAGGATTTTAAAAAAAATTCATTTTTTAAATGAGTGGGTGAAACTTGAAAAATACAATTCATTCTCCTTTTATGCCTTTGAATAATATACTACTTTGCATATGCATGGATATTGTTCAGCCACCATAAGGACAATCTACCTTGCCTCATTAGCACATGTTCTATGGTCACCCCGGGGGGTTTGCGCTTTGTCCTTCCAAAAAGCTTCCTGAGCGATAGTGTTGGATCTTAGTTATAAGCAAACCTACCCAACCATGGCATTGTTCTCTTGTTCATGACTTGAGAACTGGAGTGTGTCTTACACGTGGCCACCTCTTTAAGCAGGGGTACGAAGCTTGGCATCAATCTCTTAGTCATGGACCCTTTTCAGCCTTAGCCTAAACCTGACCAATAGTTTCAAACATACAACTGGACTTTAGGTTGAGAACTTTTGCATCCATGTTATCTGACATTTATGTGTGATTGCAATTTTTACCTGCTCATATTTAATTAACATGTTGATATGCTTTGCGCCTAAAAATAATGCAAATCGCGTTGTCGTTGTTTTCGCCCGAACCTTCGTCAATTTACCGATATGCATTGTGCCAAACGCATTAAGTTGCGCCTGGAGCAACGTTCCTGCGCCCGTCGCATAGCCTGCGGGCCGCGCGCATATTTTACGTGACGCGCAGTCTATTCGTCCAATGCTTATTTGTCTTTTGACCTTTGTTCGAGTCTAAACATAACAAATTCGCGTCAATGTTAGTCTGTCAAACTCGATATGGTTAGTGCGTCAGTCTTCGTGTCCTGACTTTATGCTAAATTTTTCAAAACATCGCCTAAACTGTCATGAAAACGTGTATGGGATCAATACGCTAGACGCATGAGGATGCGCCTGACACGTTGACCCTGCGGTAGATGCACAACACTACGCCATGCACCTTTGCTACGTGACGTGCTATTTGTGCATCTCGCATTTTCCGTCACTTTAGGCAATGTAGTGGCAAATTCCATATAATGTTCTTGTCTGCATGCATTAGAGTCATTGACTGTTCAGAATGTCTTGCGTCTAATTTCACCTAATTCATAATAAAAAATCAGTCTTTTCATGTAAGGTCTAATCTGTCCTAAAAAAACGCATCTATGGAAAAATGGTCATTGTAGAGTTAGAGTTGTCCTGCATGTCTACCTCTTCCCACCTTCTCCCGGCTATTTAACAAATCTTCCTTACCAATCCTATTTTACCATGTTTACCAATTTCAAAAAACTTACATTTTTCAAAATCAATCCTACACCCTCTTCTATTCTACCTATTCCGAAAACATTTACTAATCATCATCATACCACCTATTCAATAAATTTCAAAATTGATCAATCATCTTTTCCTAACAAAAGATATAAACAAGGGGTTCCTTTCGGAAAAGAATTTCGAAAACTCTAAGCCCAGTCCAAACACCTTCATTTAATTTAATCATCCAAATCCAATCCATCTTGCATACATTATAGGCCCATATGCATTAGAGTCCAATTCACTTGCATTCATTCTAGGCCCATATGCATTAGAGTCCATTTTGCATTCATATTAGGTCCATCTAATTTGAGTCCATGCATTCATATTAGGCCCGCTAGCATTAGAGTCCATCTTAGGCCCATATAAGTCTAATTCAAGTCAAATCTAGGCCCATTTGCATCTCTGTGTGAACCCCAGTCTATATCAAGCCCAGTCTAAGTCTAAGTCTAATCCCAGTCTATTCCATTCTAAGTCCAATCCTAGTCCATTTCTAATGTCAAGCCCATGAGTATTTCCAAGTCCAACTTCAAACCAATATAGGACTAAGTCCAAAATTAGGTCCATATAAGGCCCAACTCATTTCCTAAGTCTAACCTAGTCTATTTCCAAACCTGTATAGGACGAAGTCCAAACCTTTTGACCTAGCAAAGCTAGTCATCCTTAAGTCCATAATGGCACCCTTTGATCTGGCGAAGCTAGTCATCCTTAAGACCATAACGGCACCCTTTGACCTAGCGAAGCTAGTCATCCTTGAGACCATAACAACACCCTTTGACCTAGCGAAGCTAGTCATACCTTAAGACCATAACGGAATCCTTTGACCTATCGAAGCTAGTCACCCTTAAGTCCATAACGGCACCCTTTGACCTAGCCAAGCTAGTCACACTTAAGTCCATAACGGCACCCTTTGACCTAGCGAAGCTAGTCACCCTTAAGTCCATAAGGCACCCTTTGACCTAGCGATGTTAGTCACCCTTAAGTCCATAACGGCACCCTTTGACCTAGCGAAGCTAGTCGCCATTATGTCCATAACGGCACCCTTTGATGTAGCGAAGTTAGTCACCCTTAAGTCCATAACGACACCCATTGACCTAGCGAAGCTAGTCAGACCTTAAGACCATAATGACATCCATTCACCTTGTAACACTCCGTCCTTTTATAAACATAATATAAAAAAATAGAACATTTTATTAAAGAAATGGCGATAGCGGAAATATCGCCTGACGGAAATGTCACTCTAATCAAAGGTTAAAACTAAACTAAATAAAAAAAAACCCAATTAAAATAATCCAAGATATACATAAAGAGGCAAAACAACCTCATAAACCCAATGTAGTAAATATAAATAAAATAAAATATCTCTAAAATCCTAAATAACCTTTCTCTCATTTCCCATAACACGAAGTAATCACCTGCAAATATATCAACAAACATCCACAATCAGTGGGGAGTAACTAACCGCTCTCCCAGCTCAATTAGGATCCATATAAGTGTTATAAAAGCCTTAATAATCAAGTCAAACACAATATCTCAGAAATACACTTCAAACAATCAAATAACAAATAAATAAATACAACAAAGACATTACAACATGCTAACTACAAATAGGGTAAAGTTAACAAAATGATTAGACAAATAAATATACATATGATCAACTCAAGGATCAACAAGATAAACCTTCGAATCTAAATGAAATAATAATATGAACAATATAACCAATAATTATAACGTTTCCAAAATAATCTTCTTCACACGTTTGAGGAGGAACTGAACGTAAGTGGATCGCAACCCACTGTTCCTATTTTGTTATAGTATTAGGACTCTGCTCGCCTATGTCTAGTATGGCCACATCCTGATGCGAGATAGTACCCTGCTCAGTACTTCTCGACCTCTCAGACGACAACTAATAACCAAGACGGACCTACATACCCTGCTCAGTACGTAAGTATAAACTATGTACCCTGCTCAGTACATAGTGAATGTTCATTCCTAGGAGACCATGCCGCCTCACTAGTCATCATCCTCAAACAAAAACAAATAATAAATAGTATACATAATTTCACCGTCTACAGAATGCCATTTAAAGTCTTACATCAAACTGCAAGAATCTAGGGGTTTAACCCATAAATTCCAAACTGCAAGAATTTTAGAGACTCAAGCCATAAATTCCAATTAAACAACTTCACAATTTATCAAACACAAGTCATATTGTTAACAATATCATTTTCGAAAAATATAATGTAACTTATTAAGAAACTATAAAATAATAGAAATGCTTAAAATAGGTTAAAACCAACTTTAAGAACCCAAAATAAAATTATTTTCATCCAAACAACCAATCAAATGTCATACTCCATACAATCATATATAAAGTAACCAAACCACTCATGATATATAATCATTTATAACAACTCATAGAAACATATCCACAACATTAAACCATTAAACAAGCCAAAAAAACACCATATCATGCTACAACAACAAACAACCCAAAAGTTGAAACATGAAACTAATAAAAATATAAATACCAAAAAAAAAATATATAAAAATAAAAGATACATGCCCATTAAATAAGTATATAACCCATCATGGTACAAGACTCATTGCATGCATTAAAACCTATTATACGTGATTAACAAAAACAAAATGCGATTCGGGGAAGAAGGACAGTAACCCAACAACTCAACAAGGAACCCAACACTAACAGAACCATGCCAACACTTGCGTTGGTGCCGACGCTCCAGCCGAAGCGGCGCTACTGCCATCCATTATCGAGCAATGATAGTTGTATAAAAACCAACCTTTTCATCTAAACCATACTTCTCAACACCAAACTTACAACAAGATTATGCATTACATGTAATACGAAAGTTCCCATAATACCAAGAATAGAGGGTCCAACACACAACAATGACATCATAAGATCATGAATTCTAAACTAGTCAACCTATAATTGATAATCAAGGCTATAAAACAAACACAGTACCCAAACCACAAATCTCACAATAACCACATATTCACATAATTCATACAATCTCATGAGTACAAACGTATAATATAAAGTTATTCTCTCCTAAATTCCAAAAAATCATATACTAACCCAACTTAAGTATTATAACTAATATAATCCTTATGTGAATTCTAACCGTTCTAGGAAAATCGTTAGTTACCTTTGAAGACCTCTAATTGCTTGCATTCTTCTTCTTGAACATCATAAATGCCACTGTGCTGCTCTATCCTGATCACGATTCCCGGCAATTGAAAGCTCGAATTCAAAATCTCTCCTGTCACAATGAAGGTCCAGAGGTCCTCAACATGCTGTCCAAATTTCATGATGACCCAACCGTTAGATCTCCGGCGATAGTCATTTTCGTGAAGGTGCGGCAGGAAAAACCGAGATGAATTTCTCTCTCAACTTTGTCTCTTCAAATGGTCGATCGAATAGAAGGAAGGATTTGGACTGATTTTTGCTGTCCATAAACTAGTTTCATGAGATGATAAAAGGGTGTAAATAGGAAGGTTACAACAGCTACAATAATGAGTTCAATGGCTTAATAAATGGGGGGGTTACAAAGGGGGTTATAAGGTGCTCAAAAGCCCCTCCAATGCTTCTAATATTCTGATTTTGTGGACAGCTTTTATGAGCTTTAAACTTCACATTAAAAGGTTGTGCGACGGTCCAAACGCGCTCAAATCGAATAAATAAAAATACTAACTCAAACACGTATTTCTAAATACTAGAAAATATATAATTTCTAATCAAATAAATAATATAAATATGACATTTTTAGAGTTGAAAATAAATAATATAAGATATAATATTTTTAAGAAGTAAAATATAATATCTAAGGGAAAACAACTCGAATAAATTATGAGCGAAAATCCATGGTGTTACACACCTAGCGAAGCTAGTCATCCTTAAGACCATAACGGCACCCATTGACGTAGCAAAGCTAGTCGCACTTTAAGACTATAACGGCAGCCATTGACCTAGCGAAGCTAGTCATCCCTAAGACCATAAAGGCACCCTCCTAGTTTAGCGAAGCTACTCCTACCTTATATCTATAGCAACCCCAAATCATCAAGTCTGGCGAAGCCAATTCCTCCCTAAGTCTAGCGAAGCTAGCATAGGCAATCCTTCTGAGTCAAGTCTGCTTGCATAGTCTAGTTCAGTCCAGTCCAGTCCATATCTGCATATGCATATAGTTAGGCCCATGTCACCATCATAACCATAATCATAGCCATTTCTATCATTTCCCATTCCCATTTCCACTTTCATTTTCATTTCTCATCTCTCAACTCCATTTCCATTTCTCCATCCCTCATTTCCATTTCTCATTTCGAAAGCATCATTTCTTAAAATTTACGAGGTCCATTCAATTTCTGTTCAGGACGGGTCATGAGATTACAACTTGGGAACGCCCGACAGAGAGCATACAAGGTCAACCTACTCCCAGACTCGTCAAACGAGTTCTCACCTTTTCAAACGCGTCTTCTGAAACTTCTGAATCATCTTAATCATCATCTGAAATGAGGGACGCTAATGAACAGCTCAGTGCCATTATGGCCCAACTTCAACTGATAAACTCTCGTCTTGCGGAACAGCACAAAGAGATTAAGGCACTGAGAGAGAAACTAACTGAAGAAGAAGAGCAGGGCGACACCCCACCACCACCACCACCTCCTATCAAGACCGAGGCAGAACTGAGGTTTGAGAAACTCGAGCAATTAATCTAGTCACTTCCTGCGATCGAGGGTCAGGCTCATGGCCATGACATCATTGATCCTGAACTGAGGGAAAAACTCCCTAAAAAGATAACATTATGTGACCTCCCCAAATTCAAGGGGGTCGAAGACCCAGATGATCATTTGAGAGCTTTCTCCGTATTTATGGCTCTCAAAGGCATGAGCAAGGATCTGTTTGCTTATGTCTTTCCCTTTACCTTTGTAGGCGTGGATTTTTCATTCCATTAATGCCTACACGCGATGTGAGCGCATTTATTTGACTATCCCATTGTTAATGTTTTATTTGAAATATGTTTGAAGTCGCCAACAATTCTTTAAAGGAAGAATCATAAACCTAATTGGATATTGAAACGGTAGCGACATCTTAGGGACTTATTCAATGTAGATTTCCCCGTTTAGACTCCATAGATGGTTAGGAACCAAAAGTTGAGTTCGGGGGTGAGGGTACAATACAGTCAGGAACTATATTGTCCATTGCTGGCCTCTACTAAATATCGACTCATTATAGATTTTATGCAAAAGAATAATCATATAACGTTTTAAGCACCCTAAAAAATATTAGTCTAGGTTGGTTCAAGAAACACATAAAAAGACTATTTTTTTTAGTGACAAGTTATTAAGCAATCATATTGCAAGGTTCCTAATAGGTTGTCCAAATTATCTGAATTAATTAGAACAGTTCTTTAGGTCTTGTTTAGCAATAAATACAAGGTGATAAATATTGCAATCAGGAATAAAAAATAATATGTTCATAAAAAGAAATAAAAAAATAAGAATAGAAAGTCTTGCAGGGAGTTAGTATAATATATAAAATACTTACAGCGCAGGATTATATTAATAACCTACATCACGAATAGAATGTTAGTAACTTTATTCGGACTCTATTTAGATTATCTTTTAGGAATAACTTTATTATCCTAGTTTGAGTTGAAGTAGGTCTCTTCTTAGGATGTATATAAATATACTTGATTGATGAATGAAAAGGGGGACTGAAAATTAAAACCAAATTTATCATGGCATCAAGAGCCAAGGCTTAGAAATCCCAAAACAAAGAAAAATCGAAACCTAAGCTTAGATCTAAAGAATCGATTTTTTCGAACCTCTCCTTGAGTGTTCATCATAGATCCTGCGCCTCAAACTTATTCTCGCGGACCGCGACGAGTCATCATGACTGAAACCAATGACACGAACAACACCAAACCTGACCCAGTTTATTTTTTAGGCTCTAATGACAATCCAGGCAACTTAATCACTCAGATTCAGTTGAAAGACGACAACTTTGATGATTGGGCACGCGCAATTCGCATGTCTTTGAATGCCAAACGAAAATTGGGATTCCTGGATGGCACGATTCCCAAACCAACGACTCCCGAAAAGTTGGCGGATTGGAGCACGATTCATTCGATGCTCGTTTAATTTCTTGGTTGTGGAACACAATTTCCCCACAACTTCGTTCATCTGTCTCTTTCTTTGAAGACGCACATGAACTTTGGACTCATGTTAAAGATCGCTTCAGTGTCTCTAATGGGACACAGATTTGCAATTGAAATCTAAAATCAGCGACTGCAAGCAACAGAAGAACGAGTCCCTGGCCGAATACTTTGGCCGCTTGACTCGATTGTGGGATAAATTGTCCACCCAAGAAGTCGCTCCCGTGTGCACGACTGGGGGCTCGAAGTGCCCAGTTCTTATCTTCCTCGAACAGCAACGGAATCAAGATCGTCTCTGCCGATTCCTAATCGGTCTCGACGACGCAAATGGCCCACTCCAGTCCAATATGCTACCCCAGGACCCGCAACCACCATTGACTCGCGCATACCAAATTATTGCTCAAGAAGAACGTCTGCGTGGCCCGAATGCGTCGACGCTGCCAGCGTCGGGGGACGCCCTCGCCTTCGCCGTCGATGCACGCTCCAAAGCCCGATCTTTGAACGACTCCCTCCTTTGTTCGCACTGCAATCGCCCTGGTCACGATGACTCGGGCTGCTTTCAACTCATCGGCTACCCCGACTGGTGGGGAGACCGACCCCGGAATACACGCGGAGCCTCAGCCACCCGCGGCGGCAGACCTGCTCGTGGTCGCAGTGGCCGGAACACGGGCACAGCTCCCCGCGCCAATAAGGCGGTGGCCGGAAGTACTGCTGACAAATCCGGTGGCAGTCACGGCGCCTCATCGTCGCAGCCTCGGGATCCAGTAAGCGCCGGTTTGGCCGGCATTACCACTGAACAGTGGCAACAACTTCTGGACATGATGAACTTGCCTAAAACAAAAGAACGTTTGACTGGTGAGTCCTTATGGATTTTGGATACTGGTGCTACTCACCATGTGACTACAGCTCGGAAAATCAATGGCTGTCCGGTGGGGTTGCCGAATGGTAGTTCTGCTGAAGCTACTCATGAGGGAGATGTCATTCTTCCTGGAAATCTTAAACTTACTAATGTCTTATATGTGCCTAATCTTGATTGCAATTTGATTTCCATACCGCATTTATTAGATTCTGCGAATTGCATAGTTCAGTTCACTAAAACGTTATGTGTATTACAGGACCGCAGGACGAGGACACTGATTGGAGAGGGTGAACGGGAAGATGGACTTTTCTTTTTCCGGGGCGTTCCTGAGGTGAAGATCATGGCTGTGGATGGACTAGCGTCTATAGATATTTGGCATAAGCGTTTGGGTCACCCTTCGGAGAAAGTATTGCGCCATTTACCGTGTGTGAGTCAATCTAGTATTAGTAGTTGCAATAAAGATGGGTGTGATGTTTGTTTCCGAGCTCATCAACCTAGAACTAGTTTTCCTCAAAGTAATAGTAATGCTAGTAGGATTTTTGAGTTAGTTCATTGTGATTTATGGGGTCCATATCGCACAAAGTCATCTTGCGGTGCCTCCTATTTTGTAACCTTAGTAGATGATTTTTCCCACACTGTTTGGACGTATTTTTTATATAATAAATTGGAGATTGAGATTATGTTTCTGCATTTTGTAGCTTACATTGACAGACAATTTAATAAGAAAATAAAATGTGTGCGAAGTGATAATGGAACCGAATTTAATTGTCTGAAAAAGTATTTTGTGCAGCAAGGAATCATATTTGAAACTTCATGTACTAAAACTCCACAACAGAATGGTCGGGTTGAACGAAAACATAGACATATTTTGAATGTTGCACGGGCCTTAAGATTCCAGGCTAATCTTCCATTGAGATTTTAGGGGGATTGTGTTCAGGCAGCTTGTCATCTAATTAACAGAACTCCCTCGGTTGTTTTGAACTATAAAACTCCCTATGAATGTTTGTTTGGCAAACCTCCTAAAATGACGGATATTAGAATTTTTGGTTGCTTGTGTTATGCCTACAACTTAAACCATGGGGGTGATAAGTTTGCTAGTAGGAGTCGGCGATGTGTTTTTGTGGGTTACTCTAACACTCAAAAGGGATGGAAATTATATGATTTAGACACTAAGAAATACTTTGTTTCCCGGGACGTGATGTTTATTGAACATAAATTTCCCTTTAGTGTGTCTGAAGTGTCGACTGCTGCTCCTATTAGTGTTGCCATGGAATTTTGTGAGGATGAACTTCCTATTCCCCGTGTTGAGGTTCCCGTGATGGATGAAGGGGGACTTGGTGCAACGGAGGATGGGGCGCATGGGGGGGGCGCCATCGGCCTGTGGTAGCTGCTGATGCGGGTCGTGCAGATGCCGAGCCATGCTTCCCTCGTGGGGTGCCTGGCGTGGACCCGGTTGTTGGGGCGCCGGGAGATAGTGGTGTGTCTTGCGAGGCATCTGCTGACCCTCGTGGGGCGCAGATGCAGGGAGGGAGCCAAGAGGATGGTTCTGAGGTGTTGAGAAGGGGAAAACGCAACAAAATCCCCAATAAAAAATTGCAGGATTATGTGACTCATACTGTAGTGAAAAAGAAAAGTACATCTACTCATACACCTTCTTCGTCAACGTCCTCAGGTACTCCCTATCCCATTACACATTATGTTTCTTGTGAAAAGTTTTCTGATAAACATCGCAGATTTCTAGCTGCAATAACTGCAGGGAATCCTCCAAAGTCCTTTAAAGAAGCCATGAAGCATGAAGGGTGGTGTGAAGCCATGGGTGCTGAGATAAAAGCTTTAGAGGATCAAGGCACATGGGAATTGCAACCTCTTCCTCCCGGCAAGAAGGCCTTGGGGAGTAAGTGGGTGTATACTGAGAAATACGATGAGCATGGTAAGTTGCAGCGCCTGAATGCCAGATTGGTTATATTTGGTCATCATCAGGTAGAAGGAATTGATTATAATGAGACTTTTGCCCCTGTAGCAAAAATTACAACAGTTCGCACATTCCTAGCAATTGCAGCTGTTAAAAAGTGGGACATTTATCAGATGGATGTCCATAATGCCTTCTTACATGGAGATTTGGAGGAAGAAGTATATATGAAAATTCCTCCTGGGTTCCAGGAAGGAAACAATAATATGGTATACAGGATGAAAAAGTTGTTATATGGTTTGAAGCAGGCACCTAGGTGTTGGTTTGAAAAATTAGCTACTACTTTGAAAGCCTATGGGTTTAAGCAGTCCTATTCTGATTATTCCTTGTTCACTTTGACTAGGCAACATATTCAGCTGAATGTTCTTATCTATGTGGATGACATGATTATTGCAGGGAATGATCAGAATGCTTTACTGAACTTCAAATCTTATCTTGGCAAATGTTTAAAAATGAAAGATTTAGGTGCTTTGAAATATTTCCTAGGCCTTGAGATTGCCAGGGGGCCACAGGGCATTTTTATGAGTCAACATAAATATGCGTTGGATATCATATCTGAGGCTGGATTATTGGGTTCTAACCCTGCCAAGTTTCCTATGGAGCAGCACCATCAGCTTGCGTTGGCAGATGGTCCTTTGTTTAATGATGTTGAGAAATATCGCAGATTGATGGGCAGATTGATTTATCTTGCTGTTACTAGACCTAATTTGGCGTATTCTGTACATATTTTGTCACAGTTTATGCTGGCACCTAAGGTTATGCATTGGGAGGCTGCTCTGCGAGTGGTTCATTATTTGAAGAAAAATCCCGGACAGGGAATATTATTTCATTCTGACAGTGATCTCCATCTTGAAGGGTGGTGTGACTCTGACTGGGCTAGTTGTCCTATTACTCGGCGATCTTTGAGTGGATGGTTTGTATTATTGGGCTATTCTCCTATCTCCTGGAAGACAAAGAAGCAGCCTACAATGTCTCGATCGTCTGCAGAGGCAGAATATCGTTCTATGGCGGCTATTGTGTGTGAATTAAAGTGGTTAAAGCAACTTCTTGGTGATCTTGGAGTTCAGCATCCTGCAGGGATGAGATTATATTGTGATAGTCAGTCTGCATTATATATTGCTAGGAATCCTGTCTTTCATGAACGTACCAAACATATTGAGGCAGATTGTCATTTTGTTCGAGATGCAGTGACTGGTGGTTTAGTGAATCCTTCATATGTTCCTACTAAGTTTCAGTTAGCAGATATTTTTACAAAAGCACTTGGTAGGACACAATTTGAATTTTTGTTGTCCAAGTTGGGCGTGCGTGATTTGCATGCTCCGACTTGAGGGAGGGTATTAGGACTCTATTTAGATTATCTTTTAGGAATAGATTTATTATCCTAGTTTGAGTTGAAGTAGGTCTCTTCTTAGGATGTATATAAATATACTTGATTGATGAATGAAAAGGGGAACTGAAAATTAAAACCAAATTTATCAAACTTCAAAAAAATAATAAAAATAAAGAAAGAAATAAAATAAAGTTAGTTAATTTAGTTGACCCTCAGAAATTATACCACTGTCCATGGTCGTTGATTTGTACGGATCTTAGAAAATTAAATTGTTGTATGAGTCTTAAAAGATTGTGTCTTGCGTTTGTATTATGGGTCGAACAATGAAAAATTGTATCTTGTGCTCTAATACTAGGCGTGAGTTTTAGATGATATTAGTTTATAGTAGCAGTGGGCGTAGGAGTTTTAGGGAATTGTTGTATGGAGTGTTTTAGTATTTTGCGTTGACTTAGAAGTAGGATGAATCTGTTAGATGATGATGATGATGATGATGATGATGATGAAGGCTAGATGATGAATGATCAGATTCGTGAGGGATAATGGTTAGAAGAGGTTTTCGAAGGATTTTGGCCGTGGGTGAGATTTTGTTATTGTGAGTTAGAGAAATATGGCGTGTGAAATTATTGTGAGATGAAGTTTAGCCGTGAGAGATATCCGGAGGTTTTTTGAGATGAGTGAGATGAGTGTAATATATAGATTTAGGGTGGTTGGGAATCTATAGGTTTTTGAAAGATATTAGGTCTTTAAAAGTTTTTTATTATAAAAGATTTTAGAAAATAGTTAGTAAGAGATATTTAAAAACACTTTGTAAAAAGATTATTTTTATAAAAGATATTTAATTCAATTAATTAAATTGGGTTAGAAAAGGCGTTTCATAAACTTGGGCTTTCATAAAAACTATTTTTAAAAGGTTTAAGGAGATGGGTCTTAGAAAGTTATTTTAAAACGTTTTAGGAAGTGGGTTTAGTAAAACTATTTATAAAAAAGGTTTTCGGAAATGAATTAGTAAAAAGAGTGAGAAAATGGTTTTGGGCTTAAAACATTTTTTTTTAAACTCGTTCTTTATTCTTTCCTCGATCCGGACCAATTGGAGCAGGGTATTGCTCATCAAAGGGTACTAAATGGGGAGACACGATTATGTGTCTACAGAAGCCCCCACTTTGACTGAGGTTTGTAAAACCGAAAGTCAAAGTATACATGTCGGGACGGAGACTGATTCTAGATGCTCTGCAATCCAAAATCATTCTTTTACGCCTGTACCTGCAAAACAAGGAAAAGCTTTAGGAATAGACATACATGAAACATAAGGAATCATGAGATGATAGAGCTATTGGTTGCCCCGCTCCAAGGCAAATGGTGCAGAGCTATTGGATGTCCCGCTCCAGGGCAAATGGTGTAGACCTATTGGATGTCCCGCTCCAGGACAAATGGTGTAGAGCTATTGGTTGTCCCGCTCCAGGGCTGATGGTGTAGAGCTATTGGTTGTCCCACTCCAGTGCTTTGCTATTGGTTGTCCCGCTCCAGGGCAAAGTAGAGCTATTGGCTGTCACGATCCAATGTTGAGCTATTGGCTGTCCCACTACAGGGCGAATTGTGTAGAGCTATTGATTGTCCCGCTCCAGGGCTGAGCTATTGGTTGTCCCGCTCCAGGGGTAAATGGTGTAGAGCTATTGGTTGTCCCGCTCCAGGCCTGAGCTATTGGTTGTCCCGCTCCAGGGCAAATGGTGTGGCGCTATTGGTTGTCCCGTTCCAGGGCTGAGCTATTGGATGTCCCGCTCCAGGGAAAATTGTGTAGAGCTATTGGATGTCCCGCTCCAGGGCTAAGCTATTGGTTGTCCCGCTCCAGGGCAAATGGTGTAGAGCTATTGGTTGTCCCGCTCCAGGGCTGAGCTATTGGTTGTCCCGCTCCAGGGCAAATGGTGTAGAGCTATTGGTTGTCCCGCACCGGGGCAAATGGTGTAGAGCTATTGGCTGTCCCGCTCCAAGGCTGAGCTATTGGCGGTCCCGCTTCAGGGCAAATGGTGTAGAGCTATTGGTTGTCCCGCTCCAGGGCTAATGGTGTAGAGCTATTAGCTGTCCCGCTCCAGGGCTGAGCTATTGGTAGACCCGCTCCAAGGCAAAAGGTGTAGAGCTATTGGATGTTCTGCTCCAGGGCTGAGCTATTGGCTGTCCCACTCTAGGGCAAATTGTGTAGTTGATTTGAAGTGGTCCGCAGACCTAATGGTTTGTGTCCCGTTATTGACAGTTTGTGTCCTGTCATTGATTTTCCTGAATATTCGTTACCTCTCGAGTAATATATGTCGAAAGTTTGTAGAATGGCAAAATTATCTATTTTATTGGAAACTTTTGAAAGTTCGTTGGTTTGTCGCGCGTAATGTCGTAACGAACATTTGAATTCACATAGAGTTGATAGTATGGGCCCCACTTGGCTAAGAAGCCCCCAAGCGTTTTGTAGAGGCTTATGCGCAGGACGCAGAAGTGTGCACTTGGCGCAGCATATTGTGCTGGATGCAGTTTGCTGCGTGTGGCACAGCCTTGTCTGTGCGTTGGACGCACCATGTATATAGTGTTTGTCTTCTGTTGTTAAATTATAATGGTCCGTAGACCTTAGCGGAATATAACTCGTATAGAGTCGTTTAATGTTGGGTACCTGTGAATACAAATAACACACAGATACACAGCAAAACAACTAGGGAACATGCATGTGTCCCGTGATGTGGGTGCTGGTGTATGGATAGGAAAGGACTTGACCTATAAGGAGTGACCTCTAATACTCTAGACTTAAAGGTGCTATGTGTGTGTATATGTGTGTCTGTATGTGTGACTCGATGATTGACGCTAGAATCCTATGGCTAAGGACAAAGGATGCAATGCTTAACACAATGTTAGGGACGATGCAGATATGTAATGCAAATGTAGAGATGTGACACTAATGCAGATGATATGATACTAATGCAGATGATATGATTTGATCGTTCTATTAGAAGCTCAAATTTTCGTTTAGAAAACTGTTTTTTGAAAGAGGAGAAATGGGAAGCCTCCAAGGATGATCCATGTAAGTTATGTTTGATTCGAAATGCGTTGTAGTTGTTATGAGCTTAAGTGAGCCCATAAAACAGTTAAGATTTCATATGGGTCAGGAGCCCACAATCTTTGTATGGAATCGTAATGAAATCCTGGTCAAGGTACACATGGAGTTTAATGATCTTCTATGCAGCCAATGGATTATATGTTCGATTTGGACTACGTTATAGAACGAGCTTTTGCAGCGCTTGAGTTGTATATGCTTCGAGGTTTGTATGTCAAGGGCCTAAGTGAGCCCATAAAGTAGGTTCAATCTTGTATTAATGTGGGTTTCAAAACCCAAGACTTCACGTATGGACTCGTAATGAAGTCCTTATTACGATATGCCTAGACTTGGAGCCTACGATTTTCTGTGTGGAACAGTGATGAAGCCCCCAGTAAGATGGAGTTTATGAAGTACTCAGCTTGATTGCTTGATTGCTTGATTTTGAAGATATCTCGTCACGCTTAGCGGAAGTTTCGACCGAAGATTCCATATAGGATTCCTAAGGTGAAAAAGACAAGAAAGGTCAAAGAAAAGAACACTCAAGGGATAAGGCGCGGTCATAGCGCTGAGTGTTGAAAGGTTATGCTAAGGTTGGCTTAGAAGCGATAATATAGCTGAGAAAACGGCAAGGGATAAGAATAAGAAAAAGGCAGGGTCATAATGACTTGACTCACGCAATAAGGTAGGCTAATGATGCAGGTTCAAATCCCAGTCTTGTTCTAGAGCTTTGGATGAGCATTAGTAATTCATGATTGTGGGAGATCGCACTTTTCTCATGGGCCTAGGCGAGCCTTAAAAATATGTTTTGAATTAGAATGGTCGGGCCTCAAAAGAGGTTGCCTACATATCCATGATGGAATCAGGCCAGTCGTAGCTCTTAACATTTTAATTGGTGGCTTAGCATTTTGCTTTGGAGCCATTTGCAATGAATTAGGCATTGATTTGTAAAAGGTATTTGGCAAGGGTGGATAGTGATGTAGGTTTGGCTTGATTTAAAGCGGTCGGACCTCAGGGTGAGATTTCCTACGTATCTTTAGCAGAATCAGACCATTCGTAGTTCAGGCTAGTGAATTAGAAGGTGCCATGACTTTTGCCTAAGTCCCCCTTACGGGTTTTCGACCTAGCGGCTTTGGTTTTCCTTTTATGGCTTATTGGGATGCGATATGAATGGTTGTCGGTTGTTTATGAGAAGGTTTATCAGAGCTATGATTTGGCTTGTAAAGGTTTTTGGTTGAAGTTGGAGGTTGAAGGTTGAAGGTTAAAGGTTTTGAAAGAAATACTTTTGACAAAGCTGTTGATGGGCTTATTTGCAACACTTCCTCTCTTTTTTTTAATCATTTTTGCTTTTGCTTTTTTGCATTTGATTTCTTTCTGTTGTTGCTCTCTTTTTTTTTACTTGCCCTTTATATTGAATTGTTGTCAAGTGTACTTCCCACGAGGTAGGTTAAAGGGAGAGGGATGTTATGCATGGATGAATAATTGTAGTGAAGGGATGGAATGCCTCTTTTATATATGCCAGTTGTTCATTGCCTTTATTAGAATAGTCATGAGAATTAGAAATTCATTTCTTTTAAGGCGACAATCATGATTTTCATTAATGCTCATTATTGCAAGGTTAGAAAAGAAATACTCATTTATTAATTGAAAATTATGAGTACATGCAGTCCTATATTAGACTGGGCGAATAAGAGAAATGAAACAGAAAACGAAATCTTAAGTCTAGACTCCTACGTCACACGACGAGACAGCTTCGTTGCTTCGATCTTCATGAATTCTCTTTCTAAATGAAAAGAGAAGAAATGTATTTTTTGTGCTGATTCGACCTAAGCGAGTCCAAATGCTTTAATGAGCGATTGGGCTCAGAGATGTGTTTGCTTCTATGACATTGAGGTCATTATCTTCGGCACTTTTCAGCAAATCATTCTCAATCTGGATACCTACATCATATATACTCTTGTGAAGCTATCAAGACCCAAGTATTTGAGATGGTTTTTGTATTTAGGAAGGAGGTTAGAAACGAATATTTGTACCAAGTCTTTTTCTGCAGGCCTTGATACCATATGGGTTGATTTCTCTCTCCACTTATTCAGATAAGTGGTAAAACCTTCATCTTCATCTTGTTTAAGAACCTCGAGTTCTCTAAGGGAGGTTTGTAGTTGGGTGCTCGATTCGTATTGTTTCATGAAATCAATAGTGATGCCTTCCCAAGTTTCAATATGCTTGGGGTCTAGGGAATAAAACCAATTTTGGCAGATTGGGTCCAACGACATCGGGAATACCATTGGGTAAAGTTCAGGGTCAACCGATTTGATGATCATGGTTGCACGAAAGTTCCTTAAATGATACTTTGGATTATCAGTTGGTTTGAATTTAGAAATGTCAGTTGTAGAGAACTTTTCAGGAAGTTTCCCTTTCAGTTTGGTGTTATCAATAGGCTCAAAATAGGAATTTGTATTGGTTATCCTATGAACAACACTATCTAATTACTTGTTGAATCCAGTAGATTCACCAGACTCAATCTTCTCAAGCCTTATAGCTATTTCTTCCATCATGCTGGACAGCTTGGCTAAAGCTCTAGCCATTTCAGCGACTTGTTGTTCGATATTAGATGGACTGCCCATTTCAATGTCTCTTGATATCTACATAGATTATCAAAGGAGATTTAGAGATAGAATGATGATGGAGAAAGAGAAATGTAATGAAAGAATGTATGTTTGTTTGAAAGTTGAGCTTCTAGGAACAAAATAGCATCTCCTGAATGAATGATTTTTTTATTGGATTTTTGATGCACCTAGACCTAATGTATGTATGCATGACTCAATCTATGCGTTCGAACCTGTAAAGGCTGCCTACATATCCCAAAAAAAGAGAATCAGATTGCTTGTAATTCAGGACTACTAAATGCGGAATGCATGAAATGAAATAGAGAGGTATGGATGCAATGAGACTCCTAAATGCCTAATAACTCTAGTTATGCATGAAGTGTATGAACGATGGACTATGCAATGCAAAAGGATTCTAGTATGAATGCAGTCCTAATAGATATGAAATTCTAATGACTTCATTATCCTAAACTTGATAGACTTCTAATGACATTAGAACTTTAGATTTGACGAACTTCCAAGGATGCTAGACTCCTAATATGCATGAAACTCTGGTGGACCTAAACTCCTAAAATGGATGGAATTCTAATGGATTTAGACTCCTAAGATTGACAGAATTCTAATGGTTTTAGACTCCTATTATGCATGGACTTTCTATGGATTATAGACTTCTAAGATGGATGGGACTCGAGCTAATGAAAACTCCTAACATGGACAGAGTTAGACGAGATTAAGAACTCTAAATGGAGTGAAACTGGATGAACCTAGACATATGAGCTAGATGGACTTCTAATGGAGTTAGAATTCCTAGGTGGATGAGACTTTTACAATAAGATGGACACTAAAAGGAATCCTAAATGATGTACACAAATGAAGGATAATATACATAGAAAGATAGGATAGAGAAAAGTATGAATTTTCGAAAAAAGATATGTGATAAGAAAAAAGATGGAGATTTTAAAATAAAAAATGGTGGAGATAGAATTTTTGAAATAGATAGGAGATTAAAGATGGGATGAAATTTCGAAAAAGATAGGAGAATGATTTTTGAAAAAAAGATGGGGATTAATTTTCAAGAAAAAGATGGGAGATCATTTTTTTTTTGAGATGGGAGATGTAGTTTGGTAAAGAATGGAGATAGAATTTTCGAAATAGATAGGAGATTAGAGATTGAAATTTTTTTTTGAGATGGATTTTCTTTTTTTAAGATAAAAGAAAGATGAAGATTTTTTTTTTTGAAGATAGATTTTTGAATAAAAAAAAAGATTAAGGGAAAGAAATAAACGAAAAATCCTAATTATCATAGGAAAGGGCTAGGGGGAAGCATGCAGGTAAGGAAAAGAAAAGATACGCTGAACGTGCGAGAAGCGCTTTCGACGCGGAATTCGTGCATGCAACGAAGTATAGTTGTGCTTAGCGCAATTTGGAAGAGCGGCATGCAATACAGGTGCGTCAAGCGCATGCTAAGAGCGCGGTGTGCAACTGCTATTCCTTCTTCGTTTTTCATTGCGTTAGTTCATTCGACAATTTAACTCAAGGACATTGCATGATACAAGCAATTAAAATCACGCACATGTAGAGATGCACAAGTAAAATAATAATATGCAAAGTTCCAACCTAAAAGTCAAGCTATACGTTCAACTATTGGTCAAGTTTAGGTTAAGGCTAAAAAAGGTCCATGACTGAGAGATTGATCCCACGCTTCGTACCTTTACTTAAAAAAGGTGGCCACGTGTAAGACGCACTCCAGTTCTCAAGTCAGGAACAAGAGAACAATGCCATGGTTGGGTAGGTTTGCTTATAACTAAGATCCAACACTATCGCTTAGGAAGCTTTTTGAAGGACAAAGCACAAACCCCCCGGGGTGACCTCACACGTAGAACATGTGCTAATGAGGCAAGGTAGATTGTCCTTATGGTGGCTGAACAATAGCCACGCATATGCAAAAAAAATTATTATTATAAGGCATTAAAAGAGAATGAATCGTATTTTTCAAGTTTCACTCACTCATTTAAAAAAAAAAATTCTTTAAATCCACCCTAGTGGAGTCGCCAAATTGTAGGCGTGAATTTTTCATTCCTTTAATGCCTACACGCGGTATGAGCGCGTTGATTTGACTACCCCATTATTAAGGTTTTATTTGAAATATGTTTTGAAGTCAACAATTCTTTAAAGAGAGAATCATAAACCTAAGTGGATATTGAAACGGTAGGGACATCTTAGGGACTTATCCAATGTAGATTTCCCTGTCTAGACTCCATAGATGGTCATGAACCAAAACTTGAGTTCGGGGGTGAGGGTACAATACAGTCAGGAACTATATTGCCCATTGCTGACCTCTACTAAATATCGATTCATTACATTTTTTATGCAAAAGAATAATCATATAACGTTTTAAGCACCCTAAAAAATATTAGTCTAGGTTGGTTCAGGAAACACATAAAAATACTATATTTTTAGCGACAAGTTATTAAGAAATCATATTACAAGGTTCCTAACAGGTTGTCCAAATTATCTGAATTAATTAGAACAGTTCTTTAGGTCTTGTTTAGCAATATATATAAGGTGATAAATATTGCAATCAGGCATAAAAAATAATATTGTTCATAAAAAGAAATAAAAAATAAGAAAAGAAAGTCTTGCAGGGAGTTAGTATAATATATACAATACTTACCGCGCAGGAATATATTAATAACCTACATCACCAATAAAATGTTAGTAACTTGAAGAAAATAATAAAAATAAAGAAAGAAATAAAATAAAGTTAGTTAATTTAGTTGACCCTCAGAAATTATACCACCGTACAGGATCGTTGATTTGTACGGATTATAGAAAATTAAATTGTTGTACGAGTCTTAAAAGATTGTGTCTTGCGTTTGTATTATGCGTCGAACAAAGAAAAATTGTATCTTGTGCTCTAATACTAGGCGTGAGTTTTAGATGATATTAGTTTATAGTAGCAGTGGGGCGTAGGAGTTGTAGGGAATTGTTGTATGGAGTGTGTTAGTATTTTGCGTTGACTTAGAAGTAGAATGAATCTGTTAGATGATGATGGTGATGTGGCGCAGGTGATTGTTATTACGCTAGAGGATTAGAGTTGTTAGGCGGTGAGTATTCGTGCGATATCAATCGATTCTTGTGAGGTGCGATAATGAAGGCTAGATGATGAATGATCAGATGCGCGAGGGATAATGGTTAGAAGAGGTTTCGAAGGATTTTGGCAGTGTGTGAGATTTTGTTATTGTGAGTTAGCTTAGCCGTGAGAGAGAGAAATATGGCATGTGAAATTATTGTGATATGTAGTTTAGCCGTGAGAGATATCTGGAGGTTTTTTGAGATTAGTGAGATGAGTGTAATATATAGGTTTCGGGTGGTTGAGAAGCAATAGGTTTTTGAAAGAGATTAGGTCTTTAATAGATTTTTATTATAACAGATTTTAGAAAATAGTTAGTAAAAGATATTTAAAAACACTTTGGAAAAAGATTATTTTTATAAAAGATATTTTTATTAATAAAACTACACTAGTGGAAAAAACGTCTTGTGCTACTTGTCAAGTGCTCCGGTTGACTAGCCAACCCGAGCACTTGTGAATAAGTGCTCCGGAGCACTTGGAGACTCTCTCATATCAATTCATTAAACTCTCGCGCGCACTAAACTGATGTACGCGTTCTGATTTTTTCGACCCACTCTCTCCCTCTTCTCTAATTCTCTCCTTTCTCTCTGCCGAAATTCGAAACCCTAGAAGTTAAAGAACTTCAGTTTTACTGTGAGCTCGAGACAGCGATTGTGCGGCAACTACGGGAAAGAGAAAAATCAGACCAATCTTCAGGGATATTCGTGGTATTTGCAAATCGAAAACTCCTAGATGGTCGGATTATTGGTTCTTCAGCGCCGTTCTTCAGCAGCGACGGTAGGAGGCGGCGGAAAGCACTACAAGATATATTATATGTTGATCTTCTCCGAACCCTTTATTACTCTCACTCTCTCTCCTCCGTACACCACGCCATTGGCACCTCCGCTCATTTATGCGACTTCACTACTCTCTGGTCTTTCGTCTCCTGCCTCCGTTCTCGCGATCGGGCCCTGCTCCATTAACGTTCCATTTAAAGGTACATTCTTCGTTTATAATATTATATGTTAATCTGAATTTTTGTTTAAATTTTTGGCATTTATGTAATATGTTAGTCTAGGGTTCCGTTGCGATTTGGATCTGGAGTGTTGTGATCTTTGCTTTTGTTTTCAAAACTGTTCTAGGGTTTGTTGTTTTCGTCACTTTTTAGATCTGATGCCTTGATGTTTTTTTCTTTACTTATTATCAAAATTCGTTTAAGTTTTGTTGTTTTCGTTGGTAGGAGAAGAACTCTTAACTAGATGACTTAGGTGATTTATATTTGCAAAAGTAATAATTCAGTGAACTCACTGTTTCAAAAAGGGGGTAACATAAGAAAGACTTAAGAGAATGGAGAATGAAGGGGTGGTAGATACTAGATGGGATGTGGTACTGATTGTGTAAGAGCGGGGAATTATATATCTTTCCTTGATCTAATAATCTCTCCTATCACCACCTGAATTTATCTTCATTTTCTTGATTTTGGCTCCATTAATTTACTACAATTCCAAGCATGCCGTCAGGGCGTCAGCTCATACCAACGTGTTAGAAATTGTTTTAGAAAAGAAACTTATAAGTCGATGAGACAAAAGTCTTAAGTTTTATAATCAAGATAAACAAAATAGGCATATTAAGTATTTAAAATTCAGCTGAAATTGCTGGATGTATAATTAGAAGTACTGTGTTATATGATCAAACGAGGCACTGAGCTTGCTCCACTTCTCCATATATGTTCTACTCTTCATTTTACCTTAGCTACCCTTGTCAAATTTTCACACATCAACGTGGGTATGGTTACTTCAACACTTTATTTTCGTCCAGAATTATGGAAGTTTTCATAAAATCAACTAGCCAGACACATAGTCACATACCCTTGTCCTACATGGGTACTCAAGTCCAAGTGACGTGGTCTCTATTAACATGTCAGGAACTGTGAGTTCTGGTAGCATTCTGACAGAACTTCTATGATAGGTTGCTGGGTATTTTATATGCTCAAACTGAATTTCAAAAGTTATATGTTATTGCTAGGAATGTGGGACTGAAAATATTTGTCTTGTTAGGTTGATTTCTCTTATCCGTTCCATCTGCCTTCTATGGATTGTTTTTCTTCTTTTTGCAGTCAGTTGAAGGGTCTGTATCTTACTGGTTCGCTTCCATATGAATTTGGAAACCTTACTCATCTGCAAGAAATGTAAGTTGCCAAGTTCCCAAGCAATGTAGTGAAAAGTAGCAGCTAACTGCTTGTTCTTCTGTTATTCTTGTCATTGTTATTTGCTATATGATCACATATGGACTGAGTATGCTGATGCATGTAATGCAGTGACCTCTCCAGAAACTATGTTAGTGGACCCATCCCCAAATGTTTTTCGAAGATCCCACTTGTCACCTTGTAAGTATCAACTGAACATTCCAACTTAATTGAATGTGTAGATATCTTTAGGATTTTTTACGATTGTTTTTGAAGGTCATATTATGATTCTATATTTGTTGCAGATCACTTTTGGAGAACCATAATACTGGTCCTATCCCGAAAATATTGGACGAATTACGACCCTGAAGGAGTTTTAAGTCTTGTTATTTCACTTTAACATATAGTATATTATATGATCTGCAATCAGTAATCTTTTTATTTGGATGCTGTTCTTTTCTTAACGTGGTTTTTTCCAGGATCTTAGAAGATAACCAACTAGGAGGACCTTTGTCGAAGAGCCTTGGAAATTTGAAAAACTTGAGAAGATTGTAAGTCCAGTTTTCCTTTTTAAGAAATTTTTTTATCATAAACAAGATTTTTAGGTTATCCCAAGGATAAACGAAAATAATAAAGCAAGTGACACTTTTGTGATAAAGACCAAATATATGCATTGCAATTGAATATTGAGTCTATAACTTAGAGATTATCCATTTTTTTGTATATATCTAGGATAAACGTTGGTTTCACTATATTTCCGAATTGTGCTCATTTAGGAATTTGCAAATCTGCATTAGTCACTTGCATTTTGTAGATATAACGAACTCTGGATCTGATACTGCAGCCAGTGCTCTTTTTCCTTTTCCTTTTCCTTTTCCTTTTCCTTTTCCTTTTCCTTTTGCTGCTTTGGTTGTTACCACTCATATGCTTGTACATTTGTTTCCAATTTCTGTGAGAGTAATGTGTAACATGTTAGGCATCTTACACCGAATAAGCTTATGAAGTTGTGAGTTTTCTGCCCCCTAACCCTATTTTGGCCTTTGCTTTACTTGTAAATGTCATTTTGGTCAATTTTGCTTGGTGTTGTTTATCCAATGTATTACATGGATGATGTTTTTCTTTCGAGCGAGACAGGGTTCAAAAGGCTCAAATGCTTAAACTATTTGCTTATTTGTGATGCGTCATGGTATGTGCATAATTCATATGCTTGCTTATCTTAATGCAGGTACTCAAAAGGGAAGCAAGATTGGGTTGATGCGTGTCGAAACTACTGGTTCATCAAATTTATCAATACAACATGCACTGTGGCCGCAACTGTTTAAGAAAGCCTGTGGAATTTCCTGCTGCTGCTTCTTCTGCATCTGCTGGTGATACTCTTGTTGGGTCATATAATACTAAGCCATCTCCCACTTTTGCTGCTGGATCTGCTGCTGCAGAAACCCAATTTTCTCTGTTTAGATCAGGAACTTCTTCTCTTGATGCCTTTCAGCTAAATCAAGGGTATGCAATTTTCTTATCAATCTGATTTCTTGTTTTTCTGAGTCCACTTGTTATGTTCATTTCTTTTGTTATAAACTTTTATGATGGTTTTACTAGTTTCTGATGAATAAAATAGGACTGCATGTTTTTCCTTATTTCTCATACTGCTTATCCATTGCATAGCAGTTCTAGCAGTAGCGTGCATAACTCATTTTCTTGTGTTGTAGTTCTCGATGATTTCTATGTGCCAATATTAATTTATTTGATCTCCTGACATTTAATATGGCTTGTTGTGTGACGTGATGGCAGAAATTTTAGGTATCACTGACAAGGCTAATTTATTTCTTGATTATGTTTGGTCTATAGTTTCTATCATAGAATGAAGTTGATGTGATACCATTAGCAGGGCCATTAGTTGCTTGGTTGAGATAACTTGGGTATTTGATCAAAGTTTTGTGTTTGTCAATTCAATTACCATTTGGTTTGTTCTTGTGTTTAATACTTTTCCCTTGTTCAGGTCTCTAAGCTTGTCATGACTGGTTCATAGAGTCCGTGATGGTTGCTTATAGAGGAAGGTCCATAGAGTATGTGGGTTAGTGGTAGGGTTGGCTGGGCAAGGGACATTATGGGGATAGCAGGTTCATGGGTGGCCGCAGATGGTGACGAGAGGGCAAGTCAGTTCTGGGGGTACTTTAATCCAATATTTGACGGAATGGATTTTTAACATGGCATAGAATGGTGTGTTAGGATGAATGCTGAACTTTTCAAGCAAGTGATATGGTTGTTATGTATTCATCCATTCAAGTAATCATGTTTAGCTCTTCTTAATTTCTTATAGAGCATTTTAGGGTCTTCAATTGAGTGAGATTTGTGTTTTTTCAGAAGCAATGGATACGAAGTACTTGGTTCGATGTATTCCACTAATCTTTGCATTAGCGTAGTTTTCTGTTTTAGGCTTACAAGATGTCTAGAGAACTATTATGCTGCTTATTCATAAATAAACATATTTTACTGGATTGTGCTTCCTTACTTTAGTTTCTGCAAATGTTAAGCAGGATGCCTCAGCCTTACTCCACTAAGCTCGAATATTTATGTTGTTACTATATGCTTGCTGTTGTTAGTAACTAGAGCTGTCAGTTTGGTTAATGAACTGCTGGTTGAACTGAACAAACAAAAATTTAAACTGAATTAAACTGAATCGGGAGTAATTGTAACTGAAATCAACTGAAAAATGTTGAACTGAAACCGAAATAAACTGTAAATGAAAAACCAAAACTGAACTGCAACTGAACTGAAACAAACTGCAACTGAAAATAACTGTGAAAAACTGAAAAGTTGATCGATCAATTGAACTGAACTGAACTGAATATTTAACTGAATTAACTGAACTGATTCAAACTGAAACTGAAACTAAACTGAACTGAAATCGGTTTAAACTGAAACTGTTTTAAATTGATTTCCAGATGCAATCGAACCGAATTCACATATTACCCAAATTTATGATAATACTCCAATTCACATACAAATTTTATTATGATAATTTTTTTTAGTACTTGAATTTATGATATATTCCCTCCATTTCTTTTTAATGGTATGACACAATTCACAAGTTTATGTTTGATCATTATTTGTGATTAATGGGTTAGGAAAAATATAGTCAAGTGGGATCTTGTATGATTCGTCTCGATAAGTATTTTTAAAATATCAACTTTTTATAATGTTTAAAAATGCAAATCTAGAGATATTAATATTCAGACATTTACATATGAAGGGTGAAAAGGCAAAAGTGTTACTATTAAAAAGAAATGGAGGAAGTATAACCCATCATTAGTTAAGTGAAGGCAAATTTTGTATAAACAAATGGAGGAACTTATAAATAGTCCAATAATACAAAAAAAAAAAAGACAAGTTCAATTAATAAGTATAGAGAAAGGGTAATAAGATTTTATAGAGAAAATTAGGTTGTTGTTTACATTCTATATCCATGTAAGACATTAATATTATACATAAAAATTATCCATAATGGTTTCAAGCTTGTTCACGAACTTTCGAGCCAAGTTTAAGGAGGCTCAGGCTCGGCTTGTTTAGGTCTCCGGCCGATCTCGAACTCAAGTCGAACCCTCGAGAACCGAGCTTTGACCAAACTTTGACCGAGCCGAGCTCGAATAGTTTGCGAGCCACCCTGACTCATTAACACCCCTAAATATAACAACTTATGACATTATAGCTTTATTTCATGATAAATTGATAATTTCAAATCCATCAAACTTTTACAAAAGTATGAGATATAACTTTACTTCAGTTATGAGTTTGTTTCTTTCGTAACTATTAACACCATATTACTTACTATAAATTCTTAAGTAACTCTTGACACTTCTTCATAACAATTTTAAGCTTAATCAAGGTTTACTTGGATGGATCATTGCTATTTTCAATTACCTTATCAGCTTATATTGATACATTATATAATCCAGTATCACCTTGTTTCAGTTTAATTACATATTTGAGTTTCAAAATAAATGTAACTTATAAAGTATTAACTAAATTGGAGTGTTCTTATCTTAATTTAGGTTATCGATTCACATTGATACAATAATCTAATAATCCGATACTAACTTGTTTCACTTCAATATTATGTTTCGAATTCAAAATGGAGCAATGTTATCTTCAATTATCTTGCTGGCTTATATTGATATATTCATTTAGTCTAATATCAATGCCTTTTAGTTTGGCTTAGATGTATGAGTCTGAAAAAATGATTATAACTTGTTAACAATTAACTTAAATGGAGTATTCTTATCTTGATTTAGCTTACCAATTTACATTGATACATTGATTTAATAATCCAATATCAATTTACTTCACTCCAATATTATGTTATAAATTCAAAATGGATACAACTTATTCTTGCTTTAAACGGAGCACATTTATTTTCAATTACTTTACCGACTTACGTTGATACATTCATCTAATCTAATACCAATTTCTTTCTGTTTCACTAAGATGTCTAAGTTTCAGATTGAATATAACTTGTCAACAATCAACTTAAATGGAGTATTGTTATCTCGATTTAACTTATCGATTCATATTAGATCAGATAGCTTGATCTGATCTAATATTAACTTATTTTACGTCAATTACATGTTTTTAGTTTTCAAATGCATATAACTTAATGACTAGTATATTTATATTAATCCATTGATCTAATATAGTTATAGTAAGACAATGATCTAATCGACTTTTTTATTTTTATGTCTAACTCGTCTTTCGAGGAAGTTGATAAGAATTTATATTGATATGAGACATCCTTTTTAACCAAACATGATGTGATTTGCATACAACTAAAACTTTAAATATCGACTTATATAAAATTGTCTTATTCAAATTGTCGAATATATCAGTAAGTACAGATATACCGATGTCACTTCCATACACGTTTTTGAGAAGTACAACCGACTTATTTCGAGGCAAGTGTCGTACTACAGATATTTGCCACGTTAATTTTAATCGAACCCGAAAAAAGCATTTGGCAAAAACTCGGCAGGAAGTTCCATTTTTCCCAAACAAATACAAGAATGTGACTAACTTCTACCCGAACCGATGCGATTATTGTCAAACTTATGTGATTTGCGTCAGTAACTGAAATAAACTGAAATGAAACTGAAAATAACTGCAACGTGTTTTACTTGCTATGGATACAACCGTTGGTTGGTTTAATTGTTTGGATAAAAACTGGTCTAAACTGCAACTGAACTGAACTGAAACTGGAAAGAAAATAACTGAATGAAACTGAACTGAAAAGTTTGTTAACTTAACTAAACTGAACTGCTAATAATTTTAACTGTTGTAAACTGAACTGATATGAACTGAACTGTCTGGATATAACCATAAATGAAATGTTGAACTGAATTGACACCTCTATTAGTAACAGCAACATTTTTTTTTTTAAAAAAAGTTTACGTCAAGTGCTCCGGTTGATAAGAAAAACCAGAGCACTTGATTCTCAAGTGCTCCGGTTTTTTCTTAACAACCGAAGCACTTGACATAATTTGAGCATATAAAATTCACAAGTGATCCGTTTTTTAACACAATCGGAGTACTTGTGAATCTAAGTGCTCCGGTTTTCAACCGGAGCATTTGATAAATGCTCAAGTGCTCGTATGACGTCTGCTAAGGTTTAAATACGGAGCACTTGTACGGTTTTTAACCGGAGCACTTGATGTTTTTTCCACTAGTGCTAATTAATATAATTAATTAATTTTATTAATTAAATTGGGCTAGAAAAGGGGTTTCATTAAATTGGGTTTTCATAAAAACTATTTTTAAAAGATGGGCCTTAATAATATTATTTTAAAATATTTTAGGAAGTGGGTTTAGTAAAACTATTTATAAAAAAGGTTTTCGGAAATGAATTAGTATAAAGGGTGAGAAAATGGTTTTGGGCTTAAAACATTTTATTTTAGACTCGTTCTTTAATCTTTCCTCGATCCGGACTAATTGGAACAGGGTATTGGTCATCATAGGGTACTAAATGGGGAGACACGATTATGTGTCAACCTTGGATGCACATCCATCCAAGTGGTTCAGGTCACTGAATAAGACCAAGCTGAATGATTGGGACTATACCAAAGAAGAGTTCCACAAACAATACATATACAATACTCAGCTTCCCATTGGCCTTCGTGAGTTGGAATTAACTAAACAGAATTCCAACGAAGATTTTGTCACCTTCCTTAACAGATGGAGGGAAAAAGCTGCACAAATGACTAACAGGCCATCTAAAGAGGATCAAGTCCGACTAGTGATCTGTAACCTGCCCCCTAAGTATGGGGATCATATTAAATTCCAACACGTAGAGTCTTTCACGAAGCTCTATAAGGTGGGTCTGCTGATTGAAGAAGAGGTACAAGCCAACAAGAACAAGGGTTCCAACAACGGTAACTCTTTCAAGAAGAGCAATAACGACTCTTCTACCTCTAAAAGCAACGACATCAATGCCCTAACTACTGAAAAGAGAGGTTATCAAGGACCTCAAAGGACATTCACTCCATTGGGCATGACTCTAGAAGAAGCATTCATTAGGCTTCATGCAAAAGGAGCACTTCAGCCTATTGGCCCTACTCCGGACCCTGCTCCTGAGAAGAGATCCAGTAAATGGAATCCTAATGCCTACTGCAAGTACCATCAAGGAAATGGGCATATGACATTACACTGCTGGACTTTGAAGCATGCTTTACAGGATATGGTTGAAGATGGTAGATTGCCAATTTCGCCTGCAGCAAAAGTCAGTAATAGCGGTAACCCCTTGGGTAGTGCCTAAATAATGCCGGGGCATAGTCATTTAACGCTAGTTTTCTAGGTTGAGTCGGAGAGTATCTCCCCTAACTCCTTCATTTCCTTTCCTGTCGAGTCTATGTCATTTAGGATTTTTATTTCTAATAAGCCTTGTTCTACTTATTTCTAATTAATAAAATAATTGCATTTTCATTTTCATTTTCATTTTCATTGGCCCTCCATCATTTTATTTATGCTTCTTATTCAATGATGAAACTTAAATCACTTAATGAACTTGACTAATATTAATAAAAAGAGATATGAAATAAAAAATAATGATAAGAAAAGGACATACTTTGGATCAGGATTTATTCCCCTCTCCCTTCCATTACCTTTCATAAGTCATCCTCATACAACCAAGGTAAACCAAAAATCCTTTAAACCATCATCTCCATTAGCCAAATAGCCTTTTAATTCAAAACTCCATAAGTGTCCTACAAGCCTTCCAATACCCTAAACCAAACTTGTGTGCAAGCCTTGTTACATAAAAATCAATGCTAGGCAAAATTAAAAAAAGTAAAAGAAATTCAAAGTGCAAAAAGAAAAAAGCCAAAGGCAAAATTATAAAAAGTCAAGCTAGGGGGCTTCCACACAAGTTCTACCCCTTATTGAAATCCTTCAATCCATCGAAACCTTAATCCCTATAATCCAAACTCACAATCCTTACCTTATCCTAACCAATTGAACTTTCATCTAAGCCTCAAGCTTTCAACCTTTCATCAATCCTAACTCTTTCTCCAAGGTATGTTCAAGCCCGCTAGGTTGAAAACCCGAAAGGGTGGACTAGGCAAAAGTTAGGGCACATAAAAAAAAGAATAAAAAATCAGATTCGGAACTACGAATGGTCTGATTCCACAAGGATACGTAGGAATCCTCATCTCGAGGTCCGACCGCTTCAATAGAATAAATTAGTCAAGGTCTAATGATTTGATTTTCTTGAGTTCAGGAGCATATTCTTTCTAGATCCCGACATAGACTCGAGTCTGAACCTAGCTTCATCAAAGCCTTTTCCCACCTACATTCATTTGAGTCATAAATTAAACTTTTTTATTTTTCAATCCAAGCTCTCCTTGTCCCTGAAAGACTCTCCGATAATTCCATGGTTTCTGGCGATATTTGACTTTGCCTATATCAATTTCCCAAAGAAGAATCCCCAGCAACAACTTTAAACGTTCAAGACATGTCAACTACATTTCAATCAAGGCTTAAGGTGCCTAATTCAAGGCAAGGTACATTTCAAAAAGTTGTAATTTACGGACCTCATTTGCGGACCCCGCATATTTACTAAAAACGATTTTCGAAAATCATTCTATCCATTTATGACCATTCTATTTCCCTACATATCCAGATGTCCTAGCCTTGCAAAACCCCGACCTTGCATTGCATTCCATTACATTCTAGTCTTGCATAACCCTGACCTTGCATAACGTGTCTTCCTTAGCTTTGCATAACCTTAATCCTTGCATAGCGTCTTGTGCATCCTTAAAGAGTCTGATTTGCATCATTCTCTGCATTATTGCGTGAGATTTTTGCACCTATCTGCTAAGAGCTTTCCCTGCAGGTAATCAGATTACTTGTAGTTATTGTCTTGCATACTAACTTTGTTTTGCAGAGACCGACGTATATAGATCAATTCTAAACTGCAGAGCGTTCAGAATCGTTCTCCGTCCCGACACTGTATACTTTGACTATCGGTTTCCTGAACCTCAGTCAAAGTGGGGGCTTCTATAGACACATAATCGTGTCTCCCATTTAAGGATCCAATGATGAAACATACTGCGGTATTAGTTGGCGCGACCCAACGGAAGAGCAATCTAAAGAACCAATTCAAAATTGTGTTTTGAAATCATATTCTATAGCCCAATTAATTGTTCATGATAATTAATTGTATTTTAAGCCCATAAAATATTTTCAGCCCCTTTAAGAGCCCAATTAAATATTTATTATTTTAATAAATATTTTTTGTAAATATTTTTATTATCTTTTAAATATAAATCAGATTTTTTATTCTGTGAAATTCAATCTTCGGATTTTAGGGAAAGAAAATTATCTTCAAAAGACGCGTAGAATAAAAAACGGATATCCTGGAATATGCGCCGGACGCGGCGGCTGCGCTCAGCGCGCCACGTGCGTCCAGCACATTGGCCAGATCGCGTCAGGCGCGTCAATGAGCGCCTGACACGTGGACTTGTGACTAACACAGAGTCCTGCGTCTGACGCAAGTCCTGTGTAAGACGCAAACTATTTTTTTTATCTTTTCAAAAACACGTTTACACGTGTTTGCATTTAATTGGGCAGACCACGTCAGGCGCGCCAATATGTGCCTGACGCGTGTCATTGCATCTGCCACGCAGGACTGCGCCTGGTGCAGGACGCCCGTGCAGCGCTGTTTTCCTTTTTCCTATAAATACGGGCTGATTTCCCGAATCAAGACGGCTTTTTTGATTATTATTTGACGAACACAAAATCCTTACGAATACTTCCGAATACTATTATGAATCTCAAAATACTTCAATCCTTTCAAATCAATTTCAATTACTGATCATACTACGTTCCTGGTTCCACGATTGCTCCGCCTAAAGATCGCTGCGCTCTTTAATCTAACCCGCATAGGTATAATTCCTGAGGATCCTTGAATAATCAATTATATTTTTTGTCTTGAAGTTACTAACAATTTATTCATGATGCAGATCTTTAATTAATAATCGTTCTACTGTATATTCTAATCTCTTTTCTATACTTTATTTTATATTCATATTATTGTTATTCATGTTTATATATTATTATATGCCTGCTTGATTTTTCTGTGCATATTATTATGATTGTCCTGCATGATTTTTATCACTCACATGTTATTATTGCTAAACAAGACCTAAAGAATTATTCTAACTAATTCAGATAATTTGGACAACCTGCTAGGAACCTTGTATTATTACTGCTTAATAACATATCACTAACAATAGTCTTTTTATGTGTTCCTGAACCAACCTGGACTAAATTGTTTTAGGGTGTTGAAAATATTATATGATTATTCTTTGGCATAAAATCTGTAATGAATCGATATTTAGTAAAAACCACCAATGGGCGACATGGTTCCCGACTGTGTTGTACCCTCACCCCTGAACTCAATCTTTGGTTCATTTTGACCATCTATGGAGTCCAGACGGGGAAATCTACATTGGATAAGTCCCTAATTTGTTCCTACGATTTCCCATATCCAATTAGGTTTATGATTCTTCCTTTAAAGAATTGTTGGTGACTTCTTTCAAAACAATTTTCAATAAAACCTTAACAATGGGGTAGTCAAATCAAATACGCGCTCACACCGCGTAGGCGAAATAAAAACACGCCTACAGTACTTAAGGATGTTTTTCGCTGCAATCTAGTGTGCATCTCCTGGATTTGACTGAGGTATCTGCTGCATATACTCAAAGCATATGTAACATCAGGTCGAGTGTAAATTATGGCATACATAATGGATCCTACTGCAGAAGCATATGGAACATTACTCATACGCTTGACCTCATCAGGACTCGAAGGACACTGAGTCTTGCCAAGTGTTATGCCATGTTGCATGGGAATAAAACCTCTTTTGGAGTTTTCCAGCTTAAACCTTGCAAGAACCTTATCAATATAAGTCTCTTGACTAAGTCCAATCATCCTTTTCGATCTATCTCTATAGATCTTTATTCCCAATATGTACTCTGCCTCTCCTAGGTCTTTCATAGGGAAATAATTTTTAAGCCATTCCTTGACTGACTAAAGCATGGTTTTATCATTTCCAATGAGAAGTATGTCATCCACATACAAGACCAGAAAAGTAATACTACTCCCACTTAACTTCTTGTATACACAGTATTCCTCTTCATTTCTGAGAAGCCAAATTTCTTGACTGCCTCATCAAATATGAGGTTCCAACTCCTTGATGCTTGCTTTAGTCCCTAAATGGACTTTTTTAAGTTTTCATACCCTCCCTGGATTTTCTGGATCTTCAAAACCTTGAGGTTGTGTCAAGTACACATCCTCTTTCAAGAACCCATTCAGGAAAGCAATTTTGACATCCATCTGCCATATTTCATAGTCATGAAAGGCAGCAATCACAAGGATTATCCTAATGGACTTTAGCATGGCTACTAGTGAGAAGGTTTCATCATAGTCAATACCATGAATTTATTTAAAACCTTTGGCCACTAACCTTGCTTTGAAAACACTAATGTTTCCATCCTTGTCTGTTTTCAACTTGAAAATCCATTTGCATCCAATGGGTTTACCCCATCAGGTAAATCAACCAAGTCCCATACTTGATTTTCAGACATGGAATCCATTTCAGATTTCATGGCCTCAAGCCATCTTTCGGAGTCTTGACTATCCAAAGTATCTTTGTAGCTAGTAGGTTCTTCTGATTCTAAAATCGTTATTTTAGAACTTTCAGTGAAAAGGAAATCAATATATCTCTTTGACGGAACGATGGTCCTACTAGACCTACGTTGGGGAACAACAGAAGAAGTTTCTACCTCACTAGGTTGAGTGACTTCGCATGGAGTATCTCCAAGTGGGACGGTAGGAGAAACGTGAATTAAATGCACCACCTCCTGAGCATTTTCATGCCTGGCCGCCTCTGATGAGGTGTTAATCTCATCCATTTGTTGCTCATCTCGAATTTCTTTGAGATATACATTACTCCCACTTGTTTTTCTGGAAATAAACTCCTTTTCCATAAAGACACCATTACGAGCAACAAACACTTTGTTTTCGCTTTGGTTATATATGTAGTACCCCTTAGTCTCTTTTGGGTCACCCACAAAGAGATATTTTATCGGATTTGGGTGAAAGCTTATTAGAGAGTAGACGTTTTAGATAGGCTTCACAACCCCATATCCTCATAAAAGACAATTTTGGAACGTTTCCAGTCCACATTTCATATGGTGTCTTTTCCACTGCTTTGGATGGTGCTCTGTTAAGTGTGAATGTCAATGTTTCAAGCGCAAATGCTCAAAATGAGATAGGAGATTAGCAATACTCATCATGGATCAGACCATATCAAGTAGAGTTCGATTCCTTCTTTTAGAAACGCCATTTAACTGTGGTGTTCCTGGTGGAGTCCATTGTGAAAGTATTCCACAATCATTCAAATGACCACCAAATTCTTGAGATAAATATTCACCACCACGATCGGATCGCAATGCCTTAATTTTCTTCCCAAGTTGGTTTTGTACTTCATTTTAGAACTCCTCGAATTTTTCAAAGGATTCCGACTTATGCCGCATGAGGTAAACATATCCAAATCTGCTTACATCATCAGTAAAAGTTATGAAGTAATTGTACCCTCCCCTAGCCAAAGTACTCATCGGTCCGCACACATCTGTATGTATGAAGGCTAAAAGGTCATTGGCGCTTTCACTTGAACCTGTGAAAGAAGACTTTGTCATTTTCCCCATCAAGCAAAACTCACAAGTATCAAATGATTCGAAATCAAATGATTTGAGAATTCCATCTTTATGAAGTTTCTCAATGTGCTTTAAGCTTATGTGGCCTAATCGACAATGCCATAGGTATGTAGGGTTTGAACAATTTGCTTTATGTTTCTTGTTGTCTATGTTAGAGATGTGGGTTTCTAAGTCTAGCACATATAAACCATTTGATAACTTAGCGAATATATAGAACATGTCATTCAAATACGCATAACAACAAGTGTTCTTTATTGTTAATGAATAACCTTTGGATTCCAAAATTGGAATCGAAATAATGTTCTTTGTGATAGCAGGAATATAATAACAATTATTAAGTTCTAAAACTAATCCTGAAGGTAAAAGTAGACTATATACTCCCACTGCCAATGTAGCAACTCGTGCTCCATTGCCAACACGAAGATGTACTTCTCTCTTTCCTAATGTTATACTTCTTTTGAGGCCTTGCATATTACAAATAACGTGCGAACCACAAGCGGTATCAAATACCCAAGTGGCAGAAGTTGCTAAGTTAACTTTTATAACATACAAATCTGAACTAGAAACTCCTTTCTTTTTATCCTTTAGATATTTAGGGCAACTACTCTTCCCATGACCAACCTTCTTACATGTGTAACAATAGTGCTCATCAGCAACTTTTGGTTTTGGTGTAGTCTTTTGCTTTTCAGAAGTTTCAGACTTGGCAACTTGTTTTCTTTCGTCCTTCTTAATAGCAATCCCAATCCTATTGAGCGATTGCCCTTTACTAACTATAAGAACATCCTTAAGTTCGTTTCCTGGCTTATTAGGGATGTTTCGCTTTGTCTGAGTTAGCATTTAATGCATCTCTTGCATCGTTGCTTCCTCTCCTTGTATGTGAAAGTTGTTTAAATTTTCAGTTCTGAGAACGATTCTCATATCCCTTTCACTTGCAATGAAACGTTCAGCATTCAATTTGTCCTTCGAAAGGACGGAGCGCAAATTACAAGTAGAATTGTTGGTGTTGATGTTGTTGTTACTAGACATGTTTACTACAACAAATAATAAAGCAAGATTAAATCAATGTTTATCAAGAAAGCAGTAATTAAACAAATTTTAATTAACTACTATACTTTATTCAAAATGAAAGTCCCCTATTGAATAAAGAAATAACCAAGATCCCCTCCCACTACAATCAAACGGACTTTGGCCCTGCCTTTAATTTATAATAGTTGAGGTAAGTAAACATTTTACTAATTATAATTTTTGGTAGACAGGTTAACAACTCCTTGTTTAATCCTATTTCTTAGCTTCAAAACCCAAAACTTTATCTTTTGATGATTTTGTTGAGTTAAACCAAACATTAACATGTAAGTTTTTCAAAAACCTAGCTTTGGCAAAACCAATTACTCATGATCTAAGGCTTTATAGGTCTTGTTTGGAAAAGCAATTGTTGTGGTCTAACATCTACGGCTCTCTTTAAGACACTTGGGCTCATCAGAGCCGTACACGTGTCACCTTAGTCAAAAGGAAGAAAAGCCTTGAAACTCTGGGCTGCACTTAGCAGGGTTAAAAGGTTTAAGTTCTGACCCAACAGTCAGAGCCCAACAGTGCAAGATGGCTGAAGGAGAGTGGTTAATAGACATCCACCAGTCATGGTCTGCCACGTGTCATGATCTGATTCCTCAACCAATCAGAAGCCACTATTGTAGGTCAGTTTTTAAGGTTAGCTGTCAAGATGCTATCACTATAAATACTCCAGAAATCAGGAGAAAAGGCATTCAATACAAACAGTGCAAAGTTACTCTGTAAAACTACTCTCTCACTTTCTCTCTCTAGAATTACTTTTCTCTTACAAACACCTGATATCTGACTTAAGCTTCGGAGGGGGAGCCACCACCCAAACCTCCAGGGTGGGTCCCTTTTTGCAGGTTCGGAAACGATGCTCAGGCTTGGACTTGGTTGATTCAGACATTGTTGCACAAGTCTCCAAAGAAGAACATCTAAGGGATACTAGTTTACTTGCTCGACAAGAAAGCACCATCTACAGCTTACTTGTTGGACAAGGGACAAAACATTTGGCGCCGTCTGTGGGGAGACGGAACGATGACTGATTGTCAATCGTCCAACCTTGCCAGAAACCGAAGTCTTCAGGTTAATGTCGAAGACACAGTAGAACACGAGAGACCGCCTCGAGGAAGGGATAGACCCCGTCCATCGTCCAAGTTGCTTGGACCAAGCGAAGAACCGGCCATTCAAGAGAATCTTGAACGTCCAAAGGATGGCCGCCCACCTGGAGAATGTTCTCGAATGATTTTCGACTAGGATGGCGGCTGGCCGTCCAGAAGCAGTCAAGAGCAATATGTCTGTTTTTCCGCTTAACCCCGAGCGCCAAGCTAACAATCCACCTCCTCCTAGGGGACGTTCCCAAGAAGATCGTCCAGGCCCTAGCCGGCATGTTCGTCGGGAACCTTCTAGGAGAACGAAGAAGAGGAAAGCAACAAGAGGATAAGGATCGGCGAAGAAAGATGGACTGGAACCTGGTGGTAAGGACCCAGGACCATGTTCGTCCAAGTGGGCACCGAATGGAAACAGATGCCAGGGAATATCTAGAAGCAAAGAGAGCTGCTGCAATACAACAATCAGCGACAGGTTCGACATCATACCTGCGAGACCCTCCTTTGAGGTTGTCGTCCGCAGGGGAGGGACGAAGTTTAAGTCACTCTCTTGTTCATCCACGACAGGAGAAGACAGTGGCTCGGCCCTATGGTCTATAGGAGTCCATTGCTCGCAAACACGTCGTCGATCCGATCCTGTTAAAGGAATATCGTAAGGAGTACATACCCATTGAGGGACGTGATGGGAGCCCTCCGATTAACCGGCCCACTCCGTTCTCGCCCAGGATAATGGAGGCGCCCCCTTCCCAAAGGTTAAACTCCCTACTATAGAACCTTTTGATGGAACAACGAATCTCGATGATCACTTATCCGCTTACAAACATCGGATGTACGTCCAAGGAGTAGATGATGCTACTGGTGTAAGAACTTCCCAAAGAACTCGAAAGGAGTAGCTTAGAAGTGGTTTAACAATCTTCCACCCAATTCAGTCAATAATTTCACGGAACTCGCTTTCTTATTCACTAGTCACTTTGTTGCCAACAAGCAAGAACAAAAAACAAGCATGCACCTAGGCAAGGTCGTCCAGGGGACCTAAGGAAGCTCTTAGAAGTTTCGTTAAGAGATTCAACCTAGAAGCCCTTCGGATCCAAGATCTTAACACTTGGAGTGGCCTTTGACGCCTTCATTAGGGGTCTAAGGCCGGGAAGTTTCAAATTTGATCTTGTTAAGAAGAAAATTTCCACTCTTCTTTGAGGCTTTGAGGGAAGCCGAAGCCTTTATTCATGCCACCGAAGCATGTGCTGAGGCAAAGCCTCCCGAGTCTAAGAAGCCTGAAGAGGTTGTTCAGCCAAAGAAGAACAACCCCAAGAAGGCCGAGAATTGGGCGATAACCTCCAACACCACTTCGTCTAGAAAAAGCAAGAGAAAGGAGGCCGAGCCATCCTCATCCAATCCCGTTGAGTTTAACAAAGACCAATACTCCATCCTCATGGAGATTAAGGATCAGTATGAGTTGAAGGCCCCAGCTGAAATGAAAACTCCTTATAGAAATAGGGATAAGAGCAAGTATTGCCACTTCCACAAAGATTGTGGTCATGAGACCAATGAATGTAAGCATCTCAAGAGAGCTTTGGAAGAATTAGCCCGAAAAGGAAAGATGAATTCCTATATGCCTCAAGAGGGAAGGAAGTTTCCAAGGAAAGATAACTGGCATAACAAGAAAAAGGAGAGTGCAAGCACAGACGAAGATGTCGTTCTCGTAATCTCAGGTGGGTTTGCTGCTGGGGGACCAACCAATAGAGGGCACAAAAACTACCTTAGGGAGCTCGGCCAAGTTTTGTTAGCTGATCAGACAAAGGTTGAGCCTTTCCCAAGGGTAGTAGTTAGTGAGCAAGATCGGGGCAGGTTGAGAACTCCCCATGATGATCCCTTGGTTGTAGAAATGAAAATAGAAAACTTGAGAGTAAGAAGGATCCTGATCGACACCGGAAGTTCGACGGACATCATTAGTGCTGATTGCTTGTCTAGACTCAAGTTTGAGGAGAAGAACTTAGTTCCCGTTCACCATCCCATCATAGGGTTTGGGGGAGGAGTCATCCATCCAATGGGGACTGTGACTTTGCCCGTTCGAGTGGGAGACAAGGATGCAGCTAGAACCTTGTTTATCAAGTTCTTGGTGGTCCGAGACTTGACAGCCTACAATGTCATTCTTGGACGACCAACTCTGAATCATGTCAAAGCTGTCATAGTAACTCACCTGATGTTGATGAAGTATGAGTGTGATGATGGCCGATTGGCTCATTATATGGAGACCAGCAGGTGGCTAGGGAATGTTATTTGACTACCCTCAGGCCGTCATCATGGAAAATAGGCAGCGAAGATCAGACGAAGGTTGCTGGCGAAAGGAAAACGTCTGGAATAGAGAAAGATCAGACGAAGATGGCTAGCGAGAGGAAAACGTCTGGATTTGTCAAAGACCAAGTCGCCTCGTTAAAGCCAACCATCGAGAGCCCTCAGACGCCTCTTGCTCCCTCAAGGAAAGCGTCTGAGCACCTCCCCAACAAGAAGAGGAAATATGAAATCATCAAGGAAGAACCCTCCTCGTCCCGAAGAGGTCATGGCCATCATGGGACTAGCAAGAGAATGTCCGAGCCGTAGAAGCACCCGAAGAGGTACGTCTGGATGAAGCTCGTCCAGAAAGGACCCTCAAAATTGGAACTTCACTCAGTCCTGGTTTGAAGGGTCATCTAGTCCACTTGCTGAAAGAGTTTCAAGACGTGTTTGCTTATTGCGTTGAAGAAATGCCTGGAATTGATCCAGAGGTAGCCGTCCACCGGCTGAATGTGGATCCAAAATTAAAACCAGTTCGTCGAAAGAAAAGACATTTGGGGACCTAGCTAGGAATCAAGCGGTCGACCGGGGAAGTTCAAAAGTTGCTTTGGAATCCAAGTTCATCAAAGAAACCTATTATCCAGATCGATAGCAAATGTGGTCATGGTGCCAAAGCCCAATGGCACATGGAGAATGTGTGTGGACTACACCGACCTCAACAAGGCTTGTCCCTAAGGACAGTTTCCCTTGCCTAAGTTGGATCGTCCGGTAGACTCCACAATAGGCCACGCTTTGCTAAGCTTCATGGACGCTTATTCGGGTTTTCATCAAATCCCAATGTGGCCGGAGGATCGGGACAAAACGTCCTTCATTAATGGAAAAAGGGTCAGATGACCGGGTGAGGATGCCATTCGGCTCGCGCAATGCCCCGACCACTTTTCAAAGATTGATAAATAATGTTTTTCACCATAGATTGGGACGAAATATGGAGGCATATATTGACGATATGATAGTCAAGAGCCGTCAAGAAGAAAGTCATGTTGGTGATTTGAGAGAAACTTTTGAAACTCTGAGGAAATACAAGTTAAAGCTGAACCCCAGCAAATGTGTCTTTGGGGTTTTGTCGGGGAAAGTTTTTAGGTTTCTTGGTGGATCAGAGGGGAATAGAAGCCAACCCTGAAAAGATTCAAGCTATTCTAGACATGAAGTCTCCTTCGAAGGTGAAAGAGGTACAACGACTGACGGGTTGCCTGGCTGCCCTTGGACGATTTTTGTCTAAGTCAGGCGACAAGTGTCATCACTTCTTTGCTACAATAAAAAAAAAAACCAAGTTCGAATGAACAACAGAGGCGGAGGAAGCCCTTTAGCACGTCAAAGATCATCTTCAGCAGCTGCCTAGGTTGGTCAGTCCCGCCGAGGGGGAAAAATTGTTTGTATACTTGGTTGTATCCACTCAAGTTGTGAGTGCCGTCTTGTTGGCTGAAAGAGAATCCGTCCAGATCCCAATATACTTCGTCAGTCACGTGCTCAAGGATGCGGAAAATCGGTATACTCCAGTTGAGAAGTTTGGATTGGCCCTCGTCATGGCCAAAGAAAGTTAAGGCCCTATTTCTTGGCGCACGAGATACTCGTCTATACTGATCAACCTTTGAAGCAAGTTTTGCAGAAGATGGAAGCCGCTGGGCGAATGTTAAAATGGGCGGTTGAGCTCAGCATGTTTGATATATCATTTGAACCGAGGAAAGCTATTAAGGGGCAAGCCTTGGCTGATTTTATAATTGAGCTTACTCGGCCAACCATAGAGCCCATATCTGATCCAGCTGAAGGAAGGAAGCATTGGACGCTCATGGTTGATGGATCGTCCACAGTCAATGGATGTGGGGCAGGAATCATTTGTCGATCTCCCGAAGGGGACAAGTTTGAATATGCATTAAGATTCCAATTCAAAGCGTCCAATAACGAAGCCGAATATGAAGCACTCTTGGCTGGAATCAAAATGTGCAAAGCGGCTGGAGCTGTAGAGATTGAGGCCAAATCGGACTCTCTCTTAGTTGTCAGCTAGGTCAACGGAGATTTTGAATGTAAAGAAGCATCAATGAGCAAATATATGCGACTGATCAAGGATGAGATTGAGCCATTAAAACGATTTGTGCTCGACCAAGTACCAAGGTCGAGAATCATCAAGCGTATGCTCTCTCGAAATTGGCCGCTGGCTCAAGGTGATGTGACAAGAACAGCTTTTTGGGAAGTCAAACCCAAAAAGAGCATCGACCAAGAGGAGATTATGTTTCTCCCGAGGGGACCGTCCGGATGGAGCCGATCATAGAATACAAGAAGACGGGACGATGCCTTCGATCCTGTAGAGGCCAAGTATGTGAAGGCCGTAGACAAGTGGTTTAAGCTATGGGACGAGACACTTTATAAGAAGTCATTCAACCGGCCTCTGCTCAAGTGCGTCACCAGAGAAGATGGTCTGGGGGTTCTGAAAGAGCTCCATGAAGGTGCTTGTGCTTCTCACATTGGGGGAAGAGCCTTAGGCGAGAAGGCTTTAAGGACGGGGCATTACTGGCCTACCTTAAAGGAGGATGCTTTAGTCTATGCAAAGAAGTGTGACAGTTTGTCGAAGCATGGAAATGTGCATCGAAGCCGTCCAACTATTTGACCCCCCATCTTGTTCCTCCTGCCTTTTGCCAAATGGGGCATGGATATCTTAGGACCTTTCCCCGTGGCCGCTGGGCAAAAGAAGTTTGTGATAGTGGCAAGTGGACTATTTCACTAAATGGATAGAAGTCGAAGCCATGCGAGGAATAACAACAAACGACGTCAAGGGCTTCATCTGGAAAAACATTATAACTCGATTTGGCATGCCTCAGTCAATCGTCTTTGATAATGGTCCGCAGTTCGAAACGCCTAAGCTGAAAGAATGGTCATCGAAAGAGAAATCAAAGCTCACTATGCGGCTTGCCCACCCACAAGCTAATGGGCAAGTCGAGTCCTTCAACAAGATTCTATCAAATGGAATCAAGAAGAAGCTGGATAACGCCAAAGGGCAATGGGTGGAAGAGCTGCAATTGGTGTTATGGTCCATTAGAACAACTGCTAAGAATTCTACAAGCGAGACGCCTTTCATGCTAGTCTATGGCACTGAAGCCGTCTTGCCCATTGAGGTTGAGGAGCCTACCCTACGAGTCATGTTATACACAGAGGATGCCAACTGGGCCGCATTGCGTACGGCTTTAAACCAAGTCCCAGAAGTCAGGGGCAATGCCTTGTTAAGAATGCAATTGTACAAACTGCGTATGGCTCGGGAGTTTAACAAAAGAGTTGTTAGACGACCGCTAAAGGTGGGGGATCTTGTTCTAAGAAAGATGGAAGCAGTTGGACGAGCTAAAAAGTTGGGTAAGCTAACACCACATTGGGAAGGACCTTATCTGATTGTCCAGGAGATACGCAGTGGGACTTTTCGTCTACAGGATCTAGATGGACGACCTATTCAGCGTACCTGGAATTCAGACAACTTAAAGAAGTACCACGTCTAGCTCAGATCTTCGTCAGATATATGTATGGTAATTTGTAGTCACTCCAAAGTGCCACGGCACATGTTAGTAAGAAAAGAATTGTATACATGCATCTTGGATTTCAGCCAAGCAAAATCCATATAATACAATTCCTACTTTCTTATCTCTTTGTTTATTTTCACCAAGTTACTTCACTTTGGGGCATTAAATCAGTTACTCGTCTAAAAGTGACAATAACTTGGACAAAAATACAAACAATAGCAGAACGTCAAAAATACTCACATTTACGCCAAACATCACTCCCTCAAAGAGACCGGCCAAAAATATAATGCATATATGGCCGTCAAATTGACAAAACCTCTAGTAAGAGTAACGTCAAAGTCAATGAGAGAAAGCTGGCCTGAAATAAGACCTTAGTAAAGGATACTTACTTTCAAAAGCACGGACAGCTAAGTAGTCCAGACCCTAGTAAGGGCTCGCTACTTAATGACGAGTGTGGCTCCCTCAAGGAAGCCGGCTAAAACATTCTTTGAACATGCATCTCAAGCTCGTCCATCAACTTCAAGCTCGCCCAAGTTCGCCGCTCTCCTTCTTGGACTTTGGCTCCCCTTCAATATACGATTGAGCTAAGTCCAAGAACGGGGGATAATAGAAGCCAATAGGACGAGCTAAAGAGAGCAGGGTCGTCCAAAAACCAGGAGGACCTAGGCAATAGATGCCCTTGTGATGGTTTGATAGTACAGGACGATCGATAGTAGCTCGAGTAAAACGGCTAGAACGTGGCTCGTCCATAAAGCAAAAATTTAGGACGAATCTCACTAAATACTAGGTTACATTATGGGACGATTGATGATCGTCCAAGCCTGGGATGGCAATCCTCTCGTTTTGCGTTTGGCAAACCGCCCCAGACGAGTCTCTTTTGGTACTTGGATGCATATGCACTTATCAAAGGCTCTAAGTATTGTGGACCGTCCAATAATATCAGGACGAGCCACAGTATCGAAATCTTCAGAAAAAGCAGATCGTCCGATAGTTCAGGACGAGTTACGATTGTCCAAAGCCAAGCACGCTGCTCTTTCATTAAGCATCTGTGCTAGACGTCCAACGATCATGACGAAGTTAATATTATACTTAGTCAAATTGGAATTCAGAAAGAAAAAAGACAGGCAATTGGCAAAAATTCTCCTTCATATATGATTGATCAAGAATTACAACCTAAGAGCCGAAGAGTTAAAAATACGGCGCGAAACAAGCCAAGAAACATGAAAATAAACCTAAACTTAGGCTTCGTCTTCGTAGCGAGTTTCTTGGTCGGTCTTCGTGGTCTCCACCTCGGCCAGCAGCTTCGTCGTCTGACTCTTCAAACTCTGGAGGCTCCTCGGCGCATACCATTGCCCGATGGACGCTCTCTTGATACTCCAGACGACGAATGAAGCTGGGGACCTCAGCCTCCTCAGCTAGCATCCCAAAGGCTTTGACGGCCCAGTCCTTGGCCGTTTCGACGACTTGTTTCAACCCTTCCTTAGCATCGTCGAAGGCCTTGGCCGCCTCCCTTTCTGGACGGGCAGTCTTTGCCCTTAGGAGAGTATTCGACATCCCTTTCGCCTTCAAATCCCAGCGAGAAGAGCGTCCATGATCATCCTTAGACGATCCCGCTCGGATATAGTCGAGTTGATTTTAACAAGATGATTCTTGTTCTCGAGACTCCGGGGAGCGCCGATCTCTTCTCCAAGGCCTCCAGCCGATCGGGCGATGAAGGGTGTTAGCCATCTCGATGTCATGAATGGCTTTGTCCTCGGCCGTTGTAGCTTGGTGGACAAGGTGCTTATTTTCCTTTCTAAGCTCCCTCGCCCAATCTTCAGTTAGCATGCTGCGAGCCAGAAGCTGGAACAACGAAAACAAATCAAGTTATTAGACGATTTGCAAAGTTAAAATTTGTAGAAAACAAGGCAGTCATAAAACAATACCTCGGAAGAAGTCGGGGACATGTAGCCCACATGCCGGGGACGCTCCCCTTAATCCCTTGATGTAGGATTCAGGGAAGCATTTGAAGAGCTCCCGCTTCAGCCGCTCTTTCTCCGGCCTTGACATTTTGGCGAAGGCGGGAGAAGACTCCTCGTCCGAATCGGCAAAGTGGGAGGAGTTGGGGGAATAGCGGGGCCTTTGCCCTTATCCGAAAGAGGGGGAGAGTCGGCTTATCTTGATAGGGAAGACGATGGCTTGTCTGTTGGACCGGACTCATGGACCGTTCACCGACCCGCACCGTCCTAACTATGTTGGGGTAATACGACTCACCGAGATGAAATTGATGCCGTCCTAACAAAGAAGAGGCATCCGTGACACCGGCTTTGCCACCGAGCCGGAACCCCGGATAGTTCTCTAGCAGAAGATCGGGTCCCGTGCAACCAAAGCCAAGGTGGACTCGGGTTGACCTCGCCAGAATCGGCCGGCAAAAAGCCGAGCGGAACTGGCCGCATGTGCATCCTTTCCCTCCTCGGCCGAGCCAACGAAGGCTCCCTTTTAAGAGCCTTGGCTTGTGGGGAGGCATGCTTTTCTCCCCACTCTCGACAAGAGCGAGCGGCCTTTATCCGCCTTCTTCCTTGTAAAGCCCTTAGGCTTCTTCGCCGAAAAGGCCGGCGTGGCCGTAGTTGGCCTCTTTTTGGACGAGGACGACTTCCCAGGTGGAAGCTTGTTTGTAGGAGCATTTTTCTGCAAAAAGTAAAGGCATCAGAACGATCGTCCAAAAGGCAAAAATAAAAAACTATTGTAAGAATCCAGACGATTATGGTCCCAAGAAGGTGACCGTCCAAGCCTGGACGTTCTCTTTAGTTGAGTAATGGACGTCCAAAAATTGGAGGCCAATTCCAAACGAAGATGGCCCTAAGAAGGTGACCGTCCAAGTTTGGACGTTTCCCTTCATTGGGTGACCCTCGTCCAAAAATTGGATGTCAATTCCGGACGAGTATGGCCCGAAGAAGGTGACCGTCCAAATCTGACGTGCTCTTTTTGGGTGACCCTCGTCCAAAAATTGGATGACAATAAAGGACGAGTGCGCCCCAAGAAGGTGACCGCCAAGTTTGGACGTTCCCTTCATTGGGTGACCCTCGTCCAAAAATTGGATGTCAATTCCATTTGAGTATGGCCCCAAGAAGGTGACCGGTCCAAATCTGGACGTGCTCTTTTTTGGGTGACCCTCGTCCAAAAATTGAATGCCAATTAAGGACGAGTATGGCCCCAAGAAGGTGACCGTCCAAGTTTGGACGTACTCCTTTCTTGGGTGACCCTCGTCCAAAAATTGGGTGACAATAAAGGACGAGTATGGCCCCAAGAGGGTGACCGTCCAAGTCTGGACGTTCTCCTTCTTTGGGTGACCCTCGTCCAAAAATTGGATGCCAATTAAGGACAAGTATGGCCCCCAGAAGGTGACCGTCCAAGTCTTGACGTTCTCCTTCTTTGGGTGACCCTCGTCCAAAAATTGGATGCCAATTGAGGACGAGTATGGCCCCCAGAAGGTGACCGTCCAAGTCTGGACGTTCTCCTTCTTTGGGTGACCCTCGTCCAAAAATTGGATACCAATTAAGGACGAGAATGGCCCCAAGAAGGTGACCGTCCAAGTCTGGACGTTCTCCTTCTTTGGGTGACCCTCGTCCTAAAATTGGATGCCAATTCCAGACGAGCTAAAGTGATACTCGGTAAAAAAAAAAAAATATTATAAAAAATTTATACCAATGTTTCCGTCCTCTTCTCGGCACTACTTTTTGCATACTCCTTCCACAGGTTGTCTGTGAATTTGGACATACTGATTTCCCCAGTCCAAGATGCTTCGAGGCGTTGTCTGGCCGAGTCTGCAAAGAACAAAAAATGTGTTCGTCAAATGAATTATAGACGAAGAGTTTTACTTGGGTGATTTTAAATATATACCTTTATCATCGGCCAACCGCAAACCGGCCGCAACCAAGAAGTCGTCTTGGTAAAACATCTCCTTAAAGGGTATCCAGTTGGAGGGCCCTTTAAAGGATCGTTGGCCGGGCCTGGAGTACTCTTTTGTTCTGAAGTACTCCACAACCTCTTCATCATAATAATCCTCCAGGTCCAGCCAGGACTGCTTTCGTCCCGTATTCGTGACGGCCCTATTATGGAATCTATAGCTCTCAGTAGCCGAATCATTGGCCGCCTTTAAAAATATGAAATCGTCTTTCCAATCATGCATCTTCGAAGGCTTCCCCCAAGCCGTCAGGAAGCCAGGGCGGTTGCAGATGCTGAGCCATGTCCCGTCCACGGCCCCAGGTACCTTGGCCGCATAATGGATGTGGGTAAAGGCCTGAAGAGAAAGGGCTAGGCCGCGTAGCTCGCAAACGGCAATAAATGTCAGGACGTTGTGCCAAGCGTTTGGGGCCAATTGATTGTGGCCGATGCGGTAGTGCTGCAGCACTTGTTCTATGAATTCATGTAGGGGAAATCTCAATCCCGCATCTAAGGCCAGTTTATAGACGGCGAAATGGTTCCTGGGAGCACTCAAGATCGTCGCATCTTTATTAGGAATGACAAAGGAAAAGCCCGGCATGGGCATGAAAGACGATAAGTAATTAGGATCTGGTCCTAGTTTCTCTAACCACTTACGGTTGACCAAGATGAAGCCAGGGTCAGAAAGGGGACCTAAACGTCTCCTCACCTCTGACGAGGTAGTAGAGGCCTCGTCTGATTCTTCGGCTGCCTCAGAATCGCTACCATTATTACCTTCGCCGATCTCCTCCATATCGGCGTCTCTGCCAGAAGTACTGGTCTCAGGTCTTATTTCGGAGTCTTCTGCATCATGGTCAAAAGGAGGCCGGCCCAAAGGTGGAGCACTTTGAACCTCTCTTGTCTCATCTGGCACCCGTCCAGTGGACTCCTCCATATCCGAGCTACTTGACGGGATTATTGCTTTTCGTCTTAGACGGGCCGTTTGCTTGACGCGCGCCAGATTACCCTGCACAGGTAAAGACTGGGTCGTCTGACTTTCTCGGCCAAAACTATGAAAATATATGTACTCGGCCAGAAGAGGCCCAACTCTAGAATGTGCCGAAGAAGAAGTATCGGTTCTAGGGTCAAGACAAGCTCTTGGTCGGCTAGGATTATTTGACGAAGATGATTCCATTTTATTGATTTTCTAAGAAAAAAAAAAAATACAGAAGAATGAAAAAATCAAAGAAACGATACCTGCTAAGAACGTCTGGACGATTCGGTGAAGAATGCTGAAGCTGGACGATCACTCTCTCTCTCTAGAAAATTCGCAGAGCTTCTCTCTCTAGAAAAATTTGTTCGAAGTGGTAAATGATTCTATGTATTCACACCAAGGTTATTTATAGAGGAATAAGAAACCTGCAGAGCCGGTCAAGAATGACCGAAATGTTGTGGTCTAACATCTACGGCTCTCTTTAAGACACTTGGGCTCATCAGAGCCGTACACGTGTCACCTTAGTCAAAAGGAAGAAAAGCCTTGAAACTCTGGGCTGCACTTAGCAGGGTTAAAAGGTTTAAGTTCTGGCCCAACAGTCAGAGCCCAACAGTGCAAGATGGCTGAAGGAGAGTGGTTAATAGACATCCACCAGTCATGGTCTGCCACGTGTCATGATCTGATTCCTCAACCAATCAAAAGCCACTATTGTAGGTCAGTTTTTAAGGTTAGCTGTCAAGATGCTATCACTATAAATACTCCAGAAATCAGGAGAAAAGGCATTCAATACAAACAGTGCAAAGTTACTCTGTAAAACTACTCTCTCACTTTCTCTCTCTAGAATTACTTTTCTCTTACAAACACCTGATATCTGACTTAAGCTTCGGAGGGGGAGCCACCACCCAAACCTCCAGGGTGGGTCCCTTTTTGCAGGTTCGGGAACAAAGCTCAGGCTTGGACTTGGTTGATTCAGACATTGTTGCACAAGTCTCCAAAGAAGAACATCTAAGGGATACTAGTTTACTTGCTCGACAAGAAAGCACCATCTACAGCTTACTTGTTGGACAAGGGACAAAACAGCAATTATACTCAATATTACTTTTGGGAACCTAAGTTTACTAATATGGTCAATTAATAGTGAACACATCAATCAATTAACCACAAACAAACTTAGAAACAAGCATTTAAATGCAATAGATGCAAGAAATTAATAAAAGCTGTAATTAAAATGATCTAGTATGGCGCCTAAACTTAGGAAAATAACTAATCTTTATGAATCTTCCTTTGAATCTCCATGGATCACCATCCTTGAAACTCCTTGGATCCTCATGCTTGATTACAAAATTTAAATTAAATAAATAACGAAAATTTAAAGTTACAAAAATACAAACAGTTTGCATATCGTATTTAATTTACATTCAAAGAAAACGATTGGCATATCGTATTTACTATCCTAATTTGGGCCATACTAGTCATAATATGAAAAATATAATATCATACATATTACATTAAACATCCACGCATTTATAATATCAAAATAAACTAAACACAGACTATTTACTTGTTAACAATTAATAAGCAAATAAAACTTTCCATAATAATTATAAAATTTAACAAATTTAAGCTAGAAATTATTTAGGAAATTTTATTATTTTAATTCAATTACTTATTTAAAATGGCATTAATCACTATTAATCACAAATTTGCATTAGAGGAAATTTTGGATATTTATGCTCAAAGAAGTAAATCATATTTTTGTTTCAGGGTAAGAACCCCACTGCCACAGCAGCCACCGCCCAGCATCACACCTTCACCCTGCCCTCGCCAGCGCTCGCTGGACACGCCGGTATTCCAGACGCCAGTAACAAAGGCGACCAGCACCGCCAGCAGCACGCGAGAACTAACACAAGCAGCAGATTCAGGCCCGCCGGCTGGGTCGCACCGCCCTTCCACGACCTTGCCGGTCATCCCACACCCGCCAGCAGACGGCGGCGGTAAATCCGCCAACGCCCACCAGAGATACGCACTTCAAAAGTGATTGTTGGGTTGCGTGTTGCGATTCTCCGCCAACGCCGAGCCAGCACCACCCTATTCGGCCACCTTCTGTCGTCGCCTTAGTCCACCACCGTGGCTCTACCTTTTGGTGAAGCCACCCAGCCATGGTGGTTGTCTCCTTTTATTTTTTATGCAACAATGACATATAAATTAAATATATCTTTATTCAACAATTAATTAATGATTTAAGAGATTTAATTAGGCTTTAAAATTCCAAAAATTTTGGCAGAAATTTATGAATCAATTAAAAAAACTTAAACATATTTATAGGTTTGTTGAGATTAGATTTGAATGAATAATCTCTACTAAACATTAAATCTAACAAGAATTCAAAAATTAGGGCAAAATCAAATTATATCCAAAAAATTCAGAAAAATTCAAATATGATTTTTAGGGGATCTACTGAATTAACATAACAAATAAAATCAAATATTTTAATTTTTATCCTTAAAATTTATAAGTACACAAATTAAACATAAAATTTAGCCAAATTCAACAAATAATATGATTAAAATCCGAAAATTAGTGGGAAAAATAATCAAATTATTTTCAGCCATCATACTATTCTTGATCTATGTGGGTGATGAACATTAGATTTATTAACAAATTAAAAATCAAATATTTTAATTGTTAACAAATTATTTCAATGATTAATCAAATTAAACAATAAATAATTGTAAATCTAACAAATATATTTATAAAAAATCCAAATTTTTTGAAGTGAACTAACTAGTTTATTGTAGTCCATAATATAAAAAATCGGACCTTTATAAAATTATTTTGAGCATAAATCACAAATAAATCTATTATTTATAATTTCCAATCAATTAATATCAAATATCAATTATGCAAATTCAAGCCATAAATAAATCCTCCCTTAATTGAATAAAAATAATAACTTTGCATACAATAACATGATCATATGAATATTATGAATTAGGCAAAACTGATACCACTGTAGGAACATATAGATGCATATAGCGGAATTTCAGGAAACAATTTCCTAACATCTATCATAGGATCGCAAACATAATCAAACACATGAATCATTCAATAGGGATTAAATATCAAACCTTTCACTAGTACAAAATCAACAATTTGTGTCTGCTTATTTGCGTCGCATGCCAAAGGAACTGACGCAAATGGTTAGGAGCAAACGATTTGCGTCGGACTTAATCAAAGCCCAACGCAAATACTCAAAGCAAATGAATGGCAAGAAGATTTGAATATCAAACCTTTCACTAGTACAAAATCAATGATTTGCGTCTGCTTATTTGCGTCGCATGCCAAAGGAACTGACACAAATGGTCAGGAGCAGACGATTTGCGTCGGACTTTAATCAAAGTCCGACGCAAATACTCAAAGCAAATGAATTGCAAGAAGATTTACGTTGCACAGTCCAAGAAGTCCGACGCACATGACTAAAGTATATGGTGTATGGGATTCAAAGATTTGCGTCGAATGTGCCTTTGGTGCGATGCAAAACCTTGTATCAAACGATGTGCGTCGGACGCCAAAGTTCATCCGACGCAGATGAGTAAAGGAATTGGGTTTTTGGATCGTCATGTATTCGTGATTTGCATCAGACCGCATGGCCCATCCGACGCAGATCCTCGGCCCATCTTCTAAAGCCCAATCAAATGCATTTAACCTAAATAAATCTCGCCTCTCAAACCCCTTCTCACACTCCTCCATCCGTTTTTTTTTTCACTCTCAGTCTTCCATTCTCCATTCTCTTCTCCCTCACTCTCAGTCTTCCGTTTTCTCTCTCACTCTCACACACTCCGGCGCATTACTCACATTTCGTTCGTTCTTACACACTCCGACGAACCTTCAGCGTCGCATCACTCTCCAGCGAACCTTTTCTCTCTCACTTTGATAGGTTTAATTTTTTTTCAATTTTCAATTTTATTTGTTGGCATTTATCCTAGTCCAGAATTTTGTTTTTTCATTTTTTAGATCTGATTTTCTGTTTTAATTTTCAGATCTAAATATTTGTTTTTTTTTTTTTAGATCTGAAAAATAAAAGCTTTCTACTGACTTAGTTCATGCATCTGAAAATAATGGCCTTTTGTTTTTTTTTATTTTTTATATCTGATTTTTTGTTTACTTTTTGGCATTTATCCTAGTCTAGGGTTTATTTTTAAATCTACGAATTTCTTTTTAATTTTCAGTTCTGAAAATCTTATTTTCATTTTCAGATCTGGATTTAATTTTCAGTTTTGAAAATCTTCTCGAAAACTTCTTCCTCGAGCTCATCGGAAAACGTTGGCCGGTGCTCACTTTCTTCCTCTTAGTTTTACTTTTACATTTTTTTTACATATTTGCAATGTAATTTGTTTGTATCTATTTTACATATTTTTTTCTCTCATTCTAAAATTGAATATAGTGGTTTGTAATACATATTTGACATTATTAACACAGAAATACGTGTTATTTACATTGCCTCCACGAATAAATTATTTACAAATTTCTGACTTTACATTTTTTTAATAAAAAAATTGCCTTTTGCGTCAGATTATGTATATTGTCCGACGTAAACATGAGGGGCAGGAACAAGCATTTGCGTCGGATGAAGCTGCACATCCGACGCAAATGGTGCCATGTGTGTGTTGTTGATGCTGGACTTAAGGTGTCATGTGCGTCGCATATAGCTAATAGTCTGACACAAATAGCTTATAATATGCGTCGTGGCCTAATCCGACGCAGATCATCACTCCAAATTTGCGTCGAGGCCTCTAGCGCCGGACACATGTCCGTTGCAAATGAGGGTCTGGCATCCGACGCAAAACGTTCATTCTCTACTAGTATATGTAGCGTGATTTCCCTGTTGTATACAAGCTTTGAATATCCGAGAGCCCCAAGTGTTGCTCCTCTAATCAGCCACGAGCACCAGTTGAACACCAACGTTTGCTAGAACGGAAGAGAATAAATTCTCTTGCTTTTGATGGTATAAGTGTCGGTTTAGAAGGAATAGTTTAGGGTTTCACTTTCTTTCTCTTGTGAAAAGAAACTGCTTAATGAATTCATCACCTAAACCTTAATATTATATCCTATATATAATAGACGAGTCATAGGCTAGTTAGGAGAACTAATTCTCCTCCTATTTCCAATAGGACCGGCCCAACCCTAATCCTAAATGGATTTGGATTGCTTTGTCCAACTTGTGCTACAATGTGTAACCTCATTGGATTAATTATTTTAGTTATAGGCCCAATCAATATTGTCCTATTAACATTTATTCTCTAGCAAAAAAATACGATTACTAAAATAATTAACTTTATTATCTTCATAATATTATTCTTATTTATATTTAGTAATTGCCGGGATGTCTAAGGACATATTCCTTTATGTTTACGTTGTAGTTTTCTATGATTTATGGCAGAAAAGACACCTTCATATCAAGAAGAAACATGATCCACCGAGGCTAGCCATTTCAAGAATGATCGTATAGTTGATCCGAATTTAGGGCCATCCAAGCATATCCGGCCTCTAACGTCCCTCCATAAAATTCTAAAATTCAGATTACTATCAGAAGTTGATGGGCAAAATTCAATAGAGAACCCACCTGATCCTCTTGCAGAAGATGATGATCCGACTAAGGGGAATTAGGGGACTATTCTTCAGATCCCTTATCTTGGTCGGGAACATTTACTTTGTACTTGTTATGAGGAAGTAATGCTTCTTATATTCAGGGTTCTAGTTTAGTCAGTCACTCCGTAATATGTTCTGATGTATTCAATGTCTAAAGATTAGCCTTTGTACAGGCGTGACATTCTTGTATGTGATTGCTAGGAATGCCTTGTAGGCCTTTTGGGTTGCCTAAATTAACTATGAATAATGCATTGATTGTAGACAATGGTCTTATTGCCATGGAAGTTTTTCACTCTGTGAAGTACCGAAATCATAGTCGTCGAGGTATTGCTGCAATGAAACTTGATATGAGCAAAGCCTACGATAGGGTAGAATGGGGTTTTCTCCGGGAACTTCTGTTAACTATGGGTTTTGATAGGCGCTGGGTGAACCTAATCATGGAATGTGTTACCTATGTCACTTATTCCTTCATTATCAATGGAGGAGTGTGTGGCTCTGTTACTCCCGCTCGAGCTCTCAGGCAAGGTGATCCCCTTTTTCCGTATTTATTTATTTTGATTGATGATGCTTTCTCAAAAATGATACAGAGCAAGGTTCAGGAAAATCTGATTCATGGTGCTAAAGCTAGCCGCAGTGATCCCGAAGTTTGCCACCTTCTTTTTGCAGACGATATTCTTCTGTTTATTAGAGCTACCCGTCAGGAATGCACTATTATTGTTGATATTCTCAACCAGTATGAAGCAGCATCCGGTCAGAAAATTAATTATGAAAAATCGGAAGTTTCGTTTAGCAAGGGAGTTACTGTTGAACAAAAGGAGGAGTTAATGAAGATTTTACAGATGCCTCAAGTAGAGAAACATGAAAAATACCTAGGTATCCCTTCTATTGCAGGGAGGTCAAAAAATTCCATCTTTGATGCTCTCTTGGATAGAATTTGGAAGAAACTCCAGGGTTAGAAAGAAAAATTGCTTTCTAGAGCGGGTTAAGAAGTTATCTCAAATCTGTTATTCAGGCCATTCCTACATACCTCATGGGTGTGTATAAACTTCTTGTTTCGATGATTCAAAAAATTCATGCAGCTATGGCACGTTTCTAGTGGGGAAGCTCAGATTCTCAACGAAAAATGCATTGGAAGATTTGAGTTTTCGACCTAGCGGACTTTGGTTTGTCTTTTACGGCTTATCGGGATGCGACATGGATGGTTATGGATTGCTTGAGGGAAGGTTTGTCAGATATATGATTTGGCTTGTAATGGTTTTTGGTTATGGAGGTGAAGGCCTTTGATAATGACGTTGGACGTTTATAATCGAAGGTTGAAGGTAAAAGAAAGTACAGTTGACAAAGCTATTGATGGACTTATCTTTCTTTTTTCTTTTTTTTTTATTCGATATTTTTGCACTTCTTTTCTTGTTGCCTTTTTTTTGCTTGCCCTTTATATTTGATTGATGTCAAATGTACTTCCCATGAGGTAGGTTAAAGGGGGATGGATGTTATTCCCTCCGTCCCAAAATAGTCTGAACACTTTCCTTTTATGTTTGTCCCAAATTAGTTTGAACACTTCCATTTTTGGCATGGTCCTACTATTAATATATTAATTTTTTTTACACATCTTTGGCCCACACTCTACCTTTTATCAATAAAAAGATACTCAACTTTCTCTCTCCTCTAATAAAAAATACCCCACCAACTCCTATCACATCTACTTTTTAAATAAAATAACATTTGATAACCACACTACAACTTATCACCTTAAACTACGTGTCCCAACAAGTGTTCAGATCTTTTTGGGACGGAGGGAGTATGTATTTAGGTTGAAATGGATGATAAAGATTGGAGAAATAGTTGTGGTGAAGGGAGGAATGCCTCTTTTATGCCAATTATGTTCCTTGCCTTTATTAGAATAGTCATGAGAATTAGAAATTCATTTCTGTTAAGGCGACAATAGTGATTTTTATTGATGCTCATTAATGCGAGGTTAGAAAATAGATAAGTACTCATTTATTAATTGAAAATTTCTGAGTACATGCAATAAGAAATAAAATTCTATATTAGACTGGGCAAAATAAGAGAGATGAACGAGAAAATGAAATCCTAAGTGTAGACTCCTACGTCACGTGATAAGACAGCTTCGTTGCTTCAATCTTCAGGAGGTCTCTTTCTAAATGAAAAGAGAAGAAGTGTATCTTTCGTGCTGATTGGACCTAAGCGAGTCCAAATGCTTTAATGAGTGATTAGGCTTATATGTCTATTTTTATGACATTGTCTATTTCTATGACATTGAGTTCATTGTCTTCGTCATTTTTCAGCAAATCATTCTCAATCTGGATACCCACATCATATACTCTTGCGACGCTATCAAGATCCAAGTATTTGAGGTGATTTTTGTATTTAGGGATGTCAGTTGCAGAGAATTTTTCGAGAAGTTTCCCCTTCAGTTTGGTATTATCAATAGGCTCAAAATAAGAATTTGGATTGGTTACCCTATAAACGACATTCTCCATTTTCTTGTTGAATCCAGGAGATTCACCAGACTCAACCTTCTCAATCCTTATAGCTATTTCTTCCATCATACTAGACATCTTGGCTAAGACTCTAGCCATTTCAGCGAATTGCATGTAATTGCTCGGCATTCGATGGACTGCCCATTTCAATGTCTCTTGAATTTTGCATGGATCATCAATGGAGACTTAGAGATAGAGTGATGGAGAGAGAGAAATGGAATGAAGGAATGTATATAAAGAAATTGTAAAAGTCGAGCTTCTAAGAACGAATCTGAATGCATAATGATGTTTTTTTTTTGGACGCACCTATACCTAATGCATGTATGCATGACTCAATCAATGCGTTCGAACCTATAGAGGCTGCCTATATATCCCGAACAGGGAATCAGATCACTTGTAGTTCAGGACTACTAAATGCGGAATGCATGAAATGAAATGGAGAGTATGGATGCAATGAGACTTCTAAATGCCTAATAACTCTAGTTATGCATGAAATGTATGAACGATGGACTATGCAATGCAAAAGGATTCTAGTATGAATGCAGTCCTAATGGATATGAAATTATACGACCTTTAGAATCCTAGACTTGTTGAAATTCTAATGACGTTAGAATTCTAGATTCGACGAACTTTCAAGGATGCTAGACTCCTATTATGCATGAAACTCTAGTGGACTTAGACTCCTAAAGTGAATGAAATTCTAGTGGACCTAGACTCCTAAAATGGACAGAATTCTAATGGATTTAGACTCCTAAGGTGGACAGAATTCTAATGGTTTTAGACTCCTATTATACAAGGACTTTCTATGGATTATAGACTTCTAAGAGGGCAAGAATTCTAACGGCCCTAGACTTCTTAGATGGGTGAACCTAGACAGGATTAAGACTTCCAACATGAATGGAGTTAGACGAGATTAAAGACTCTAAATTGAGTGAAACTAGATGAACCTAGACATTTGAGTCAGACGGACTTCTAGTGGAATTACTATTCCTAAGGGGATGAGATTTTGACAATAAGGTGGACAATAATTAAAAAAAATCCTAAAAGATATGCACATAAAGGATGGATATGCATGAAAAGATAGGAGAGAGGATAATGGATGAGTTTTCAAAAAGGATAGGTGATGGGAGATGGGATGAAATCTTGAAAAAAGATACTACTACATAATTGATCTAAGGTAACACTCTATGGTAACACTTTTTGAGATCCAACTTTCATTAACACATAGGTAATACTTTAGTAACACTTTATTGATATGTAACACTTATATGTAACGCTTTTTGATAGGTAACAGTTTAACGGTAACACATTTTCATAGGTAACACTTTGATGATAACACTTTTTGATATGTAATACTTTAAGATAACACTTTTTTTATAGGTAACATTTTAACTCTTCAAGGTAACACTTTTTGATATGTAACACTTCAAGGTAACACTTTTTGATTAGTAACATTTCAATTTTAGAGGTTAACACTTTTTCTGTAAGCAACACTTATAGTCTTTTAGGTAACATTTTAGGGTGTAGTATGGTTATTTAATATCTAAACTACCACTTATAGCGGAACCTCTAATGCACATATATTTATACATAGTAAGGGCTCTTTGATAGATGGGCAGAAATGTATAATAAAACTTCTTTTTTTTTTGAAAGGAAATAAAACATCTTTGACATTAAGTAAGCTTACTTTTATTAGACTTAAGATTGTTTTATTTTTTTATTTTTTATGTTCGAGTATAATATGAATCTTGAACTTTTTTTTATTAGATATCAATTCGTCAAAAATTCAAAGTATAGCATGAATCTTGAGCTTTTTTTTATTGAATTTATTTTGTCAAAAGAAGTCAATTTTTAATACCAATATATATTAGCATAACTTTATAAATTAACAATTGTGCAAAATCCTATTTTTTTACCATTAACAATTGGGTCAAAAATATAAATATAGTTATAATCTTTGAATTGTCATGTTTTTAGTACATCTATTAAATTAATTAATTTAAGTTATGATTAAATGAATTTTGGGTATTAAGGGTGCAAAATAGTCGAGTAATATAAGGCCCAAATTGGAAACCAAAATATTTTATTTACCTCTCAAAATCAGCAACACCCCAAACCCTCATTCTCTCTTCTCTGCTTTCCCTCGCGTCTCCCTCTTCCCTCCTACCTGTGCTGCCGCCTCGGACCCCCTTCCCCACCCCCTAACGTCTTCCCTCCTTTGGCGCTCCGGCATCTCTGGTCTGTGGTGCGTTGATTGTTGTTGTTGCCCCAGTTTCTCTCTCTTCTAATCGCGTCTACCTCCGTTTTTTGCCTGCTCTGCTGCTGCGGGGTTGTGGTGCAGCCGTAGCTGTGATACCGTAGTCTCCGATGCTGTGATACCGCCCTCGCCGGTGCTGTGATACCACCGTCGCCATTGCTGATTCGGGTGCTTGTTTTCTCTATGAAATCAGTTGTGTTTAGATCTCCTAGAGGTACTACACCATTTTCTTTCCTTCCTTTGATCTTGTTCTTGTTTCTTCCAATTCTGGTGGAAGATTAGTAAGTAGATTGTGGATTGTGGTTGCTTGTTGTATGATGTAGCTGATGATGTTTAATTTATGATCTAGCTAATTGGATGTTGCTATTGTTTCTTCTAGTTCTCCAAATTTGTACAAGAGTTATAACAGTTAATTATAACGATTTGTGCAATTAAATTGAGATATCTTGAATCTAGTGAGTGATACTTCAAAATATGCTATAAGATGACCTAAAGAACGTGGAATTTTGATGGGTTATGTAGGCAATATTGAGCTGAATTTTGGGTTTTAAGAGTTCCTTTTACTTTGTGGTTCTATAATAATGTCATGCTATGTTTTGATTTTGATTTTTATTGATATGTGATTTTAATGCTGAGACCCTATGTGATCAAATGCTTTTGAGAGAACTTATCCTTAGCAGATATACTACTGTTTTGTAATGTTTGCTTTGACACTGTTCTGAGCATCTGAACTTTGACACTACTCTGAGCATCTGAACTTTGACAAGGTATTCTAAATATTATATCCTTAAACACAACTTTCCAGGACCTCTATTGAGTAGTAAACTTCTTTTCACTTTGAACACACCTAACGAAATAAACAAATTATGCAAATAGAGCACCATATAGTCTACCCTTCTGTGATATATTTTACTGACTAATAGTTATTACAGTCTCAAAATTCAGGGCACCAAGTCTTCTATGTATTCTCAGTTGTCCCAAAGCTGCATTCCAGATGCTAGCACTGAATTGACAATTTGACATTGAAATATAGATGATCAGGTGTAGTTTTCATTGCTTAGTTGCTGTAGTTTTCTTATGGAGGAAAGGTGGTGCGAATGGATGGTGAAATGATGGCTGAAAAAGTGGTAAGAGCTATTGTCACTACAGCAGGTTTGAAGACTGTTTTAGGCGGTGTTTGGGGCAGCAAAGGGTGGCGTTTTGAGCTGCAACTTTTGCTGAAAATGTGGGTGATTTGGAGGGTTGCAAAGGAGGGTTAAGGAGGGATATAATGGCAGCAAAGGACTGCAGTTTTGGGCTCTATGTTTGCTGCCACTGTTGTGTGTTTTACTTGCTGTAATTGATGGTATTTTTGGGCGTGACGTTGGGCCTATTTTGCTGCTTCAATGGCAGCTTCGTTGCTGCAGTTTGAAGGGATTATTACGGTGATATTGAGGCTGTTTTGAGGAGGTGAAATGGTGATGATAGAGTAGACTGGAAACTTTTTTTAAAATGTCTTGTGTATAATGCTTGATGCAGACTAAACTTTTTTAGATTTCTCTGTGTTTTTACATCTCTTTCCCCTCCCCTCTCTAGCTCTCTCTGGTTGGCTTTCATGCGACACTTAAAATAATTCCCAGCGTCATATGACTTTTAAACTTTTTTAGATTTCTGTGTTTTTACATCTCTTTCCCCTCCCCTCTCTAGCTCTCTCTGGTTGGCTTTCATGTGGCACTTAAAATAGATCCCAGCGTCATATGACTTTGATTGTTGTTCAAATGTTGCCACTTTTCTCTATATGTATGTTTGATATTTTTTATTGTTCCATTATTCCTTGTTTCTGAATTCCTAACATGTTTAATTTCTTTGCCTATTAATAGATTATATTGTTGTTGAGGATCTCACCTTAAATGTTTCTTATAGGATCAAGAGAACCAAGATGATGAATTGAAGTAGCATGTATATCAAGAGTTCAAGAGCAATAGGAAAATGTATACATTGGGCAAGATGACGGAAGATGGAGAAGAGATACATGACTATTAGATTTAGTTTCAGATTACCACATGTATTTGATGCTTGATGGATCATTTGATTTTATAATGAAAAAAATATCGTTTCTTTATGTTTGAAAATAGCACTAATATGTGTACATGACTATATTATCATAATAATATAATTGTCATTCATATATCAAATTTCTTCTTGTTTGATTATTACTTTTATTTTAATATTCCTAATAAAGAAAAGTGTTACCTATAACTCACAAAGTGCTACATGAAATGGGAAAAAGTGTTACCTAATAATGCACAATGTGCTAAATGAAAGGGCAGAAAGTGATATATAATGTTGAATAAAGTGTTACTATAGGATAATAGTAACACTATAAGATGTTACTAATTATTAAGAAAGTGTTACTTAAGAAATTATGAGTAGCACTTTAAAAGTGTAACCATAGGTATTGAAAGTGTTACATAAGTAGATTTTAGGTAACACTTGTAAAAATGTTACCATAAGATTTCAAAAGTGTCACTTAATAGCATAGGTAACACGGGCAGATGTAACACCCACTTAAGTGTTACCTATTAGCCATTGTAACACTTTAGACACTTTAAGTAACACTTTTTGGGTGTTACTTATAGTCAATTATGTACTAGTGAATAGATAGGAGAATAATTTTCGAAAAAGATAAGTGATAGGAGATGGGATACAATTTTGAAAAAGATAGGTGAATGTAGGCGTGTTTTTATTTCGCCTACGCGGTGTGAGCGTGTATTAGATTTGACTACCCCACTGTTAAGGTTTTATTGAAAATTAATTTGAAAGAAGTCGCCAATAATTCTTTAGGAAGAATCATAAACCTAATTGGATATGGGAAAAACATAGGGACAAATTATTCAATGTAGATTTCCCCGTCCTGACTCCATAGATGGTCAAAGTGAACCAAAGATTGAGTTCGGGGGTGAGGGTACGAATATAGTCATAATGAACCACATTCGCCCAAAGTTGGCCTATATTAAATATCGATTCATTACATATTTTATGCCAAAGAATAATCGAATAATGTTTTATACACCCTAAAAATATTTAGTCTAAGTAGGTTCAGGAAACACATAAAAAGACTATTTTTTTAGTGAAATGTTATTATGCAATCAATATTACAGGGAATCTAGCAGGTTGTCCAAATTAATCTGATTAATATTAGAACAGTTCTTTAGGTCTTTGATTAGCAAAAATAACATGTGGGGTGATAAAAGCAATAAAGCAGGGACAATCATATAATATGTATAGAACCATCAGGCAGACACATAATATACAAAGGCATGAATAAATATAATATGAATATGAAATAAAAGAAAGTATACAAAAGAGGTTAGAATGTACAGTAGAGCGATTTTATATTAAAGATCTACATCATGAAATAAAACTGTTAGTAACTTCAATATAAAGATAATTTATTTAAGGACCCTCAGGATTATACCGTGGCTTGGGTCTGCGAGATTGACAACCTTCGGGACGAGCAATCGTGAAGCCTGAAATTCTGAATGTCTAAAAGTATGTAGATTGAATGTATTTTGTGTTTGAAAGGTATAAATTTTGTAGGGAAGTTTTGTAGTTTGTAGAGAGGTTCCAAAAGTATTCGTCGAGTTCGAAGTGTGTTAATGTGAAAAATCCGTTTTGAAATCTGTTCGGAAATCAGGCCTATTTATAAGGAAAACGGCACAACGTCTCACGCGCTGGCGGCGTCAGGCGCAGCTGACGTGGCAAGCGTATGACGCGGCATGACCAATAAAAAGTGTAGACGTGGTACACGCTTTTTAAAAAAGATAAAAATTAAAATCCGCGTCTCAAGCAGAGAGCTGCGCTTGACGCAGAACTCTACATGAAACAGAAGACTACGTGGCAGTTCTGGTGCGCTTAGCACAGCCTGTGCGCTTGGCGCAGCCTTCAAGGAAGTCCACGTGGCAGGACACGTGCGCTCAGCACAGTCAGCTGCGCTCAGCGCACCGCCTTGTTTTTGATAGTTTTTTTATATAAACGCGTTTTAAAAATTTTCTTTTATCTTTTAACTCCGGAAATCTGATTTTCCGGGATAAAATCTGATTTTGACTTAAAAAAATATATCTTTTGAAAATATTGATTTATTAAAATAAATCAATTAATTATCAATTAATTGGGCTTTTTAAAGAATTGGGCTCAAATATAATTAATTATCATAAATAATTAATTGGGCTTTAAAATAGGACTTTAACACTTTTCGAAACGGTTTTGAATGGCTCTTCAGACTGCTCTGCCCTTGGATCGGACCAATTAAGACCACGGTATGTTTCATCATCGGATCCTTAAATGGGGAGACACGATTATGTGTCTAAAGGAAGCCCCCACTTTGACTGAGGTTCAGGAAACCGATAGTCAAAGTATTCGGTGTCGGGACGGAGAACGATTCCAAACGCTCTGCAGTTTAGAACTGATCTATAACTGCCGGTCTCTGCAAAACAAAGTTAGTATGTAGGACAATAACTACAAGCAATCTGATTACCTGCAGGGAAAGATGTTAGCAGATAGGTGCAAACAACTCACATAAGCACATAGTGATGCAATAATGCAAATTTAGACTCTCTATAAGGATGCATGAGACGCAATGCAAGGATTAAGGTTATGCAAAGCTAGGGGATGACACGTCATGCAAGGTCAGGGTTATGCAAGACTAGAATGTATGAAATGCAATGCAAGGTCAGGGTTTTGCAAAGCTGCAGTGCAAGGTCGGGATTTTGCACGGCTAGAAGATGCGTAGAATGATAGAATGAGCAGGATTGAATAGAAATGCATAGAATGATTTTCGAAAATCATTTTTAGCAAATGATTGGGGTCCGCAAAAGAGTCCGCAGATTACAACTCTTTGGGAGTCTGATTTGGAGGAACTACCACACATAGGAAGCCCCCACTTTGGGTGAGCTTGCCTTGAACTAGGCATTATGAGCCTTGATTGAAATGTAATTGATTTGATATTGAAACGTAGTTGCTATGTCTTGAACATTGAAAGTTTTCACTGGGGATTCTTCTTTGGGAAATTGATATGGGCAAAGTCAAGTATCGCCAGAGACCATGGAATTGTTGGAGAGTCCTTCGGGGAAAATGAGAGTTTGGATTGAAAAATAAAAAGTTTAAATTTATGACTCAAAAAATGTAGGTGGGAAAAGGCTTTAACGAGGCTAGGTTTAGACTCGAGTCTATGTCGGGATCTAGAAAGAGTATGCTCCTAAACTATAGAAAATCAAATCATTAGACCTTGACTAATTTTATTTTATTGAAGCGGTCGGACCTCGAGATGAGGATTCGTACGTATCCTTGCGGAATCAGACCGTTCGTAGTTCCAGATTTGATTTTTTTTATTATTCTTTGTTTGTGCCCTAACTTTTGCCTAGGTCGCCCTTTCGGGTTTTCAACCTAGCGGGCTTGGACATACCTTGGAGAAGGAGTTAGGATTGATATATGGATTAAATGTTTGATGAATCGATGGGATTTGAATGAGGGGTATAACTTGTGTGCAATCCCCCTAACTTGACTTTTATTTGCCTTTGGCTCTTTCTTTTTGAATATCTTTTCTTTTTGTCCTGTGCGTTTTTGCTTTTTTTTTCATTTTTTTGCACTTTTGAATTTTTTTCACTATTTTTTTTTTTTGTAGTGAGGCTTGCACATAAGTATGGTTTAGGGTACTGGAAGGCTTGAAGGATGTTTGTGGAGCTTTGATGTTGAAGGGATTGTTTGGTTTATGATGGTTTAAGGATGATGGCTCATGGAGGAAGAGGGAATAACTCATGATCCAAAGTATGTCCTCTTTTTTCATTTTTCACTTTTTTTTTATTATTTTTTGTTTCAGATTTGTTTTTTATTATTATTAGTCATGTTCATTAGGTGATTTGAGTTTCATCATTGAGTTAGAAGCATAAATAAAATGATGGAAGGCCAATGAAAATGAAATTATTTTATTAATCAGAAATAAACAAGGCTTATTAGAAATAAAAACATAAATGCCATAGACTCGACAAGAAAGCAAATGAAGGAGCTAGGGGAGGGACTCTCCGACTCAACCTAGAAAACTAGCCCCGGCGTTGTTTAGGTGCTACCCAAGGGGTTGTTGCTGTTGCTGACTTTTGCTGCAGGTGGAATTGGCAATCTACCGTTTTCAACCATATCCTGCAGGTGATTCTTTAAGGTCCAACACGCAGATGTTGGGTGTCCATTCCCTTGGTGGTACTTGCAGTAGGCATTTGGATCCCACCTCTTGGATCTATTCTCCGGAGCAGGATCTGGAGTAGGGCCAATAGGCTGAAGTGCCCCCCTTGCATGAAGTCTAGTGAAGGCTTCTTCTAAGGACATGCCTAAAGGTGCGAATGTTCTTTGAGGCTTTTGGTAGCCTCTTTTTTCAGCAGCTATGGCATTGACCTCATTGCCTTTGGAGCTAGAAGGGCTATTGTTACTCTTCTTGAAAGAGTTGTTGTTGTTGTTGGAACCCTTGTTCTTGTTGGCCTGTACCTCTTCTTCAATCAGCAGACCTACCTTATTGAGCTTCGTGAAAGACTCTATAGGTTGGAACTTGATATGATCCCCATACTTCGACTGCAGGTTACGGATCACCAGTCGGACTTGATCCTCCTGAGATGGTCTGTTAATCATTTGTGCAGCTTTATTCCTCCATCTGTTAAGGAAGGTGACGAAGTCTTCGTTGGAGTTTTGTTTAGTTAACTCCAACTCACGAAGGCCAATGGGAAGCTGAGTATTGTAGATGTATTGTTTATGGAACTCTTCTCTGATGTAGTCCCGCGTCATTCAACTTGGCCTTATTCAAAGGACTCGAACCACTTGGATGGATGTGCATCCAAGGTTAAAGGAAAGACATAAGCAAACAGGTCCTGGCTCATACCTTTGAGAGCCATAGAGATGGAAAATGCTCTCAAGTGGTCATCTGGGTCTTCGACCCCCTTGAATTTTGGGAGGTCACCCAAGGTTACCTTTTTAGGGAGTTTGTCCCTCAGTTCAGGATCAATGATGTCATGGCCATGAGCCCGACCCTCAAGCGAGGAATTGACCGGGATCAATTGCTCGAGTTTTTCAAACCGCAAATCTGTGTTGGTTTTGAATGGTGGTGGAGTGTCGCCTTGCTCGTCCTCTTCAGCGAACTTCTCCCTTAGTGCCTTAATCTCTTTGTCTTGTTCCTCAAGACGAGAGTTCATCAGTGTGAGTTGAGCCATAATGGCACTAAGTTGTTCATTAGTGTCTCCCATTTCAGATGATGATTCAGAAGAGTCGGAGGATTCGTCGGAAAAAGTTAGGATGCGCTTGACGAGTCTAGGAGTAGTTCGACCTTATTGCCTCTCTGTTGGACGTTTCCAAGTTATAATCTCATAACCTGTCCTGAATAGAAATCGGATGGACCTCGTGAATTTTAAGAAATAATGTTTTCGAAATGAGAAACGGAGAGGAGAAATGGGAAGTTGGAAATGAGAAGTGAAAATGGAAAATGATTTTGAAATGGAAATGGGAATGAGAAATGATTAGGAATGGTTATGGTTATGGACTTAGTATGGGCTTGACCATGATAGAGACATGGGCCTAACTATATGCAAATGCAGACATGAACTGGGCTGGACTATGCAATCAGACTGGATGATAGGAGAGACTAGACTTTGAACTTACAGGTGAGCAAGCAAGCTAGACTTTAAGGAAGACTAGACAATAAGGGAGACTAGACTCTTAACTTAAGGTAAGCAGGCTAGGCACCTAGACTTTGAACTTACGGGTGAGCAAGCAAGCTAAACAACTAGACTTCGGAACTTACATTACACTAAGCGGGCTAGACTCGAAAATTGCCTATGGACTTATATGAGATGCTAGACTTTGAACTTACGGGTGAGCAAGCAAGCTAGACAACTAGGAAGGCCAAACTCTTAACTTAAGGCAAGCAGGCTATGCAACTAGACTTTGAACTTACGGGTGAGCAAGCAAGCTAGACAACTAGACTTCGGAACTTACATTAAACTAAGCAGGCTAGACTCAAAAATTGCCTATGGACTTAAGGAATGCTAGACCTTGAACTTACGGGTGAGCAAGCAGGCTAGATACAACAATTGTCTATAGACTTAAGGAATGCTAAACCTTGAACTTACGGGTGAGCAAGTAGGCTAGACTTCAAGGGATGAACTTTTATAGTCCTAAGACTGGATTTTTATAGTCCGAAGACTGACTAGGGCCTACATGGAGATGCAAACTAGACCTAGGATATGAATTGGGCCTAAATGGACCCAAGATTTGGATTGGACTAGACTTAGACTTAGATTGGAATTGATTAAGGATAGACTTGGACTAGACTTCACATAAAGATGCAGATGGGCCTAGATTTTGAATTGAACTAGACTTATATGGGCCTAAGATCGACTCAATGCTAGCAGGTCTAATATGAATGCATGGACTCGAATTAGATGGACCTTATATGAATGCGGAATGGACTCTAATGCATATGGGCCTAGAATGAATGCAAGTGAATTGGGTCGATTGGATTGGATTCGATGAAGGTGTTTGGATAGAGCTTAGAATTTTTCGAAATTCGTTTTTGAAAGGAACCCCTTATTTTATCTTTTGTTATTAATTTTGAAGAATTTTTTTTATTGAAATATCGTGGTATGATGATGATTATTAAATTCTTTTTGAAAAAGGTAGAATAGACATGGGTGTAGGATTGATTTTGAAAAGATGTAATTTTTTTTGAAATTGATTGAATATGGTAGGGTAAGAATGATAGGAAAGACTTGTTGAATAGCAGGGAGGAAATGAGAAGAGGTTGACATGCATGACAACTCTATCTCTACAATAACCCTTTTAGATGCATTTTTTTTAGACGGACTTGACCTTGCATGGAAAGACTGATTTTTTTTTTATGTTTGATTAGGTGATAAGCCGAAATGACCAAATTACGCGAATGCAGACAGACAGACGCACATAGGACTGAACGTAGGATTGACAATTACGACGGCTAAATTGACGAAAAGCGTGCGACGCACAGACAGCGTGCCGCGCAGCATTGCTGCGCGCGGCGCACAGCCGTGCATCTAGCGCGGGAATGGTACGCCAGGCGCAATTTGATGTGCTTGGCGCACAACTCCCCGGCACGTTTTTCGGTGATTTAGGCGACAAATTGGCCGATTGATGAATTTTTCTTGTTTTTAGACGCGGTTTTAGGAACGACGCATAATAATGACAATTTGACAGAATAATAGCAGGCAAAAATTGCAATCACAGGCAAATGTCATATAACATGGATGCAAAAGTTCCAACCTAAAGTCCAGTTCTATGTTTGAAACTATTGGTCAGGTTTATGTTCAGTCTCAAAAGGGTCCATGACTAAGAGATTGATCCCACGCTTCGTACCCCTGCTTAAAGAGGTGGCCACGTGTAAGACGCACTCCCGTCTCAAGTCAGGAACAAGAGAACAATGCCATGGTTGGGTAGGTTTGCTTATGACTAAGATCCAACACTATCGCTCAGGAAGCTTTTTGAAAGGACAAAGTGCAAACCCCCCGGGGGTGACCTCACACATAGAACATGTGCTAATGAGGCAAGGTAGATTGTCCTTATGGTGGCTGAACAATAGCCATGCATATGCAAAACTGTATATTGTTCAAAGGCATAAAAATAAGAATGAATCGTATTTTTCGAGTTTCACCCACTCATTTAAAAATTTTTTTTTTTAAAAATCCTCCCCAGTGAAGTCGCCAAATTGTAGGCGTGCTTTTATTTCGCCTACGCGGTGTGAGCGCGTATTAGATTTGACTACCCCATTGTTAAGGTTTATTGAAAATTGTTTTGAAAGAAGTCACCAACAATTCTTTTTAGGAAGAATCATAAACCTAATTGGATATAGGAAAAACATAGGGACAAATTATCCAATGTAGATTTCCCCGTCCTGACTCCATAGATGGTCAAAGTGAACCAAAGATTGAGTTCGGGGGTGAGGGTACGAATATAGTCATAATGAACCACATTCGCGCAAAGTTGGCCTCTACTAAATATCGATTCATTACAGATTTTATGCCAAAGAATAATCGAATAATGTTTTATACACCCTAAATATATTTAGTCTAAGTAGGTTCTAGAAACACATAAAAAGACTATTTTTTAGTGATATGTTATTATGCAATCAAGATTACGAGGAACCTAGCAGGTTGTCCAAATTGATCTGATTAATATTAGAACAGTTTTGTAAGTCTTTGATTAGCAAAAATAACATGTGGGGTGATAAAAGCAATAAAGCAGGGATAATCTATATAATATGTATAGAACAATCAGGCAGGCACATAATATACAAAGGCATAAATATATATAATATGAATATGAAATAAAAGAAAGTATAGAAAAGAGGTTAGAATGTACAGTAGAGCGATTTTATATTGAAGATCTACATCATGAAATAAAACTGTTAGTAACTTCAATATAAAAATAATTTATTTAAGGACCCTCAGGATTATACCGTGGCTTGAGTCTGCGAGATTGACAACCTTCGGGACGAGCAATCGTGAAGCCAGAAAATCTGAATGTCTGAAAGTATGTAGATTGAATGTATTTTGTGTTTGAAAGGTATGAATTTTGTAGGGAAGTTTTGTAGTTTGTAGAGAGGTTCGTAAAGTATTCAGCGAGTTCGAAGTGTGTTAATGTGAAAAATCCGTTTTCAAATATGTTCGGAAATCAGGCATATTTATAAGGAAAATGGCACTGCGCCTTACGCGCTGGCGGCGTCAGGCGTAGCTGACGTGGCAAGCGTATGACGTGGCATGACCAATAAAAAGTGTACACGTGGTACGCGCTTTTTAAAAAAGATAAGAAAGAAAATCCGCGCCTCAAGCAGAGAGCTGCGCTTGACGCAGGACTCTACGTGAAACAAAAGTCTACGTGGCAGTTCTGGTGCGCTTAGCACAGCCTGTGCGCTTGGCGCAGCCTACGTGCAAGTCCACGTGGCAGGACACGTGCGCTCAGCACAGTCAACTGCGCTCAGCGCATCGCCTAGTTTTTGATAGTTTTTTGATATAAACGCGTTTTAAAGATTTTCTTTTATCTTTTAACTCCGGAAAGCTGATTTTACGGGATAAAATCTGATTTTGACTTAAAAAAATATATCTTTTGAAAATATTTATTTATTAAAATAAATCAATTAATTGTCAATTAATTGGGCTTTTCAAAGAATTGGGCTCATATACAATTAATTATCATGAATAATTAATTGGGCTATAAAATAAGACTTTAACACTTTTCGAAATGGTTGTGAATGGCTCTTCAGACTGCTCTGCCCTTGGATCGGACCAATTAAGACCACGGTATGTTTCATCATCGGATCCTTAAATGGGGAGACACGATTATGTGTCTACAGTGAACAATTTTCGAAAATGATGGGTGATAGAGTTTGAAAAAGATATGAGATAAACTTTTCGAAATAGATATGAGATGATAGAAAAAATATCTGGATAAGTTTTGAAAATAAGATGAAAATTTAGTTTGAAAAAGATGGAATTTTCTTTCAGAAAACAAATGGAAATGTTTTTTTATTTTTTTTGTTGATGAAAAAGGATTATAGAAAAAAAATCTAACACACGATGGAGATATGCACATAGCGTAAGAGATGGACGCGGCCTGCAATCGGGTAGCTGCGCGGCATGCAGTTGATAAGCGTTGCACGCAATAGCCGTGCGCTGAGCACAGGACAAGGCGTGAGACGTAAAGATTGTGGTGTTAAACGCGAAGAAACAGCGCCGGACGCAGAAGATAGGCTGCGTGGCACCCATGCCTCTTGCGTGGAACGCAGACCAAGCGCGCAGCGCGCAGTAGCAGAGAAGCTCGCTTAGTGCTTTTTTTGATCGCGGAAAATTCATTTGACGATATTCGAATCGAAACACTGACAATACGAAATAATTAAAGCCACGCACACAAATATGCACAAATAGGATGATAGTATGCAAAGTTCCAACCTAAAGTCAAGTTCTACGTTCAACTATGGTCAGGTTTATGTTAAGGCTGAAAAGGGTCCATGACTAAGAGATTGATCCCACGCTTCGTACATTTGCTTAAAAAGGTGGTCACGTGTAAGACGCACTCCAGTTCTCAAGTCAGGAATAAAAGAACAATGCTATGGTTGGGTAGGTTTGCTTATGACTAAGATCTAACACTATCGCTCAGGCAGCTTTTTGGAAGGACAAAGCGCAAACCCCCTCGGGGGTGACCTCACACATAAAACTTGTGCTAATGAGGCAAGGTAGATTGTCCTTATGGTGGCTGAACAATAGCTATGCACATGCAAAACTGTATATTATTCTTAGGCATAAAATAAGAATGAATCGTATTTTTCAAGTTTCACCCACTCATTTATAAAAATTAATTTTGTTAAAATCCTCCCCAGTGAAGTCGCCAAATTGTAGGCGTGAATTTTTTATTCCTTTAATGCCTACACGCGGTGTGAGCGCGTTTATTTGACTCCCCATTGTTAAGGTTTTATTAAAATATGTTTTGAAGTCGCCAACAATTCTTTAAAGGACGAATCATAAACCAAATTAGACATTGAAACGGAAGGGACATCTTACGGACTTATCCAATGTAGATTTCCCCGTCATGACTTCATAGATGGTCAAGAACTAAATATTGAGTTCGGGGGTGAGGGTACAACACAGTCAGGAACCATGTTGCCAATTGCTGGCCTCTACTAAATAGCAATTCATTACAGATTTTATGCAAAACAATAATCATATAATGTTTTAAGCACCCTAAAAATATTTAGTCTAAGTTGGTTCAGGAAACACATAAAAAGACTAATTATTTAGTGACAAGTTATTAAACAATCAATTTTAATGGGTTCCTAGCAGGTTGTCCATGGTATCTGAATTAGTTAAAACATTTATTTAGTTCTTGATTAACAATAAATACAAAGTGACAAATATTGCAATCAGGCATGAAAAATAATATGTTCATAAAAAGAAATAAAAATAAGAAAATAAAATACTGCAGGGAGTTAGTATAATATATACAATACTTACAGTGCAGGAATACGTTAACGATCTACATCATGAATAGAATGTTAGTAATTTCAAGACAATAATAAAAATAAATAAAGAACTAAAATAAAGATGATTAATTTAGTTGACCCTTAGAAATTATACCACCGTCCGGGGTCGTTGATTTGTACGGATCTTTGAAAATTGAATATTGTATGAGCCTTAAAAAATGTTGTTTGTTTCGTAATATAGCGCGGTTTGTATTATTGCCTTGGTATTAGGCGCCTTAGATAATAAGATGATGATGCAGTGCAGCGTAGTAAAATTTTGAGGATGATCAGGTGTAGAATTTGTATATGCAAGCGCAGGTATACTAGCATTTTTGTGAGGTGAAGATGACGAATTCTAGATGATGTGTCGTGGGGAATTATAGAGGGAGTGTAGGTGTGTGATAGGTGATGGCAGTATGGTGTAAGGTGTTGTAGGTGATGAATGGTGATGAATTATGGTTGGCGTGAATTATGAGAGCTTTGTGAGATTAGGCGGTGAGTTGTGTAGGTGTCGAGAGATTAGTTTTGTAGAAGTTTCGTAATTTGCCGAGTGATTATGGTGAGGAGATGTTGTATTGTTTTTTGGTGTGCCGTGGAATATGAGTGATGAGCCGTGTAAATTAGTTAGTGAGGTATTATATAGGTTTAGGGTGGTTGAGAAGCAATAGGTTTTTGAAAGATAATAGATTTCTAAAAGATTTTTATTAAAAAGATTCTATAAAAGAGTTAGATAAAAATATTAAAAAACACCTTGGGAAAAGATTATTTTTGTAAAAGATTATTTTTGTAAAAGATATATTTTTTAATAAAACTAATCAATATAATTAATTAATTCTATGAATTAAATTTGGCTAGAAAAGGGGTTTTATAAAATTGGTCTTTCATAACACTATTTTTAAAAGGTTTTCGAAGATGGGCTTTTAAAAGGTTATTTAAAAACGTTTTAGAAAATGGGCTTTTATAAAAATATTTATAAAAACGGTGTTCGGAAATGGGTTAATAAAAAGAGGTTATAAAATGGTTTGGGCTTAAAACATTTTATTTTAGACTCGTTCTTTATTCTTTCCTCGATCCGGACCAATTGGAGCAGGGTATTGTTCATCATAGGGTACTAAATGTGGAAGACATGATTATGTGTCTACAGAAGCCCCCACTTTAACTGAGGTTTGCAAAACCAAAAGTCAAAGTATACGTGTCGGGACGGAGAATGATTCTAGATGCTCTGCAATGCAAAATCACTCTTTTACGCCAGTACCCGCAAAACAAGCAAAAGTTTCAGGAAGGCATATGTGAAACATAATTGCAGAATAATTTTAAATTTGCAAAAATGAAATGATATGTGGAAAAAGGAATCATGAGCTATTCTGGTCCGCCTCATGTCGGGATAGAGCTATAATGGTCCCGCTCCAGGGTATTGATGATGTGTAGAGCTATTCTGGTCCGGCTCACGTCGGGGTAGAGCTATTCTGGTTCCGCTCTAGGGTAATGATGAGGTGTAGAGCTATTATGGTCCGGCTCACGACGAGATAGAGCTATTATGGTCCCGCTCCAGGGTAATGTGTAGAGCTATTATGGTCCGGCTCACGACGGGATAGAGCTATTATGGTCCCTCTCCAGGGTAATGTGTAGAGCTATTATGGTCCGGCTCACGACGGGATAGAGCTATTATGGTCCCGCCCCAGGGTAATGTGTAGAGCTATTATGGTCCGGCTCACGACGGGATAGAGCTATTATGGTCCCGCTCCAGGGTAATATGTAGAGCTATTATGGTCCGGCTCACGACGGGATAGAGCTATTATGGTCCCTCTCCAGGGTAATGTGTAGAGCTATTATGGTCCGGCTCACGACGGGATAGAGCTATTATGGTCCCGCCCTGTGGTAATGTGTAGAGCTATTATGGTCCGGCTCACGACGGGATAGAGCTATTATGGTCCCGCTCCAGGGTAATATGTAGAGCTATTATGGTTCGGCTCACGACGGGATAGAGCTATTATAGTCCCGCTCCAGGGTAATGTGTAGAGCTATTATGGTCCGGCTCACGACGGGATAGAGCTATTATGGTCCCACTCCAGGGTAATGATGATGGTCTGCAGACCTAACGGTGTGTTTTCCGCTGTTAATACTCATGAGTACTTGTTGTCTCTTGAGCAAGATTTATGTGGAGTATAGCATGTTGGAAGAATGGCAAAATTGTATTTTTGTTGCGGATTTGAAAATCCATTAGTTTTTCACGCGCGATGTCGTAACGAACATTTGAATTCATTTGGAATTGAGCGTGTGGGTTGCACATGGCTAAGAAGCCCCCAAGCGTGCTGTACAGGACTGTGCGCGAGACACACAGGCCTAAGCTTGGCGCGAGATGCTGCGTTGGACGCAGTGCGATGTCGTAATGAACATTTGAATTCATTAGGAGTTGAGCATGTGGGCCCCACTTGGCTAAGAAGCCCCCAAGCGCGCTGTATAGAGTTGTGCGCCAGACGCACAGGCCTGCACTTGGTGTGGTATGCTGCGCTGGACGTAGTTTGCTGCGTGTGGCACAGCGTTGTCGGTGCGCTGGACGCACAATGTATATAGCACTTGTCTTCTGTTGTTAAATTGTAATGGTCCGCAGACCTTGGCGGAATATAACCCATATAGAGCCGTTTAATGTTGGGTACCTGCGAATACAAATAACACACATATATACCGACAAACAATTAGGAGACATGAATATGTCCCGTGATGTGGGTGCTAGTGTATGAATAACAAAAGAATTGACCTATAAAGAGTGACCTCTAATACCCGAGACTTAAAGGTGCTATCGTGTGTGCATACATGTGTGTGTGTGTGTGTGTGTGACTCGATGATTGATGCTAGAATCATATGGCTAAGGAGGAAAGATGCAATGCTTGACACAATGTTTGGACGATGCAGATATGTAATGCAAATGCAGAGATGTGACACTAATGAAGAGGTATGACACTAATGCAGATGATATGATTTGATGATTTGATCATTCCATTAGAAGCTCAAATTTTCATTTTAGAAAACTGTTTTCGAAAGAGAAGAAAAGGGAAGCCCCCAAGGATGATCCATGTAAGTTATGTTTGATGTGATATGTGTTGTAGTTGTTACGGGCCTAAGTGAGCCCGTAAAACAGTTAGGGTCTCGTATGGGTCTAGAGCCCACAACCTTTTGTATGGACTCGTAATGAAATCCTGATCAGGGTACACATGGAGCCTAATAATCTTATATGCAGCCAATGGATTGTATGTTCGATTTGGAATACGTTATAGAACGAGCTTTTGTAGCTTTTGAGTTGCATATGCTTCGAGTTTTGTATGCCAAGGGCCTAAGTGAGCCCATGAAGTAGGTTCAATCTTGTATCAGTGTGGGTCTTGAAACCCAAGATTTCATGTATGGACTTGTAATGAAGTCCTTATTACGATAGGCCTAGACTTGGAGCCTATGATTTTCTGTGTAGACCAGTGATGAAGCCCCCAGTAAAATGGAGTTGATGAAGTATTCAGCTTGATTTCTTGATTTTGAAGACATCTCGTCACGCTTGGCGGAAGTTTCGACCGAAGATTCCATATAGGGTTCCTAAGGTGAAAAAGACAAGTAAGGTCAAAGAAAATAACACTCAAGGGATGAGGCGCGGTCGTAGCGCTGAGTGTTGAAAGGTTATGCTAAGGTTGGCTTAGAAGAGATAATGTGGCTTAGAAAAAGGAAGTGATTAGGATAAGAAAAGGCAGAGTCATAATGAACCGACTCACGCAATGAGGTAGGCTAATGATGCAGGTTCAAATTCCAGTCTAGTTCTAAAGATAGGGGATGAGCATTGAAAATTCATGATTTAGGCGATCGCACTTTTCTCATGGGCCTAGGCGAGACTTAAAAATATGTTTTTGAATTAAAATGGTCGGGCCTCGAAAGCGGTTGCCTACGTATCCATGGTGGAATCAGGCCAATCGTAGCTCTTAACATTTTAATCGGTGGCCTAGCATTTTGCTTTGGACCCATTTGCAATGAATTAAGCATTGAATTGGAAGAGGTCTTTGGCAAGGGTGGATAATGATGTTGGCTTAGTTCGGTTTTAAGCGGTCGGACCTCACGGTGAGGTTTCCTACGTATCTTTAGCAGACTCAGATCATTCGTAGTTCAGGCTGATGAATGAGAAGATGCCCTGACTTTTGCCTAAGTCGCCTTTTTGGGTTTTCGACCTAGCTGGCTTTGGTTTGTCTTTTACGGCTTATCGGGATGCGACATGGATGGTTATGGATTGCTTGAGGGAAGGTTTGTCAGATATATGATTTGGCTTGTAATGGTTTTTGGTTATGGAGGTCAAGGCCTTTGATAAAGACGTTGGAGGTTTATAATCGAAGTTGAAGGTAAAAGAAAGTACAGTTGACAAAGCTATTGATGGGCTTATCTTTCTTTTTTTTTCTTTTTTTTATCCGATATTTTTGCACTTCTTTCCTTGTTGCCTTTTTTTTGCTTGCCCTTTATATTTGATTGATGTCAAATGTACTTCCCATGAGGTATGTTAAAGGGGGATGGATGTTATGTATTTAGGTTGAAATGGATGATAAGGATTGGAGAAATAGTTGTGGTGAAGGGAGGAATGCCTCTTTTATGCCAATTATGTTCATTGCCTTTATTAGAATAATCATGAGAATTAGAAATTCATTTCCGTTAAGGTGACAATCGTGATTTTCATTGATGCTCATTAATGCGAGGTTAGAAAATAGATAAATACTCATTTATTAATTGAAAATTTCTGAGTACATGCAATAAGAAAGAAAATCCTATATTAGACTGGGCAAAATAAAAGAGATGAAAGAGAAAATGAAATCCTAAGTGTATACTCCTACGTCACATGACAAGACAGCTTCATTGCTTCAATCTTCAGGAGGTCTCTTTCTAAATGAAAAGAGAAGAAGTGTATCTTTCGTGCTGATTGGACCTAAGCGAGTCCAAATGCTTTAATGAGCGATTGCGCTTATATGTCTATTTCTATGACATTGAGTTCGTTGTCTTCGTCATTTTTCAGTAAATCATTCTCAATCTGGATACCCACATCATATACTCTTACGACGCTATCAAGATCCAAGTATTTGAGGTGATTTTTGTATTTAGGGATTTCAGTTGTAGAGAATTTTTTGAGAAGTTTCCCCTTCAGTTTGGTATTATCAATAGGCTCAAAATAAGAATTTGGATTGGTTACCCTATGAACGACATTCTCCATTTTCTTGTTGAATCCAGGAGATTCACCATACTCAACCTTCTCAATCCTTATAGCTATTTCTTCCATCATACTAGACATCTTGGCTAAGACTCTAGCCATTTCAGCGAATTGTAATTGCTCGGTATTCGATGGACTGCCCATTTCAATGTCTCTTGAATTTTGCATGGATCATCAATGGAGACTTAGAGATAGAGTGATGATGGAGAGAGAGAAATGGAATGAAGGAATGTATATAAAGAAATTATAAAAGTCGAGCTTCTAGGAACGAATCTGAATGCATAATGATGTTTTTTTTTGGACGCACCTAGACCTATAATGCATGTATGCATGACTCAATCAATGCGTTCGAACCTATAGAGGCTGCCTACATATCCCGAACAGGGAATCAGATCGCTTGTAGTTCAGGACTACTAAATGCGGAATGCATGAAATGAAATGGAGAGTATGGATGCAATGAGACTTCTAAATGCCTAATAACTCTAGTTATGCATGAAGTGTATGAACTATGGACTATGGAATGCAAAAGGATTCTAGTATGAATGCAGTCCTAATGGATATGAAATTATACGACCTTTAGAATCCTAGACTTGATGAAATTCTAATGACGTTAGAATTCTAGATTCGACGAACTTTCAAGGATGCTAGACTCCTATTATGCATGAAACTCTAGTGGACTTAGACTCCTAAAGTGAATGAAATTCTAGTGGACCTAGACTCCTAAAATGGACAGAATTCTAATGGATTTAGACTCCTAAGGTGGACAGAATTCTAATAGTTTTAGACTCCTATTATACATAGACTTTCTATGGATTATAGACTTCTAAGAGGGAAATAATTCTAACGGCCCTGGACTTCTTAGATGGGTGAACCTAGACAGGATTAAGACTCCCAACATGACTGGAGTTAGACGAGATTAAAGACTCTAAATGGAGTGAAACTGGATGAACCTAGACATTTGAGTCAGACGGACTTCTAGTGGAATTACAATTCCTAAGGGGATGAGATTTTTACAAGAAGGTGGACACTAAAAAAATCCTAAAAGATATGCACATAAAGGATGGATATACATGAAAAGATAGGAGAGAGGATAATGGATGAGTTTTCAAAAAGGATAGGTGATGGGAGATGGGATGAAATCTTGAATAAAGATAGGAGAATAATTTTCGAAAAAGATATGTGATAGGAGAGGGGATACAATTTTGAAAAAAATAGGTGAACAATTTCGAAAATGATGGGTGATAGAGTTTGAAAAATATATGAGATAAAGTTTTCAAAATATTTATGAGATGATAGAAAAAATATCCGGATAAGTTTTGAAAATAAGATGAAAATATAGTTTGAAAAAGATGGAATTTTCTTTAAGAAAAAAAATGGGAATGTTTTTTTTTTTATTTTTTTTGTTGATGAAAATTTTATTTTTTTTGTTGATGAAAAAGGATTATAGAAAAAAAAAATCTAACACACGATGGAGATCTGCACATAGCGTAAGAAATGGACGCGGCCTGCAATCGGGTAGCTGCGCGGCATGCAGTTGATAAGTGCTGCACGCAGTAGCCGTGCGCTGAGCACAGGACAAGGCGTGAGACGCAAAGATTGTGGTGTTAAACGCGAAGAAGAAGCACAGGACGAGGAAGATAGGTTGCGTGGCACGCATGCCTCTTGCGTGGAACGCAGACCAAGCGCGCGGCGCGCAGTAGTACGGAAGCTCGATTTTTGCTTTTTTTGATCGCGGAAAATTCGTTTGACGATATTGGAATCGAAATATTGACAATACGAAACAATCAAAGCCACACACACAAATATGCACAAATAGAATGAAAGTATGCAAAGTTCCAACCTAAAGTAAAGTTCTACGTTCAACTATGGTCAGGTTCATGTTAAGGCTGAAAAGGGTCCATGACTAGGAGATTGATCCCACGCTGCGTACCTTTGCTTAAAAAGGTGGCCACGTGTAAGACGCATTCCAGTTCTCAAGTCAGGAACAAGAGAACAATGACATGGTTGGGTAGGTTTGCTTATGACTTAGATCCAACACTATCGCTCAGGAAGCTTTTTGGAAGAACAAAGCGCAAACCCCCCGAGGGTGACCTCACACATAGAACATGTGCTAATGAGGCAAGGTAGATTGTCCTTATGGTGGCTGAACAATAGCCATGCACATGCAAAACTGTATATTATTTTGAGGCATAAAATAAGAATGAATCGTATTTTTCGAGTTTCACCCACTCATTTAAAAAAATTACTTTTGTTAAAATCCTCCCCAGTGAAGTCGCCAAATTGTAGGCGTGGATTTTTGATTCCTTTAATGCCTACACGCGGTGTGAGCGCGTTTATTTGACTCCCCATTGTTAAGGTTTTATTACAATATGTTTTGATGTCGCCAACAATTCTTTAAAGGAAGAATCATAAACCTAATTGGATATTGAAACGGAAGGGACATCTTAGAGACTTATCCAATGTAGATTTCCCCGTCATGACTTCATAGATGGTCAAGAACTAAATATTGAATTCGGGGGTGAGGGTACAACACAGTCAGGAACCATGTTGCCCATTGCTGGCCTCTACTAAATACCGATTCATTACAGATTTTATGCAAAAGAATAATCATATAATGATTTAAGCACCCTAAAAAAATTTAGTCTAAGTTGGTTCAGGAAACACATAAAAAGACTAATTATTTAGTGACAAGTTATTAGACAATCAATATTGATGGGTTCCTAGCAGGTTGTCCATGTTATCTGAATTAGTTAGCATTTATTTAGGTCTTGATTAACAATAAATACAAAGTGATAAATATTGCAATCAGACATGAAAAATAATATGTTCATAAAAAGAAATAAAAATAAGAAAATAAAATACTGCAGGGAGTTAGTATAATATATACAATACATACAGTGCAGGATTACGTTAACGATCTACATCATGAATAGAATGTTAGTAACTTCAAGAAAATAATAAAAATAAATAATGAAATAAAATAAAGATGGTTAATTTAGTTGACCCTCAGAAATTATACCACCGTCCGGGATCGTTGATTTGTACGGGTCTTGGAAAATTGAATATTGTATGAGCCTTAAAAAGGTTGTTCGTTTCGTAATATAGCGCGGTTTGTATTATTGCCTTGGTATTAGGCGCCTTAGATAATAAGATGATGATGCAGTGCAGCGTAGTAAAATTTTGAGGATGATCAGGTGTAGAATTTGTATATGCAAGTGCAGGTATACTAGCATTTTTGTGAGGTGAAGATGATGAATTCTAGATGATGTGTCGTGGGGAATTATAGAGGGAGTGTAGGTGTGTGATAGGTGATGGCAGTATGGTGTAAGGTGTAAGGTGTTGTAGGTGATGAATGGTGATGAATGGTGATGAATTATGGTTGGCGTGAATTATGAGAGCTTTGTGAGATTAGGCGGTGAGTTGTGTAGGTGTCGAGAGATTAGTTTTGTAGAAGTTTCGTAATTTGCCGAGTGATTATGGTGAGAAGATCTTGTATTGTTTTTTGGTGTGCCGTGGAATGACTGATGAGCCGTGTAAATTAGTTAGAGCATGTACAATGGTACATGGCTCTCCAACTAGCTCTCCACTCTCTCTCATCTATTCTCTCTCTTCAAGCTACTCTCAAGAACTATGTCTAAAAACACCCAACAACAATAAAACTCTTTAAAGAGCTCTTCATTCAACTTTTCGTTGTTTTGTGGTCCCCATATTAATAAATGAACCTCATTTTATACTATGATTAAAGTTATATAAATAAAGTTATTCATGTAAATTAAATATAATTACAAAAAAATTATATTTTTCATAATTTATGTAATGTGGAATTTTTTTTTAAAAAAATATTAATTTTGAATGCTAATATTTAATTTCATAAATTAAATAAAGATAGTAGATTTTGTGTATGAAATATATCCAATATTAGGCTCATTTTATAGATAAAGAAAAATTATAGTGGTTGGGATAGTAATTATTACCACGTTTTTTTTTATTTTTATAAAAAAGATAATTAAATGGTTGCAAGAAGAAAAGAAAACTTAAGTAATTGCAATAGCATGTGGGTCCCAAATATTGGAGAGTGATCTCTCCTTCAACCCCAAAGGTATCTCCCCCAAGAGTCACTTTGCAAAGTGTCTCCATGGAGAGACACCCAAGACACTACCAAGAGTTCTATTGTTGGGTAAGAGGTGGCTCTCCATTTTCTCTCTCCTTGGAGAGCTAGTTGGAGAACTAGTTGGAGAGCCACATTGTACATGCTCTTAGTGATGTATTATATAGGTTTAGGGTGGTTGAGAAGCAATAGGTTTTTGAAAGATAATAGATTTCTAAAAGATTTTTATTAAAAAGATTTTAGAAAAGAGTTAGATAAAAATATTTAAAAACACCTTGGGAAAAGATTATTTTTGTAAAAGATATTTTTATTAATAAAACTAATCAATATAATTATAAAATTAGGCTTTCATAATACTATTTTTTAAAAGGTTTTCGAAGATGGGCTTTTAAAAGGTTATTTAAAAACGTTTTAGAAAATGGGCTTTTATAAAATTATTTATAAAAAGGGTGTTCGGAAATGGGTTAATAAAAAGAGGTTATAAAATAGTTTGGGCTTAAAACATTTTATTTTAGACTCGTTCTTTATTCTTTCCTCGATCCGGACCAATTGGAGCAGGGTATTGGTCATCATAGGGTACTAAATGGGGAGACACGATTATGTGTCTACAACTACCCAAAGAGTAATTTTTTTGAACCACCTCTTGGGGTTTCCTGCAGTTATTAAACCTCTCTTTGCAAGTCAATAACCTTTGAAGACACAATTTGCGCAATGAAGCAACAACAACCTGGAATTGCTTGGTGAGTATTTGATCATATGGATGTAATCTCACTATGAGAATACAACATCTTAAAAGCAAAAGCACTTCTTCTCCTGTATCCTTCCTATCAACACGCGTTATTGGCAACCCAACATCACGATCCACTGATGCATCATCTGAGCATCATCTGAGCAACACAGTAACCTTTCATGAGGCTCTTTAAACACGATAGCAGAAAGAGTAATTGAATTCTAAACTCACAGAACTCACATCCAATATACTCACAGTACCGAAATCAATCATACAAAACCTCAATGTTACATCAACATACACCACAAATTGAGGCAAAACTACTCCTACCAATCAAAATCAACACCAATATTAATATAAACACAGACATTCAACAAATCAGGCTCAAGTTCACATCCTCGATAAACAGACTTTGCATCCAAAACTCTCACAATTACAAAATTAAACCTTCATAATTCACATAAAACCTCAATTTCGCACTAGAAACATCGAAAATATATATAAATATACAAATCGGAAGCGCAAAATTCAAAAATCGCAGTAAAACCTACTCAACAACAACGCCAAAAATCACAATTACATCTCCGAAAAAAGAATTAAAAGATATACAAATTCAATGTTCGTAAAATTAGCTTACAGTGTTGCTGAGATCAATGATAACGGAAAGTTCTTGATGCGCCAACTTCAAATTCTCGATCATTCCTTGCCATGTAGACGGCGCAGATGCTTCCTTCGCCTTCTTCTGCTTCTTGGAATCTCTCTCCAAAGCCCAAGCGAAGTCGATTCTGCGAATCAAGTTCACTGTTTTTTCTTCGTATTCGATTTCGCTGCCATTTTTCACAATCACAAATCAAAATCACCAGAAAATTTATAGATGAAATGCTGGTTACAGATTCACCTGCCACCGTGAGAGAAGGAGAAGAGGATGTTGGTTGTGTCTGTCACTCCATCATCAAGGAGTCGTGGCGGTCGTCCGCCGTGACGTCGTCTGCTCTCGCATTAGGGTTTTGAGTTGGGTCTTGGGAAGAGGACGATGTGTGAATGAGAGATACGAGAGTGACGAGGGAATTGGGATGGGTTTTGGTTTGCTGGTTGTTTCCGTCACAACCCTGGGAACCGGAGAGGGGACCCACCATGAATGGAAGAGAGAAGATGGAAGGAGAGAGACTGAAAGAGATAGAGAGAGGGGTTCAAGTTCAACGAAGGAATTGGAGATGGAAGGAGAGTAAATGCGGGTGCAAGACTTGGAGGGAGGGAGTTTTGGGGCCCAATAGAATACTCAAGTGCTCCGTTTTTCAGCCCAATCGGAGCACTTGAGATCCATTTTTATTTTCAAAAAAGAAACGAAGACCATGTGCTCCGTTTTCAAGCTCAACCCAAGCACTTGATAAGTAGCACAAGCATTTTCTTCCACTAGTGTTACATACCTCCTTATCATGTGCAGTCTCCATGGTGTGAAGCTGTTTTTATTTCTTCTTTTTCTCTCTTTTCATTATCAAATTTCTCCCAAACTTCTTTTTTTGCAAATCTTATCCACCTTGATGATATGTATTTCTCTGGTATTTTTTGGACAGAATGCAAGTGTAGAACTCTTATGGCATGAAAGCACAACCAACCTGATTCTTCAAAATTTCTGCATCCACACTCAATTGTCTTCTCTGGGTAATTGAAGGAGACGTGTTGAGAAGAACCATCAATGCCATTGAGGAAAACTCTGTATGTCAGAATGCTCCCTTGTGTACCAACTAATTCAATTGCATTTGCCATTGCATGTTTGAATTCTTCCTCTAACTGTAAAGCAGCATGTTTTAATAGTGGACTCATGCAGAGATCTGATTTTGGTATTCCCTTTGTACAATTAAAATCATCCCTTTCTTCCTGTCTTCTCCACCTTCTTACTGTTTCTTGAATATTGAAAAGAAGTCAGTCAAGCTAGTGGTTTTGCTTGCCTTAAACCCAGCAGCATGATTTGTGCTTTCACTTCTCTGTGAAGATAGTATTCCAGCAGAGAAGAAGTCTTTGCTAAATGTTGTACACCATTTTTGTTTCAAACTATACAATCTCTGGAACCAACCATCATCTTCTAGTTTGTATTTTTTGGTCATTGTGCTCCAAGTTTGTTCAAATTCTGTCTTTGTAATGCAACCACTTAGACACTTGTGAAAAATGTTCTTGAAGTCCCTATCTGCATTCATCAATCCAAATCGTTGATTTGCATTTTGACTCAAATGCCATAAACATAGCCTGGGTCTTGAGATTGGGAAGCCTGTCAATGAGTTCATATAGTTAGTTTTTCAAATAATATCTATTGCTCCTGCAATAGTATATAACAGAAGTTGTAGAAATTCATATAAACATCAGTACCTTTTTTATTGCTCCTGCAATTGCAGCATCTTGGTCGCTGAATATAGTTATTGGACATTTACCTCTCATTGACTTTTTGAATGTTTCAAAAACCCATTCAAATGATGGTATTGTCTCATCCGCAAGAAACGCACATGCAAACATTGTGTTTTTCCAATGGTTATTAATTCCTACAAATGGTGCAAAATGTGATTATACTTGTTTGTCCTATATGTAGTATCAAAAACCATAACATCTCCAAAGATTGTGTAGTCCTCAAGCATCATAGAGTCTCTCCAAAACAAGCAGCAAACCTTTCCTTCATCATTCAATCTTACTCTAAAGAAGAAGTTACTATCTGTTCGCATCTTCTCATAAAGATTATCAACAACATTTTGTGAATCCTTTCCCTCAATTGGTTTTATTTTGAGTCTATAGTAGCAGTTGAAGTGGTCCTTCATGGAATGCCCCAGTACATCTTCACCACCAGCTTCTGTACTCATGTATCTGAATGAATCTATTGGTCTCAGTCCACCCTCTTGCATAGCTTGTATGGTTTGTTGCTTTAGATCACTCATTTGACGCTCAGATCTATGAAGGTAATTTAGTGGTTGTGTTGTAAGTGGATGATTGTGTTTTATACATGCTGCACAATCTCATAGTGTCCTTCAGGGTTCATCCTTGCTCTAATTAGAGCAGAACATTCAGTTCTTGTGATCATAACTCTTCTTGTCCTCTGCTTCATTAAGGTGTTCCCTTGTTTTGAATTGCTGTCTTGTATCATTATATCTGTATTATTCTCTCCCTGTTTTTTGGTATTCCTTTTCCCTTGAGCAGAGCAGACATAGTACTTTTGATGCACCACTGATGTCCCTTCTTTTAACCTGTTTTTGGATTTTCTAACACTGAACCCTACTATAGCAGCATGCTGACAATATAGCTCATGTATATCATCCAAAGTTGGTCTTACTTGACCAAGTAAAACTCCTCCAATCTCATGTTTATTCAATGATTGTTCAGTTGAACCTGTTATAAAATATTAAGATATTTTTATCACTTTTGCAATAGTGTATCTTTTTATGATATAGTGTATTTATGTGTGATATAGTATATGTATTTGTGTACTCTAATGCGTTTACGTACGTAATCTATGCTAGTGTTTCTATCTGATATAGTGTATCAATTTATGATATAGTGTATGGGTGTGTGATATATTGTATTTGTGAACTATAGTCCATTTTTGTGTTTCATAGTACGCAATGTTTTTTTTATTCTATAGTGTCTTTCTGTGTGGTATAGTGTAACTATTTATGATATAGTGTATTTATGTGTGATATGGTATAAGTATGTGTATTATGCGTTTTCGTACGTAATATTTTCTATATATGCTAGTGTGTTTCTGTCTAATATAGTGTATCTATTTATGATATAGTGTATTAATTTATGATATAGTGTATGTGTGATAGTGTATCTATTTATGATATAGTGTATGTATGTGTGATATAGTGTATTTATTTATGATATAGTGTATGTATGTGTGATGGTATATGCGTTTTCGTAATATTTTCTATATATATACTACGGTTTTTTCACCATATACCCCTGACAAATTTTTTTTTGCACCATATACCCTTTCAACTTTCCAAATTCACCATATACCTTCCACTTTTCAAAAAATACATCAAACTACCCTTTTGACTAACGGTGTTAGACTTCCGTTAGTCATTAGTCCCTAATCCTCCCATAACCCTAATTAACTAACCTAAATCTAACCCTAACCCTAACCCTCACCCTAACTCTTAATCTAATACCTAACCCTAACCACCCCTCCCCCCACCCCTTACCCTTTCCCCCACCGCACCACCACCCCACCACCCCCGAAGCCCCCTCCCCCGTAGCCCCCTCCCCGCTGAATCGCGCCCACCAACCCGACACCAGCCGAAGCCCCCTCCCCCCTCCCTCCTCCCCGGTTGCCCCCCCCCCGCTGAGATCGCGCCCACCAACCCGACACCGTACCGGGCCGGCGAGTTTCCCTCTTTCTCGACCACCGTCCCCACCCACCAACCCGACACCCGCCGCAACGCCACACCACGTCTCCCCTCCTCACATCACCTCCGCCACGCCAAGCTTCCAACTCCCAAACTTCTCTGTCTTCTTATTTCTTTTCCTTTATTGCGCGATTTAGCGGGGGAAGGGGGTGGCGCGATTTAGCGGGGGAAGGGGAGGGGGGAGGGTGGCGCGATTCAGGCAGGGAAGGGGAGGGGGGCTACGGGGCCGAGGGGGCGATAGTTGCGGGGAGGGGGAAGGGAGGGGGGCGCGGAATGAGGGGGCGGCAGCCATGGGGGGGGGGGAATGGGAGGGGGAATGCGGGGAGGGTGGCAGGGGGCGTGGGGGAGGGGGGGGGGGGAATGGGGGTGGTAGGGAGGTGGGTTGTTGGGGGTGGTGGTGCAGGTGGAGGGAAAGGGTAAGGGGTGGGGGAGGGGTGGTTAGGGTTAGGGTTAGGGTTAGGGTTAGGTGTTAGATTAGGTGTTAGAGTTAAGGTTAGGGGTAGATTTAGGTTACTTAAGTAGGGTTAGAGGGGGATTTAGGGGTTAATGACTAACGGAGTTTAACGCCGTTAGTCATTAAGGGTAAGTCGATGTATTTTTTGAAAGGTGGGGGGTATATGGTGAATTTCAAAAGTTGAAAGGGTATATGGTGCAAAAAAAATTTGTGAGGGGTATATGGTGAAAAAACCGTATATACTATAGTGTGTTTCTGTCTGATATAGTGTATCAATTTATGATATAGTGTATTTTGTATACTATTCTGCGTTATTGTGTTCCATTGTGTACGTAATATTTTTTTAATATTCTATAGTGTCTTTCTGTGTGATATAGTGTATCTATTTATGATATAGTTAATATAAAATGTAGTTTATATATGAATGATATAGTGTGTTTTATTAAACTTACCTGGAATGACAGCTAAATTAGATTCATCAGTTGATACTACAGCATATTGCTCGTCAACTTGATTTTCGAGCTCACCATGAAACAGCTCCACATTTTCTACAGAAAATCATAGTGTTACTGCTTTGCTTAATCAAACGAATGAAAATTTTGATTTCGATGTTGTTACCTTCAAAACTTGGTGTATTATTGAGATCTATTACGATTGGATCTTGATGCTCATTTTGGATTGAATTATGATGGTGTTCGTCGTCGAGTGCTTCAATGCTCCGATTTAAGTCGTCTATATTACATGCTACAATACTTTGATTGAGATCTATTTGCTCAATTAAACTCGAATTTTCCATGAATTTCTCGCAGTTGTTCAATTGAACAGGATATTGTTGAAAAATAAATTTCGAATCAATATAGTGTTACAATTATTGAATCAAATAAGAATAATAATTTAATTCTGAAAGAGATGTACGTAAATTTATATTTTGTATGAAATTGAGAAATAATTTGAATGAAGAGAGAGAATAATTTGCAGAAATTTTAGAGCGAGAGAATCTTTGGTTTTTTGGAAATATTGAAGAGAGAGAAAATCGCGGATTTTGGAAAGTGGGAGTGACTAGTTTGTAGCGGGTCACGTGCCTGGGCCTGGTCCACAGTATTTTTAATGTAAACCTGGTCCATGCAAGACGGATTGCCAACCTAGTATGTGCGAAGATTTAGAACGACTCCAATTTAGAATGATAATTTTATGGAAAAATTGACAACAAAGGTCTCAACTTTGGGTGATAATTTTTAAAAGGTCTGAACTATTGATTAACCTGTGTAAGTCCCAACTTTAGGGGGTCTTAACTTTTAGAGGGCCTCGGTGACTTAAAACTGACAATTTTTTTAAAAAATCTCACCTAGTTCCTACATCCCTCCCTCAATTAACCCTTTTGGTGTGACCCAAGTTTTACAAGTGATGACCTATTAAGCCAGTTTCAATTCACTAAGGCCTGCTAAAAGTTAAGACCCCCTAAAGTTGGGACCTACACAGGTTAATCAATAGTTCAGACCTTTTAAAAATTATCACCCAAAGTTTAGACCTTTGTTGTCAATTTGTTTTTATAGAGGTTATATAATGTATCATGTTGGTAGGTTCATTGGTTAACTATATTATTATAGGGGAAACTAAATTATATTGTTTCAACATATTTATTTCTTTGTTTACGACATCAATATCTCAATAGGAACTTCTTATATACCGATACTCTTAACTTTTTCATGGGGATAGGTTTCACTTTTCCACAAAAAATGAAGGAAAAAGCTTACTTCTTCAAAGTTAGAACTAAAACTTGGTAACTTTTGGGAAACCACATTACCTTCTTTTTTTGACATGGAAAAATAATATTATTTACAATAGGTTTATTAAGGAACCTATAATATATACAATTTTATTTATACTTCTTAATTTAAATAAAAGTTTCATTTGTGAGCCTATTGTAATTGCTTTGTTAGCAAATATATTTGATGTCAAATGACTATCGAACTAAGGAATAATCAATGAACCTCAAATGATGCTTCATTTATTGTCGTTAGCATAATAGACAATAATTTGTAATTTTCAGCAGACAATAATGTTTCATTCGTATACGTATTTCATTTTGATCAATTCTAATAAGTAGAATGCTTTTGGATGCACCATATAATTTGTCATATGTGTGATGTGTCCCACATACAAAACATATGCACTTAGCTTCAGGCCCATCCCGTAGCTCAAGTTGGTAATTTCGTGTTTAAATTAGTTTGTAAGTAGGGTTTATTTTTTAGGGTTTTTTATTTTTTCGAATTATTGGAATCAGGGTTTTTGAATTTTTCGAATTACTGGAATTAGGGTGATTGGCCGTTATCCTACTACTTGTTGTTAGGGTTTTCATGTGATGTTAGTTGTTTGTAGTCATTTCTATGTTGAACTTGAATTGATTATTCCTATTATTTTGTGGTTCTGATTGTAAAGGATCGATTGTTTCGTTGAATTGGGTAATGTATATATTGTTTTTTATCATTAGTAAGTTTGAAGTAAATTATGTTGTTTGTGAGGTGTATTTAATTCGTATTATCTGGTTTTCTGATGTGGGTTTTTCCGGGGTTTGCTCTAAATTGCTGCATTTTTCTTGCCTGAAATTGCTCTAAATTGTTGCATTTTTCATCCCAAGCACTTTAGAACCGAGAGAGCAGAAAATTTCCTTCTCATAAGTTGTTGTAAACCTTTGTGCAGCTACTAATTTCACCATGTGTATGGTATTGGTTGGTTATTACTTGTTAGTTTTTTGTAGTATAGTTTATGGGTATTAATTGTCCTGACATCTGAGTATAACATTTGGGCTACTGTATTGATTTTTATTAGAAAATAATTAGTTATCATTGACCTTGACAGGCTTCTCTTGAAAGGGCTACGAATTCGAAACATTCAGTGGATGAGGATAAGGAGGAAATAGATGCCACAGATCCAAGTCTAAAGTCAAATAATCTAGTCTTTGTTGCTTCTCATACTAGCCAACTAGCTCTTTCTACAACCGTTGCTGCTGGTAAGGTATCAGATACAGCTAACTCAGGTGTAGATATTGAGAAAAAGATCCGAGCTCTGAAAGAGGTACCATTCCCATCGGTTGATTTAATTGAATATAGAGAGTGTGAAAGCTTTGGTAAATCAGCTCAAGGCAATTAAGTTTAATATTGTTTGCTTCCCCATTACAAACTACATTGCAGCAGCTTATATACAAGTGTAGTGTTATATCCATTACCCTAGAATGAGAAACCTTAACTAATCTAGGCTGTACATGTGTCCTAAGCAAATAAACAAAAATAACAGCTTTACACATAACAACTATAAACATATTTGCTCATGTGATGTGCATGTGGAGGTGAAAATAACACAAAATTGCATTGTTTTGATGGTGCTCCTTTACACTCCCCCTTAAAATAGGAGTGAAAAGATCCATGAACTCCCATTTTGCCCAAGAGATGATGATGTTGCCATATAGGCAGTGGCTTTAATTTGTAAGAACATTTGCCACCTACTGTTTTGAAGAAACATAGGAGGTCTGAATAAGTTTTTGATTTACCTTCTCCCGGATAAAGTGACAATCCACTTCAATGTGCTTGGTGCGTTCGTGATAAACAGGGTTGGCAACTATGGAAATCGTTGCTTGGTTATCACATTTGAGTGTTGCAGGGCCAAGTTGTTTGAGGCCAAGATCTTTGAGAAGAGAAAGGAGCCAGGTGATCTCACATGTTGTCATGGCCATGGCTCTATATTCTGCTTCTGCAGAAGACTTAGAAACCACACTTTGCTTTTTTAGATTTCCAAGATATGGGGGAAGAACCCAAGAGAATATAATAGCCAGTGGTACTTCTTCTGGTGAAGGGACAGGATGCCCTGTCGGAATCACAATATGCTGTGAGAGTGGATGCTGAGGAACTTGCAAGGAGAATGCCTTGATTTGGAGATGAATTAAGATATCTCAATACTCTTTTAGTTGCCTGCATATGAACAGAAGTGGGACTCTCCATAAATTGACTAAGCAGCTGTACATAGAAGGCTATGTCTGGCCTAGTATGAGAGAGATAGATAAGTTTGACAATCAATCTTCCGTAGAGAGATGGATTAGAGAGAGGGGTGCCTTTGTGAGGATCCAATTTGATGTGAGAATCTAAAGGAACCCTGACTGGTTTTTGTTTGTCTCCCCCAAATTCTTTAATCATGTCCAGTGCATATTTCCTTTGAGATATAAATATGCCTTGGTCACTTCTGTCAATTTCCAAGCCAAGAAAGTACATGAGCTCACCAAGGTCCTTCATGTGAAACTGAGTGCTTAGAAGATGTTTGACTTTTTCAATTTCCATTAGACAACTGCTGGTGAGTAGCATGTCATCTACATAAATAAGCACAGTAGTGAAACTGGTTGTTATGCTTTTGGTGAAAAGGGTGTGATCTGAGTGACTTTGGACAAAACCAAAGGTAAGCAGAGCTTGAGATAACTTAGCAAACCACTCCCTTGGTGCTTGTTTAAGCCCATAAAGAGCCTTTTTGAGTTTTAGAACCTTGTTGGAAGTGTTATTGTGCTGAGTTACTGACCCACAAGATATTCTGCTGCCTAAACTTGTATAACCAGGTGGTATGCTCATATAAACTTCTTCATGAAGATCACCATGAAGAAACGCATTGTTGACATCCATCTGGCAGGTATGCCAGTCGTACATAGCAAAGAATGACTAAGAGAGCTCTCACGGTTGCCATTTTAGCAACGGGGGCAAAGGTTTCATTGAAATCAATTCCTGGTTTTTGTCTGCAACCTTGGATTACAAATCTTGCCTTGTTTCTTTCCACACTACCATCTGAGTTATACTTGACCTTGTAGATCCATTTACACCCAATAGCTCTCTTCTTTGATGGCAAATCAGTAATATCCCATGTATTATTTGTTTCTAGTGCATCCAACTCCTTGTTCATAGCATCCATCCAGCTAGGTTGTTGAGCTGCTTCATAGAATAAGTCAGGTGTTTTAGTGGTATCAATGTTGGTCACTAGGTTGGCAAAGGCGAGGTTAACTGAAACATCTCTCACTTGTGATATGATTTTAGAGTTAGATGATTGAGGAAGAGATGTGTGAGGTGTATGGTAATCTTGAAGCCAAGTAGGAGGTCTGGTGTCTCTGGTAGATTTTCTCACAGTTGTGGGTTGAGGTGCATTGGTAGGTGGTGATGCTGGAGGTGTTGGAGATTGAGGTGTAGTTAGGGAAGATATAGGATCAACAAGCTCACTAGTGTTTTCATGGCTACAGGTTTCAAGATCTGGGTGTATGATGTAAGTAGGTTCATCAGGAGGGATTAAAGGTGCTGGAATGGGATTCATAAGATGTGTGAGACTCTTTTTGTGGTAAGGGAAGATGTGTTCATAAAACACAACATCTCTGGAGATGAACACTTGTTTTGTTTCAAGGTGAAGCAGCTTGTAACCTTTTGTGTGGGGTGGATATCCTATAAATATGCAGGGAACACCTCTAGGATGAAACTTGTATTTCACCCTTTCAGGATTGTAGGCTAAAACCAGGCTTTTAAAAGCTTTCAGATTGTTATAGTCAGGCACTTTGCCAAACAATTTTTCACGAGGTGTTTTCCAGTTAAGCACAGAAGATGGAAGTATGTTGATTATGTATGAAGCTATCAATACACTGTCTCCCAATAGGCTAAGGGAAGTCCTGCTTGAAATATGAGAGCTCTGCTTATCTCCAAAATATGTTTGTGCTTTCTTTCAACTTTGCCATTTTGCTGTGGTCTGTCAACACAACTGGTTTGATGAATTATTCCTTCTTGAGTGAAAAAGGATTTGCAAGGATCTCCAATGAACTCAAGTGCACTGTCAGATCTTACAATTTGCACTTTGGCATTGAATTGAGTTTTGACCTGCATACAAAATTGTTGCAAAATATCTACAGATTGAGATTTTAGTTTCTGTAAGAACACCCATGTGGCTCTTGTAAACTCATCAACTATTGTAAGTAAATATCTATGATTTCCTCTTGTTTGCACCTTGTATGGCCCCCATATGTCAATATGAATTAGGGAAAAGGGAGCTTGAACAGTGGTTGTGCTATGTGGAAATGGTTGTTTAGTTAGTTTGGCCATAGGACAGATTAAACAAGTTTGATGATCATGATTTGAGAGTCTATCACCAATGTCGTGAATGTGTTTCAGTTTGTTGTATGGAGCATGGCCTAGCCTAATATGCCATAAAGAGTAATCAAAAGAGCTAGTTTTCATTGCAAACGATCGATTACACTTCACTTTAGTTTCATCAAAACAGGAGTTTACATCAGGTTTACAAGTCAGAGAGTTCACACAAGCCTTAGGAGTACTACAAAAATTAAGTAAGTTGGAAATAGCTAAGGTGTTTTTGGTGTAGGTTGAAGCTGGTTCTTTGTGCTTGACATCATCAGTCAGGACAAGGTTGGCTGTAAATTTTGAGTGAAGAAGATCTACTGGCTTGTTGAGGAGGTGATACAAGCCACTGTAAGCTCTCCCGATTCCCTTAATTATCTGGGTTGTGCAATCCTGTATAACAGAAAAGTTTGCATGAAAAACCACTTTACATTTACTATCTTTTGTCAATTTCTCAACATATAGTAAGTTTTGTTTGAACTCGGGAACAAACAAGACATTCTTCAACATAATGCCAATTTGTAACTTTACACAGCCAATTTGACTCACATAGGTAACCTTCCCATTTGGCAAATTAACTTTAGGTTTATTGTGAGCATCTTTTACATCAAACATGTTATTTAGATTAGCACACATATGGTCCGAGGCTCCTGAATCAATGATCCAGTCCTCCAAGGAGCTAGAAGCATAGTGGCATGAAACCATACCTGCATAACTTGAGTCCAATTCATCATCAGTTTCCAGTTGGTGAGCAATCAGAGTAATGGTCGTAGAGGGATCAGCGTTGAGTTTTCCTTGAGTTAAGTGAACGTTTGCAGTAGTTTTCAACTCATGGTCTTGCTGATGTGCAAGGAATCTGTTGCCCTCATTTTGATAACTCCCTCTTCCTTTGTTTCCTCCTCTATGTCCAGAGTTATAATAGTCTCCTTTTCCTTCTCTTTGATATCTTGTGTATCCAGAGTTAGGCTTGCCTCTTCCCTGACCAGAGGTTTTAGGTGGAAACCCAGCAACATACCAACATTGTTGTTTTAAATAACCTGTTTTTCCACAAAAGGTACAAGTGACAGAGTTCTCCCCCTGGGTGAATAGAGCAGATGTCTCCACATCTCCCTTTTCTCCTTCAAGAATTTCATGTTGAGATTCTTCTTGCTGCATCATTGATACAGCGATGTCTACACTAGGCAGCGGACTCAACAACAAAATGTGACTCCTTTGAGTCTTGTAATCCAAATCCAAACCATTAAGAAACTGAAATAGCTTCAGTTCTTCTTTTTGTTTTTCAACAGCTTCAATGTATTCTTTAATTTCAGAAGTGACTTGAGTTAAGGGAGGATAATCATTCTTACTTTCTAGTTCCTCCCAAAGAGACCTCATGTTAGTGTAATATTCATTTATAGATTTTCCATTTTGTTTCAAGTCAAAAATACTTTTGTTTAATCTGTATTTTCTAGAGCCATTGCTAACAGATGATCTTTGACTCAAGTTTTTCCAAATGGATTTAGCAGATTGAAGATACATAACTGACCTTTTCACAGTTTCACTTACATTGTTGAGAATCCAAGAGATGACGAGATTGTTACAGGTGTCCCATGCCTCATTTTTCAGATTATCATCCCCTGGTTTTTTTATTACTCTGGTTACAAAACCAAGTTTTCTTTTGGTTTGAAGAGAGATTTCCATCTGTCTTCTCCATGGTCTGTAGTTAACTGGTCCACTGAGCTGGGTTTCCAGTTTGATGATATTCGGACCATCAGATGGATATATGTAAAGGGGGTCACCCATTTCAATAGCTTTGCTATTGTTCTTGTTTTCTCCCGCAACTGCTCCTGCCATGATTTACTTGATAAAAAAAAAGGAAGCTTTTGTAAAAGGTTTAGAAAAAAATCAAAGATATGATCTTTGATAAAAATGGGGCAAAGATTTTTACTCTATAAGCTTTGGTTTTCGAAAAAAAAATGGAGCTTTGCTTTTCACATTCTCATGGCTCTGGTACCATGTTGATTTAATTGAATATAGAGAGTGTGAAAGCTTTGGTAAATCAGCTCAAGGAGGCTGAGTTTAATATTGTTTGCTTCCCCATTACAAACTACATTGCAGCAGCTTATATACAAGTGTAGTGTTCTATCCATTACCCTAGAATGAGAAACCTTAACTAATCTAGGCTGTACATGTGTCCTAAGCAAATAAACAAAAATAACAGTTGTACACATAACAACTATAAACAAATTAGCTCATGTGATGTGCACGTGGAAGTGAAAATAACACAAAATTGCATTGTTTTGATGGTGCTCCTTTACACCATCTTTGGAACTTTTTTTACTGCAGAAAATGAATATGGTTGCTGTTTGGTTGTTTAGCAATGAATAAAACTAATCTCTGCCCTCTCAGCAAGTATTGAGAAAAAATAATTCAAGGTTTCTCCTAAGCCGTTACCTCATGCATATTAATGTAGATCTCAATCCTTCTCTAAGCGATCTCTGATGTGTGAGAATGCCGTGAAAGCCTTTATTAAAGGTTTGTTCGTTTGTTAAAACCTAAAAAATTATGTTGCCTTCTAAGTGTTTATTTTAATGTCGATGAGAATTTATCTATTTCTGTCCGCTTTTTGATGGTTTATTGTGAAAATTTTGTTACCTTCTAAGCGTTTGAGTTAATCTGTTAATGTCAATGAGAATTTCTCTATTTCTGTCCATTTTTTGATGGTTTATTGTGAAAATTTTGTTGCCTTCTATGTGTTTGATTGAATTTCAGTGAGAATATTCTCTTTTGTTCCACTATTTGATGGTTTGATATGAAAATTATACAGTGTGGAAGGTGATGGAAATGTGTTACCAAATACTTGTGGAGGAAAAGAGAGTTACTCAGTGAGAACTTTACTATAACCTGCTCTGTACTTCTTCTGAATACTTTAGCTCACAAACACAGGTCAATAAGACTGTTCAAGGTCAATTTCACTCTATCACTTTGGTTTTCTTGATTTACATTTTCTCTTTATTACTTCTAGTAGCACTTTATGTTCAACGGCCATTTTTTCGGAGATATTTAAGAAATTGCAAACTCAAAAGAAGTTTTTGTTATTGAGATGTTGGATTATGGATATTCCCTCATTTCCAAAATATAAGTTCTGTAGCCGATTTTTTTGGATTAAAATTTGAGACATTCTGAAAATTGATGTTACTGGTCATATTGTAATATCAATACATTATGTATTGTGAATGCCACTTTACGAACCGATGCAAATTCAACTAAATATAAAACATAGATAAATATTGGCTAAATTTTACTTCTTATTTTGGTATTAATGTTCGTTAAAATCACTTGTAATTTGATTAGAAGGACTTCCATCTCTAAAAGGTTCAAATCTTAGGCTTCTAAAAAATAAAAAAATATTCCTAGGGTCCTTTTTCTCTAGCAGAGTTGAGCTAATCAGTAACTAACTCAGTAGGTTGATGTTTGCTATATGGTTGCAGATTTGGTTGCATTGCTTCATTGTAGCCGGTTTAGCCTTGGGATCATGGCTTCTACAAGAGGGGTTATTGCTGGCCGGCTACTGCTACAGGTACCATACGTCTCTTTCTTTCTATTCTCCCGCTAAATACTAGTTGACTTGTTGTACCTATGTTACTCAAACTTGGGGATATGATTTGGTTCAGTTTTGGATATGAGGGTCCGACATCAAGGAACTTAGCTAATTTGAAGTATCTAAGTGTCTATATAGATACTGTTACAACGAATTTTGAAGAGTCCCAATGACTTAGGTTAACAATTTAGAATTTTAGATTAACAATAGCTAGAGATGCCTGAGTTGTGGGGTATCTTCTTTTACCAAATGACCCTATAGAAAGACGATATAGCACCAACTGTTTTATTCGTTAAACATTTGAACAGAAGCTTATAGAGCTTTGAAGAGGTTACTACCTCTCTCTGCAACTTTTGGATTTGTGCTTTGCGAGTATCACTGGTTATTAAGTAGGTTATGTGTAGAATTATAATGAACTTGCTCATGTGTTGCATGTATCATATACGGTGCCATCTGGAAAAGGAGCCAAATAAAGAGATAGTAGACTGTTCAATTTGCAGGTCATTTTGCTCCATCGTTTTCTAGATTACATATCAGATGATGAGTAGTAGTTTATTGCAATGCCATATCGTTTTAAGATCACATTTCATGTACTCCATCACCTTTCATGTACTCCATCACCTTCACTTCAGTATGTCCGCGTTACGGATTACTATTATCACGAAGCATTTGGCAAATTTACTCCATTGGAAGCTGCTTGTAAACAACTTTCTGTAAGAACTATAAAATAAAGTAGATGGACCTCTAAGTTAGCAACCTAGGACATTGAGGGAAAATTGCATGTCTCCTTTGTTATGAAGTTTCTATTTTTCTTGGGTTACTTCAGTATGAAATGCCTCTGGATATATAATTCTGAAATGCTGTTTGCTTCATTATTATCAGAATTCAGCTAGTAGTGTTGTAGAAGATGCAAGTGCGATGGGTTCATCTGGTTCATCATCTGCACTGGCTTCTTCAAGTTCTCGGACAACTGCATCTTCTACGTCTAATATGAGTCCAGTGGCAAAATCAGTTTCATTACACTCTGGGTCGCCTGCTGTTCCTATGATACATGGCTTGCCTGTGCAAGAATCTTCTAATACTACATCTATTTCGCTGTATTGTATTTGAAAAATGGAGATCTGATTTGTCCTGGTGCAATTAGGCTGCCTCGTCCGAAATATCCTAACTGCCTCATCCTCTCCTAGTTTGGAATGCCAGCAACGCATTTTTGTCTTCAGTAATTTCTTTCTCCTCTCCTAGTTTGGAACTGTAAATGCAATTTCTGTTTACTTTTTTAGGATTTCGTTTGATTTCTTTGATTGTTTGTTTGTCTATGATGATTTCGTGTGGTTTTATTTGTTGAGTTCTTGTGATTTTTAGGCGTTTCTTGGATCTAATTTGATGGGAAGCTCCAACATCCGTGGAAAATCCCTGTATTGTAGTTGGAACTCGCATCTATGAAGCCAAGGTTTATATTTTACTCTTTCTTCGTGATTTACACCTATTTTTTCGTCTTCTTTTTTTTGGCTGAAATTAGTGTTTGTGATTCACTTATGTGCTAAATTGGAGATGTAGAATGAAAGAGTTTGGTGTGTTTGTTTTGATTGATTCTTGAGAAAGGGGAATTTTGAGAAATTGGAATGTATTCTGGATTAGGTTAGATGAGTGACATTGATATTATGTATGTTGAGGTTTCTTAACCGTATTACGGATTCAGTCTTATCTTTTCCTTTAATTTTATAGTTTATGATTGATTTCGCTCTTTGCATGATCATTAATGTAATTTCTTTGGTTTATTATCAATTAGTCGTAATACATGATGAAAATGAGTCGAATCCAATTGAATTAATTTGATGATACTTATGAGTTATGAGTGTGGGTGAGAATTCTTATTCAGAGTGTTTTGCTTTGGTTTTTCTTATGGTGCTCCTTCTATACTGCTTTCTGCTTTTCTCTGTTTTACTTTCTGTTGTGGAAAGTGTTATACAACTGTGTTTTATAACTAAGTTGTTGCTTCTCTCAATTTTCTGCTTTCTTGCACTTCTGTAGAGAATTTATCCCCCCACTTACTGGCTGATATTGCAAAAATCTTATATATTCCGTTAATTTACTTCTATTAAACTGACCACAGGCGGATCTGCTGAGGAGAGGTTGTTTATTAAACGAGATAAAACCATATGTTGTTTGGTGGTACAAGAATATTGCAGCACACTCCAGATAAGGTAGTTCTTCTATCCTGTGTTATAGTTTTCATTATGTGCAAACTTTTGTCCTCTAATAGATGGTGTCGTATCAGTCTTTTCCTCTCAAAGCTCCTGATGGTGGTTGTCTAGCTGTTATATTCAATGAAAGTATATAAACTTCTAGTGAGAAATTGCATTTTATAATTAGTAGTTCTATTTTAAGTTATTATTCATAACCTTTGAAAGCTATGTTAAACATCTTTCCTTTAAATAATAGGTATGTACTCCATTGGATAGACTTCAACTTGATTTAAAGAGCTTATATTATTATTACATATATGCATTAAAGAAAGTCATGTGCTAAGTTTTAAAGGAGGAAATTTCCTGGTTTTAGTCATATACATTATACAGCTCTAAGTGCTTATCTTAGTCTCAAGCTTGCACTTTATAGGATTGTTGACTCTAGAGCTGGATCTTACTGTGATCTTTATCTTCTTTCTTTGTGAATGGATTTATGTGAAAAATTTAATTGGAAAGTCCTGTTTTCTTGATTCTTTTGTAATGCTGGAGTAATATTGAAAATTCCGATGTCAAATCATCAGGTATCATCTATGTATTGTGGGTGAGTGTCTGTTACCTTCTTTTCCTTGTTTAAATAAGATAATATGTGCATGAGCAAATTGTTCTAGAAAGGAGGTAGGATTGACTGAGAACAGTTAAGTACATGAGAAATTGATAAAACTACTAGCTCTTTTTAGGACTTGGGAGCTTACGTTTTGTCAAGCCACCAATAACAAACTTTAATTTCCCTAAGTGATTTTAAAAATGTTTATTGTTTATTTGTTACATAGTTGTAGATTGTTCCATAATTCTTTTTCTACATATAGAGAAAAATTATATGAATAAAGAATTCACTAAACAGGAAGACCCCTCCTGAACTCTAGAAAGAAGTAATGGAGTAGCTTATCATGATTATATGAGATTCTGCTCTTTTCTTGTCTTCTCACATATAGGCTCTCCACATTTAATTTGACAAGTAAATGAGATTTACTTACGTAAGTTGGATAAGAGCAACCCAAAAATTAAGGTCAAATAAGCCCTCTTTAAGGCTAATATATCCAAGATGTGGACTGAGGCTTGGAGTGGATGGTACTGAAAATTTGTTTTTACAGGACATTACATAAATGCTGTTTACGTAGGGTGTCTGAAGATTATTCTCCCTGCTTGCGACTGTAAACTGTGACAAGTCTTATGTTATGGAATCTTTTTCTTAACAAATTGCTTCGGCTTAGCATTCTTGCATCTTGTAAATTTTATTTTGCTCTTGACAATCATGCTATGTGATGTTCTTTTTAAAATTCATTTTCAACACTTTGCTCCATCATAATTTGTATGCTTGGAATTAGGGGATTAGGAAAGACCATTCAAACAATTGCCTTCTTGGCTGCTGTATTTGGAAAAGATGGAGAATCCAGCAAGTCTACAGCTTCAGAGAGAAATTAGAAGGGTCCAGCATCAGTTCTAGAGAACTGGCAGAATGAATTCTCTAATTGGGCTAATTTTTGTTCATGTTTTGTTGGTGTATTTTAATTACAGTTGTTAATGTACACATGTGCTGAACTCGGAGTAATAGAAAAACCTGCAGTCTGCTGTGACAGCTAATTTTTTTTTTTAGATTTCCACTAGCTGATCCGGTTCTTTCTGGAAACCGGATCAGTTAGTTTGGTCTAAATTTTTTTTTTAAAATCAAACTTACATTTAACTGATGCGGTTTTGATGGAAAACCGGATCCGTTAATCTGATTAACTGATTCAGTTTTCCATCAAAACCAAATCGGTTAATAATTAACTGATCCGGTCTAGGAACGGATCATTTAATCATTGTGAACAGCTGCGGGCTCACCCGATTCGGACCAAAATCGGATCTGTAAGCCTGGTTTTGACCGGATCGGATGGACTTTTTTCACCTCACAAACTCACCACTCTTTTTGTGTTTTTATGCTTTAGAGACTATAATGAAATAAAGCAATAAAGATAGGCTCCCAAATCTCGGTTTGGAGAGGTTCTCTTGAAGTCGCGGTTCAAGATTTACACACGAGATCGCAGTCTAGTGCACTTTAGAGTTTACAACTCTATAACAAGTTCAAAGCTCACTATTTCATTCAAAAACAACACACAGTTACATATGAATACCTTAAGGGTATTTATAGGCTAAGTACAATAGCTAAAAGTCTTAAAATAACAAAGAAATAAGCTAAACTCCTAAACTAAGCAAGCTGAAACTGCCAGCTGGAGTTATGCTACAAAATGGGAGCTTCTTTGCCATTGGATGCTTGGAAACAAGTTGTAACCAGTAGGAAGCTTTCCTACACTTGAAGATTGTTCCAACCACTGAAAGAAATCATTTAAAATGCTGCAAAAACCTTCTGCCTAGATTAGACCCAAAGGGGGCTGCTCACACGCCAATCAGCCTTCTTTTGTGGCTCAGCAAATAGGAAGCTTTCCTAGCTAGGAAGGAAAGCTTGGGATTGGCTCAAACTAAGTAAGTAGCTTAAGCACCTCCATGACTCAGCTGGGAGCTTGTTTTCCTTTGCTTTACACGTCCAAAATACTTCCTAAACTAAGCAAATTACAACCGGTTTTACAAAACCGAAAATTACAAAAACTGATTTAGGAGCTAAGTAGGTAATAAACATAATTAGTGAAAGTAAATCATGTTTAGAACTAAACTAAAACTAATTTGCATCAAGCACCTCAAGCACACACCTCACCACCACCCATAGGCAGCTGCTTGCTTGACCTACTTAGCTTATTCTTCACTTTGTCATAATCAGTGAAATGACGTCTCAATTGGAAGGTTACTGCAACTTCGTTTCTTCATTAAATCTCACCAAATTTAATAGGATTAAAATTAAAGATGTTAACAATCCAACAAAAAAAGAATCACTGGAAAATGATTTATAGATTGCTCACAATAACCAAAACGATTTCGCTGCGCCAGAATCTCCGGATGAACGAGAACGTCTTCACTTCTCTTCTACTTTCGTGACAAATACGAGTATATTAGCACTAAATCAAACTAAGGTCTAACTTTGCTACTTAAACCTAATTAATTATTCATTACAAAACACAAGAACATCAAAATGCTAATTGATTTCATATCACATCTGCTTCTGCACTTTTGAATTTTGCTGACTGTCTCAATATAGCTCTAGCGCAACGTTGGCGCGTCAGACGCATTCGGGCACACGAAGTGCATCCGCAGATTTGTCCTGGTTTTATTATTTATCCAATCTTGAAAATATTCTTTTTATCCTCATTAAATATTATCGTTTAAAATCCGGAAATCGATTATCCTAAGCATAAAATCTGAATTATCATAATATCTTTTAATTTAAAAAATATTTATTAAAAATACAATTAATTATCAAGAAAAAAATATTGGGCTTTTTGAAAGTAGGCTTTAAAAATACAACTAATTATCATGAATAATTAATTGGGCTTTTAAAACTGGGCTTGGAATAATAAATAGACTTAAGTTCTTAATACGATTGTGGGCGTAGCTTTCATATTGTTCTTCCTTTGGACCGGACGAATTAAGACGACGATATGTTTCATTATTGGGTACTAAAATTGGGAGACACGATTATATGTCTACACTTTTGAAAGTGCATTTTTTCCCATGGTGAGTAACATTTACCCTTTTGGTGGTTTAAAATTCCCCTTTTGCTAATAATTATTCCATTTTTACTTTTACATTTACATTTTGATCATAAATTTTACATATATATATATATATATATATATATATATAAGGAAAAATTGTCAAAAATAAGTCAACCTTGGGTGGTTTGTTTAAAATGAGTCAGACTTTTGGTTACCTTAGGATAAGCAAAGCTTAGTGGGCTATTTCCTTTTAATGAGTTCAACAAGTAAACAACATGTTATTGTAAGTAAACTGTCCACGTGTCTTTTTCTGATTGGTTTAAATTGTAATTTTAAATATTAATTAAAAAAACACTCACTTCGCTTGCTTTTCTCACTCCTCTCCTCTCTTCTTCGTGGATCCCACTACTCCCCTTCCTCTTCCACCAGTCTCCCACCCTAACCAACACCCCGGAACTACCGAAATAGACCAACCCCAAACCGTCCCTTCCACACCCCAGACAGCAGCCCTCCGAAACACACCATTTTTTCATCGATCAACCGCCTCGCCTCTCACATTGTTATCGACACCGAGGAATACATATGGAGGTTGCGGCTTAGGAGAAGAGCGTCGTTTTTCAGTGAGAGGAGACAGAGAGTGAGGCGGCGAAGAGCTCAGTGAAGAAGCCATTGATGGAATCTGAGCTTTCTATCTCTAAAAAGAAAGGGGTTGTGGTGTTTCTCTCTTGCCTTCGTGTTTTTTCTTGTGGTGGCGGGGGATGGGGGTGGTGGAAGGGAAGCTGCGGGCTACTACCGTGGGTTTTAGTGGGTGGTGGTGGGGGCTAGGGTGGGGGGAGGGGTGTTGGGTTGTGGTGCGGAGGAGGGAGAAAGATACGCTAGAGTGGTGGTGGGGGATAAGGCCTAAGGTGTTGGGTAGGGTGGGGCTGGCATGTTAGGTTGTGGTGGAGGATACGGTGATATGGTGGTGGTGGAGTGATAGGGTTGGAGCCTGGAGGAGGTAGCAAATGAGTTTGGAGGAGTGACATCAGTTAAAAATAAAAATAAAAAAATATATTACCCATTGTTCAGGTTACTGGTCACCTGATCCTATTAAAAGCAAATACTCTTATAAGCTTTACTTATTCCAAGTTAATCAAAAGTCTGACTTATTTTTAAGCAGAGAGGCTGAAAGTTGGCTTTTTGACAATTTTTCCTATATATAAATACATCTTTTAATGTAGATTGTTATCAGGTTTGTCTCAATGTATATTTATTTTAAACTATCATTTTCCTTGAATTTTATAGGTAGATAGTTAGATTATCTTGATAAACATGAAGGGAAACTATTTGAAAACAGAGGAAGTAATCTATTGTTGCTTAAACTTCCTCTTCTTTTGTGTTTAAAGAAAAAAAAACATCTTAGGTAAAGTTGCTCGAGTATAATGAGGGCCTGTTTGCCAAAAAAAGTTGTTGTAATATATGTTACCTGGACTCGTCTAGGAGTGTCAGGTATGGGTACGGATCCGAGTGTCCGGTGTGGCACTTTCAAAAATCAACACATATAAAAATTTCTCTCTACTTGAGAGCGTCTCTCACTAAACGTGAGTCTCCTCCCCAAATCTTTCTCTTTTTACAGTTTCCATGCAAACTGACACACACATTCAAGAGTTTATTTCTTCCATCAGAAACAAACTTTTCGCCTAAGCCTATCCGTTTAGTTTTCTTGTACTGGTAATAGTGCATAATTCTTAGGTATGCAGTAGGGTTTCGTAGGTTTCCCTAGGTTTGCATTTGGGTTTCATGCAACGATAAGCCAATGAATGTTCACCATTTTTCACTTCTTTCAAAATTATCTCTCCTGCTTCTACAATGCATGCAAGTATTTAATATGCATTAAGATCCATTTTCTTTCAACATACTCTCTGTTGTCTTTCACTCTTCTCCTAGTCCGGTTAGTTTTCCATAAAGTCTTTCTTTCCTCCATAAATGCCTCAAGAAAGTGAATTTCGCAATTATCGCATGGGTGCATTAATTGACCCACCTCCAAATTTTTCAGCAATAAATTCTACAAATTGGAATTATGCTGTTTTGGGCCGTTTCTTTGGTCCACATCCTCCTTCACCAATTCTGGTTGAAGGTCTCATTAATACTCAAAGGCTCAAACGAGGCCACATTTCAGTTCAGAGAACTGGAGATTACTATATCATCACATGCACGAATCATGAGGATGTTGAGGCACTCATCCAACAGTATACATCCATAATAGATGGAAGAATCATAGCTTTCCGTCGCTGCCACTGGTCCACAGTTCCACAGAGCATGGATTTCAAATATGCAAGACTCCATGTGCGTGTTGCTGGTCTTCCTTTGGCGTATCTCTCAGAGACATGGGCCAGGAGAGCTTTGCACCATGTTAGATTTATAGAAGAGGTGGAAGAAGAAGTATCAGATCTATCTAGAGAACCGGAATTCCGCGCTAAAATGTTGATGGATCTGACAAAACCCCTAATTCCAGGTTGTTTTCTTCCTCTATATGACTCTCAGGTTATATGGGTCTATTTTAAGTATGAAGGAGTGTTTAGGTTTTGTAAAAAATGTGGTTGTGTTGGTCATTATACTAGATCTTGTAATCTGTCTGATCAGGAAGCTCATCTACGTATTCGTGTTAGAGTCGCAGCTCTCGAAACGCAAGATAGGCGGGTGTTGTATGGTCCCATGAACTTAGATTATTATACTAATGCTATTGAAGGCTTACCTGATAGGTTTAGGTATAGAAATACTCAAGTGAATTTATTTCAACCTATTGAAAGGGATGATGAATATCCTTTGCGTAGAAGGTCTCCTTCTTCTAGTGATGATAATTCAGGTAATCCAAGTTTCCCAACAGCCTATCCAAGTTCACCTGATGAATCCTTTTATTCTGGAGAGGAAGAATTTATCAATGAAGTGGATTCTGGGTCCACAGAGGGTACAAGGCATCAGAATGGGAATTATTATGGTCAGGGTAATTTACAGAATCAGAGGAATGTTGATTCTACAGACCACAATCATTTTAATAATGCAGATCAGGAACGACATTCGCCAGGAAGAAGGTTTGGTCTATCTGCAAATCTGTATGTTGAGTTTTATCCAACGAACTTGCAACATGCATGGGATGACTCTTGGAATTATGGAGCTTCTCACTCTTCATCAGTCTTGGAAGCTGGGGAAAACTCAGTCGTTCCACAGGCACCTCGAAGAAGTCTTTTTGAAGTTTTGGGAATAACTGAATGGGTTGCTCAACAACAAGGGCCTTTCTCCCTAGCAACTGAAAATGGGGAGCATGTCTCTGTTACACATCAGCAACATTCTGGGCTTTTGGCTGATGTTGTTACTCAAGGATCCTCGTTACCACAAGTTGTTCATTCAAGAATTACAGCAGGGAATGTGGCTCGGCCTACACCAGTTCTTGGAGATCAAACACTTACTATTGCTCCTCGAGCAGGAACACTTTCTAATGCACGTCAAAGGCTTCGCAATTTGCTGAGTTCTTTTCAGGAACGATCTCGAGTTCATCCAATCCCGTTTCAACATTCGCCCACTTCTCACTTCTCTCCATTTGCCAACTCGTCTCCTTCTTCCTTTCAACAACACAATGAAAATGATCCACCGAATTCTCCACAATCTCCAGTCAATCTTCCTGTTATGGAAAGTTTAATTTCTCCTCCGCGTCCTGGCCTGTTAAGAAGTGTCGTTCATCTCAGTTGTATAGAAGTAATTCTGAAGGTGCAGGGTTAAGCAACCTTCATCCGAATTATATTGAAACTGATTGGGCAACAAAAAGGAGGAGAATGAGATGGGAAGGATGGGAAAGCAAAGGTGGTTTCAATATGTGGTGGAAGGATAAAGATGAATTGATTTTGCATCTGAAAGCTATCACAGATGTTGAAATGGCAGCAGATCTAGGTGTGGAGCCTGGGGAAGAAGTACTATCAACAATTAATCACAAATGACATGATCTTGCTATCTCGAATCAAATCACAAAAAAGATTAAAGGGGGTGCATCTACTTCAACTTTGCTATCTGATACTGGACATGACGACATGGAGCTACAATTCTCTGTAGTTTTATCTCTATCACCACCATCTGGTGTGGTGGCTGGCCATGAACAGCCACCCATGTGTCCATGAAAGTAATCTCTTGGAATGCAAGAGGGCTCAATGATGAGCAATCTCTTGCTTATGTGTATGTGCATTGGCTCGTACGTATACATAACCCTACTTTTCTCTTCCTGTCGGAAACAAAAGTTTCTCTTAGCTATCTTAGGGACAAATTAGCTTCTTTAAATCCTAGTGTAGTGGCTGGTGTTGATGCAATTGGCTCTAGTGGTGGTCTGTTGGTGTTAGGTTGGACTTCTAGTTCAGTCCACATTTTGCACACCAGTCCAAATTTTATTGCTTGTAATGTTGTTGAACCTAGTGGAAAATCATGGTATGTTTGCTTTGTGTATGGTTCCCCTGTGTTAGAAGACAGACCTCAAGTCTAGCATTCTCTTCTTAATTTCATTTTACCTCTTCCTAATTGTCTGTTAATTGGAGACTTTAATCAAGTTGTGTAACACCCCGTATTTTTTTATATTGTTTAGTAATTATTTTTATTATCTTAGTTTATAAAAATAATTTAAAATATTCTTTTATTAAATATATTTTGTTTCTCTTATGTTGACTTTACCTTAAAAGGGGTCAAAAACAAATTCCTAGATTTATTAGGTTAAATACCAATATATACCATACTAGTATAAGGAGAGAGAAAGTAAAGAAAAAAAAGAAAGAAAAAAAAAAAGCCAAAAGAAAAGAAAAGAGTGTGCAGCTTCTACTTATTCCTCCAAAACCCACGACCACTTCATTTTCTTCAACCTTCAACCACCCCATCAAACTTACATGAAATTTTACCAAACTTCAGCAAACGTTAAGAGTTGTTCATCCATCTTCAATAGTTCTCGGTTTTTTGTGGGTTTCTCAAATAGGAGAATTTGTTCTTGGGTTGTATTTTTTCTCAGGTCGTAAATCGGATCGAAGTGGAGATTTTCGAGTTCTTTTATAGAGTAGTTTCACTCTATTACTTTCCCTAATCAAGTAAGTTACGTTCTTAAGTTTTAATTTCGTTTTTGGTTGATTATATGAATTTGGTGTTTTTGTTAAATTAGGGTTCTTAAATAAATCGAATTGGGGGAAAATTCCATGATGTGAAATTGGGATAATTGGTTCATGTTTGATGTTTAACATGATTTAGTTAGCATATTTTCGAGTTCAAATAGCTAATTATTAGTTTCAAGATTTACTCTAAAATTATTGTTATATGTGGATGGTTGTTATGTCGAAATTTCTAGTATAATATCATAGTTGTTTGGTTAATAGAATTTATCAGGAATTAGTATGAGATTTAGTGTAGTATAGTGATGCTAGTCAAGTGTGGTGTTGTTATAGTTGTATTGCCAACTTGCTATTGTTGTGGTGTTCTGTTGTTATGGTATTCTGTAGTTCCTAGTTAGCTAAAAGTGATGTTAGAGCTTTTTCATCTGAGCTCACAGCAAATGCAGGTTTTTATATAAAAAAAAAAGAAAAAAAGAAAGCAAGATAACAAGAAAATGGTGTAACTACAGTTCTTAGCTTCTGCCATTAAATATAATTTAGGAGAGTAATGAAGTAAAATGTACCAAATTTTGGAGAATGAAATGGTTGCAGCATAGTTCATATGGAGCATGAAAGAGGAAACCAAATTTCCTACAATTTCATTTAAGAAGTCGTAGCAATTCCATGAATAAGTTTTAGTATAACAACTATACTAACTCTACCTAATCATTTATTAATGGCTTATATATCATCCTAATGTTTATGCCTAATATCTTACACCACCATACCAACCACTTAACCAACATAATTATTATTTGATCATCCGTGTTTTAACCAGTTTGCTCAGATTACTTATATTGACCCTGTAACCTGTTAACTTTAATTTGTGACCTCTTGGATTGAGACAAGTTGAGTTGTCTCTAATTTAGTGAAAACGTGTTAACTAGATTGTGATATCTATAGATGAATTGTGTGAAGTATAGTTGAGTTACTTATACTATATTACTATATTATATTATATTGTAGATCGCGGGTTCGCAGAAGAACCTTTTTGACTTGTAATTGAGATTGGTTGACTGTGGTTTGCTAATAAGGTAAGATTTCATACTAAGCTTGTACAGATTATTTCAGAAAGTATTTCATATTGATTTGTGATTTATATTGAGTTTGGAATCGTTTTTACGATGCTATTATGGAGTTTTTAATTGTTTTGACGATATTTATATTAAAATAATTTATGAGATTATTAAGAGGAGGAAGTTCCTCGTGAGACAAGTTTGAGATTATTAAAAGGAGGAAGTTCCTCGTGAGACAAGTTGAGATTATGAAAAGGAGGAAGTTCCTCATTGTTACCAAGTTTTAATTAAATTGTGGGGTTGCCGGTAAGCGGTATTCCTCGAGTATGGAAGTATGTTGAGTTAACAGTGTCTCAACAATTTATTTTAGTAGTTGGGAGTATATTGATCAATACTCTTGCCATTCGTCTTCCTTCTTGATATGTTATCAAGTTAGTGGTATGCATACTAGGGACTTTGGTGTTTACCTTATCTAGTGAGCCTAGCTAGCTCATTGGATTTTTATTACAACCTGCTCACAGATTTTAAAGGAGTTATATTTGAAAGTTTTACAGAATGGGTTAGAAATCAAGTAAAGTGGATTTGAATTATTGAAGGTTGTATATTATATTCAAGTTGAATGTTGTACAAGTGAAATGATTTTGTGGAATACTATGTATGTATTCCACCTGCACATTGGATAGTTCAAAGTTGTTATTGTTATGATTTCTTGCTCAGTCTTTTGGCTGATATTACATGTCTTCAATGTGCAGGGCTTGGTGGTGACTAGCTTATATTGGGTGAGAGCGTTGACTTCACTTAGATGTAGATTTACTAAAGTTAAGACTTCCGCTGCAATAGTTTTGAATTATGGTTTGTTATAGGAGTGTATTAATTAATTACATTTCCTCTTAGTTGTAATAGTTAATAATGGATTTATGTATTAGTAGTAATATCTTTCGCCTTGCGGTTATTAAATGTTTAATAATCGCGGCATAACAACTCTTGAATTGTCCATGTTTTGTACTCTGTTATGTTTTCTAAAGAAAATGGAAATTTAGGGTTGTTACAGTTGGTATCAGAGCCAGCGGCTCGAGTTTATGGCTAGAGCTTAGAGTGGTCTAGAGGATTAGCCACCAGTTTAGTGCCAAGGTGTAGGGCCTTAGGTTAGCCCTAGAGGTTAACTTTTAGTTGTGGTTTAAGATTGAGACCTAGAGTTGTGACCATCGGTTTAGAACCTACCGGGATCTCCAAATTCCTTTGTTTCTTTTGAAACTATGTTTTTAGGAGAAAGTACCTCTCCCTAAGTGGATTGTTCATCACCATTAAGACCACCAGCGGCCGGGGTGCGTGTTAATGATGAAGAATAATGTACGAAAGTTTTAATCATTGTTTTGATTGGAAGTTGGATCCATCCCTACCTTGAGGTAGATTTTTGTGACCTCGTAGGTTGTGCCTAGAGTTGTAACCTTGCGGTTGTGACCCTAAGTAAGACCAAATAATTAAAAGTATTAAAAAAATAATAATAATAAATTTGAAAAGCCGAGGTAAGATTGAGATATGGGAAGTAAGGGATTACATGTGGTTGTTGTGTATGGTAGTTGTTGTGGATCACTCTTATGTAGATGTTTGACTTGATAAAGTCAATGAGTTTGGTAAGTGTGGAACTAGTTGAGTTCCATGTTTGACTCAACTTAAGTTGTGCTTGATTCCATGTTTGGATTGATTGTAGTAAAGGTAAACCATTTCGAGTATATCCGTGTTTGGGTTTTGATTTTAAGTTGGTGCATAGCCGAGAGTGTGCTATAAGTTCAAGTTTGAGTCGCATAATGCGAAATTTAGTTCTATTTGTTTACGGGAACTCTGGGGTGACATTCCGTCTTGATGTTAATTTCTATCGTCACCTATTTCATTTTTTGGTTTTTATTTTCGCATGAGGACGAACTATTATTGTGGATAAGGGTGAGCCTTATTCCATTCAAAGTGGCACTCCCTTTTAATTTTTATTTTATTTTTTTTGTTTGTTCTTGTGTGTATTGTGGTGTTAGACCCACCCACCTCCCGTACTTTGTCCATCTTTTGGCCTTGAGAATGTTGAGTGATTAACTACTTGATGCTTGAATTGCAAACTGATTGAGTTGAGTGATGGCATGCACGAATTGTAGTTGGTGTGAATTAATTGAAAACCTTATAGGGAATGGTTTGGTTATGTCTTGGATATGCTAATCTTGTTGACTAAGTGTTGTGAATTGACTTGTTAGTGTATAGTTGTGTGTTGAGGCTATAACAAGAGTTGAAACTCGAGTTATTAGCTCTCTTGGTCATGCCTATAGACCTTGTTTACGTGAGTTTAAAGTAGTCTAGCGAGTCATGAGATGACTATTTACTGTAAGTTGTCGTGTTCTGTTGACTTTCATGGAGTATTTGTGGTGATGTGGATAGCTAAAGGAAAAAGGAATTAGTCCAAGTGAGTCGGTTTCTCGTAGCATACCCGTGGCTAGTCAAAGTTAGCTCATAATGTGTTAAGGGTCAACCGTTTGACCCTGGTAAAGTATCACTGTTTATTTGTCGGTGTTAAGGAGTCGGTTTGAGACCATTATAGGACAATTAATAACTGTCATGTATCTAGTAAGGGTATGGAGTGGTGACATATGCAAGGCATAATGTCAACTTGAGTCATGTCGATGGTGGGATGCGTAGTTCCTCGTTATGTGATTTGTTTAGTAGTGATCAAGTTCTAATAACACTAAAATGGTTAGCGAGTCTAATGTAGGCTGGTTTAACGAAGAGAGTCTCTTCTCATTGATTTTAATGTTAGGATTATACGTTGAAGTAATCTAAGTCTTTGGTTTAAGGTCCTTCTATAAATTCTTGCACTTGTCTAATGAAATGACTGTAGTTGTGGAGTTATAGTTATACCATGTTAATTGGTTAAGAAGCTCGAGATAGCGTGGTTATAACTTATAACAAGCTCTACTTTGTGTTGCCCTGGGCCGTTAGACGCCCACTTAAAGTTGAACAAATCGTCGTTAATGACCTAGAGGCCATTAGGAATGGTTTAATGTGCGCAAACTCAATTTGCTTAAATCTTATCCGAAGAATGAGACTAAGTTATTATAGTGGTCTAAGTGTGTAATTGATTAATTTGATTCAGTTTTAAGTGAGTAAGGGTTAAGTGTATCATGTCGCAAGTCTATGACTAGTTGTTTGGGTCAAAACTAATGAATTTAATAGAAACTAAGGAAGTATAGTGGACCATATCTATTTCATGAACCTTGAGAAGTGAGTTTAGGTTAACTCTTGATTGCTATGTTTGGAGTGTTGAGTATCGGTAGGCAAGGGTAATACCACCATTATTGTTGATGGAGTCGTTAGTTCATGTGATTCACGTATCTATGCATGACTTGAAATTTTATTTCGTGAGAGTATAGTGTGTGAAAGGTTTATGGTGTGTCATGAATGTGTGTTAGTTTTGAGACATGGTTCTAAAAAAGAGTTATGTATAAAGTAAGCTTTAGCTTCATGTAAATAGAGCATATCATTTTCGGTAGTACCTTAATAGCTCGATTTGGCCCTGTTTGGTCAACGAGTAAGTTACCCTACCAAAGGCTATGTGAGATTGTTCAATTTGTTTGTGTAGCGGGTGAAAGTGATTTAGACACGTTTCAATTAAGGTTGTGGATTCGTTCTCGAATCGATCTAGAAATGGTTTTTCTACAACTATTTGAGTGAATTTTGGAAAAGTTAAGAATACGTTTTTGAAAAAGTTTTGAAAAGGGGCAAGTCTCCCACGGATTGTGAGCCTTGAAGGTCTCTAAATGGAGCTTTCTACCGCTCTATGATGTGTTTTGAGTGTTACCAAGTAATAGGAGCCTTGGTGTTTAGTAAAGAATATTTGAAATCGTGTTATGTGCTTTGAACTTGTTTGGGTTTCGACCCAAGTAAAGTGAATAGTTGGATGGCCGGCCCCATGGTGGAGGTTTCAAGCCTCCACGTCCCCACTGTCAGGACTATGAGTTAAACCAATGCTGGAGATTTTAAACGCCACATTTGTTGTCAGGGTTATGTTCGACCCCATTGATAGAAGTTTCAAACCTCAACACCCTAGTATCGGAAATATATCCCATATTATTTGGATTGATTGGATCCCCGTCAAGAAATTGTTTTAAAGCAATAAAGCTTAGCATGTTGATACTTCGTGTCTAAAAGACAGTTGTGACAGTAAGAATGATTGAGCAAAGTTTTTGCAAAACAAGAGTTCTATAAAAGGGTTATTTATTATTGAATTTCCAATAAAGAATCGTTTTGAAAGAAAGAAAATTGGTTGTGTCCATATTCACGCGTAAGGTTATTTAAGTACTCTTTGAATGTAAATGCTTAGTGTGCTTTGATGTGATTGTCGTGGTGTCATTGATTACGTGAGAGTCATAAACTCCAAAACACGTGCTATGAATGTTTATGGGTTAGGACTCAGCCCAATGTTGATACGACCGTTAAAGTATTTTATTTTGCCATTTGTGGTATGTCTTGGTGATTGTGATGTTATAATAACTTCAAGTTGAAGTTTTAGACGTCGAGTTGTGAATTGTTTTACGTTTTTTTTAGGCGAGTACGCCCAACCATGTAATAGTGAGTTCATAATGTATGAGTCTTTACTTTTATTTTATAAGAGAAATAGTACTTTCGGTTCGGGTTAGTTGTTGCTCCGCGAAAGCGTTGAGTACTGGATTTGGAAATGCTTTTATGTATTGTGATTGTAACAGGTTTAGAACACTTTTTCTCATTTCGAGTTGTCCATTTTACAAAGGAAACTCTGCCGGATTTTCGAGAAAATCTTATGCTATTATGTAAAGCAATTGTGAACCATGGTATAGTTATGAATTGCATTCTACACTCTAAGACATAGTCCAACGAGTGTGCCGGTACCGCCGTGTCTAAGCCTTAGTAAGGGAGTTGATTCCCAAGTTTATCGGTCCATATGTGATCCTGAAAGGATAGTTGATTGTGTTTATAATGTATTCCACGTTTCTTAGCTACGACATCGTATTAGTAACTCTTCACATGGTGATAGTTAGAGTTCTAGTTGAGACTCTAGACCAATAGATCTGTAAGACCCGTAACATTGAGAAATTGATAGTAAAGGTTCTGCGGTCAAACCATAACACCAAGGAACTACTCGTAAGACCGAGGATGTCATGTGTTTTATGTGTCCCCATCTCTTGTTCATGTTACTGTTAGTTACGAGGGCGTAACTTCCTTTTTAGAGGGGTAGATTTCGTGTCAATTGTGTGTTGGTGCTAAAAGTTGTTATGATTTCATATATGATGTATACCTTGATGTCTAAAGTATACATAATTCGTGTATGATTAGAAGTTTTATGGTAAAGTTTTATGGTAAACCTTGTAATATGTTGCATGTTTTACTACTTGTAGTATGAATATTTTAGTTGAAATGATTGCATGTCTACAAGGGTGATCAAATGAATTGATCTATGAGGTGCTGGTTCTACTTGTTATGGTATGAATATATTAGTTGGAATGATTGTTTGGTTATAAAAGTGATCAATTATTCAATTGAATTGATCTATGAGAAAGTGAACTAGTTGCCGGAGATGTTCTCTGAAATGATTTGGTTGTTGGAGATGTTATCCAGAGTGATAGTAGTTGGCTAATCTATATAGTTCATGAGCTGTTTTCAGAAACAAGAGTATAAGTTTGATCATTTGAGTAATACTTTAAGTTTCGGGACGAAACTTATTTTAAGGGGGGTAGATTGTAACACCCCGTATTTTTTATATTGTTTAGTAATTATTTTTATTATCTTAGTTTATAAAAATAATTTAAAATATTCTTTTATTAAATATATTTTGTTTCTCTTATGTTGACTTTACCTTAAAAGGGGTCAAAAACAAATTCCTAGATTTATTAGGTTAAATACCAATATCTACCATACTAGTATAAGGAGAGAGAAAGTAAAGAAAAAAAGAAAGAAAAAAAAAAGCCAAAAGAAAAGAAAAGAGTGTGCAACCTTCTACTTATTCCTCCAAAACCCACGACCACTTCGTTTTCTTCAACCTTCAACCACCCCATCAAACTTACATGAAATTTTACCAAACTTCAGCAAACGTTAAGAGTTGTTCATCCATCTTCAAAAGTTCTCGGTTTTTTGTGGGTTTCTCAAATAGGAGAATTTGTTCTTGGGTTGTATTTTTTCTCAGGTCGTAAATCGGATCGAAGTGGAGATTTTCGAGTTCTTTTATAGAGTAGTTTCACTCTATTACTTTCCCTAATCAAGTAAGTTACGTTCTTAAGTTTTAATTTCGTTTTTTGGTTGATTATCCGAATTTGGTGTTTTTGTTAAATTAGGGTTCTTAAATAAATCGAATTGGGGGAAAATTCCATGATGTGAAATTGGGATAATTGGTTCATGTTTGATGTTTAACATGATTTAGTTAGCATATTTTCGAGTTCAAATAGCTAATTATTAGTTTCAAGATTTACTCTAAAATTATTGTTATATGTGGATGGTTGTTATGTCGAAATTTCTAGTATAATATCATAGTTGTTTGGTTAATAGAATTTATCAGGAATTAGTATGAGATTTAGTGTAGTATAGTGATGCTAGTCAAGTGTGGTGTTGTTATAGTTGTATTGCCAACTTGCTATTGTTGTGGTGTTCTGTTGTTATGGTATTCTGTAGTTCCTAGTTAGCTAAAAGTGATGTTAGAGCTTTTTCATCCGAGCTCACAAAGAAATGCGAGGTTTTTATATAAAAAAAAAGAAAAAAGAAAGCAAGATAACAAGAAAATGGTGTAACTACAGTTCTTAGCTTCTGCCATTAAATATAATTTAGGAGAGTAATGAAGTAAAATGTACCAAATTTTGGAGAATGAAATGGTTGCAGCATAGTTCATATGGAGCATGAAAGAGGAAACCAAATTTCCTACAATTTCATTTAAGAAGTCGTAGCAATTCCATGAATAAGTTTTAGTATAACAACTATACTAACTCTACCTAATCATTTATTAATGGCTTATATATCATCCTAATGTTTATGCCTAATATCTTACACCACCATACCAACCACTTAACCAACATAATTATTATTTGATCATCCGTGTTTTAACCAGTTTGCTCGGATTACTTATATTGACCCCGTAACCCGGTTAACTTTAATTTGTGACCTCTTGGATTGAGACAAGTTGAGTTGTCTCTAATTTAGTGAAAACGTGTTAACTAGATTGTGATATCTATAGATGAATTGTGTGAAGTATAGTTGAGTTACTTATACTATATTACTATATTATATTATATTGTAGATCGCGGGTTCGCGAAGAACCTTTTTGACTTGTAATTGAGATTGGTTGACTGTGGTTTGCTAATAAGGTAAGATTTCATACTAAGCTTGTACAGATTATTTCATAAAGTATTTCATATTGATTTGTGATTTATATTGAGTTTGGAATCGTTTTTACGATGCTATTATGGAGTTTTTAATTGTTTTGACGATATTTATATTAAAATAATTTATGAGATTATTAAGAGGAGGAAGTTCCTCGTGAGACAAGTTTGAGATTATTAAAAGGAGGAAGTTCCTCGTGAGACAAGTTGAGATTATGAAAAGGAGGAAGTTCCTCATTGTTACCAAGTTTTAATTAAATTGTGGGGTTGCCGGTAAGCGGTATTCCTCGAGTATGGAAGTATGTTGAGTTAACGGTGTCTCAACAATTTATTTTAGTAGTTGGGAGTATATTGATCAATACTCTTGCCATTCGTCTTCCTTCTTGATATGTTATCAAGTTAGGGGTATGCATACTAGGGACTTTGGTGTTTACCTTATCTAGTGAGCCTAGCTAGCTCATTGGATTTTTATTACTTCCTGCTCACAGATTTTAAAGGAGTTATATTTGAAAGTTTTACAGAATGGGTTAGAAATCAAGTAAAGTGGATTTGAATTATTGAAGGTTGTATATTATATTCAAGTTGAATGTTGTACAAGTGAAATGATTTTGTGGAATACTATGTATGTATTCCACCCGCACATGGATAGTTCAAAGTTGTTATTGTTATGATTTCTTGCTCGATCTTTTGGGCGATATTACATGTCTTCAATGTGCGGGGCTTGGTGGTGACTAGCTTATATTGGGTGAGAGCGTTGACTTCACTTAGATGTAGATTTACTAAAGTTAAGACTTCCGCCGCAATAGTTTTGAATTATGGTTTGTTATAGGAGTGTATTAATTAATTACATTTCCTCTTAGTTGTAATAGTTAATAATGGATTTATGTATTAGTAGTAGTATCTTTCGCCTTGCGGTTATTAAATGTTTAATAATCGCGGCATAACAACTCTTGAATTGTCCATGTTTTGTACTCTGTTATGTTTTCTAAAGAAAATGGAAATTTAGGGTTGTTACAAGTTGAATCACACCAAGATAAATTAGGTGGTTCAAACACTATAAGAGGAGGGTGGACAAGTTTCATGGAGTGGCGTCTGAATTCTAGGCTTCTTGATGTACCTTTTCAAGGCCCTCGTTATACTTGGACCAATAGTCTACATGGCAATAATCTCATTTTAGAGCGGTTAGATAAAGCTTATGTTACAAACTCTTGGTTCAATCTGTTTCCTTATCACACTCTTCATCATGAGCCTATCATTGTGTCGGATCATGCAGCTATTATTTACTCAACTTATATGCCAAATAAAGAAAGGAAAAGGCCTTATCAAATGGAAAGTTGGTGCCTGCAGTTGAGTGAAGTGTTAGTTTTTATTAAAGAAGTGTGGCAACATGCTTATCGAGGTTCATGTGTGTTTGTGCTACAAAAAAAGTGCAGAGAGCTTATCCAAGCCTTAAGGGATTGGTGTTTGAGACACACTAAGTTTTGAGGGATCAACTGGAAAGATTTTTGTCACAAGCTTTCTGATCTTGGACGTTCAGTTTCAAATTTAACTCTTGCGAACGACTATATTCATTCCATTGCCATATATGTCGCCGGATTTACAAGCTGGCTTTCTATATTGGAAACAAAGGATGAAGGACACTTGGACTAATTTTGGAGATTGTCCTTCCCCTCTTCTTTATGCTAAGGTTCGTAAGCGTAAAATTAGAAATGATATTACAGCTTTATAATTAGACAATGGGCAATGGATAGAAGACGCCATGGGCATTACAAGGGTGGCTAGTGATTTCTATGTTGATCTTTTTCATTTTAATAGTAATTCTGTGTCAGAAGATGAAACTAATCAAGTCTTAAGGGAGCTTCATTTGCCTCAACTTTCGAAGGAACAAATTAGTTGGGTGTCTAGGCCCTTCTTAGATGATGAAATTAAAGGTGCAATGTTTGATATTGCCAATTCTAAGTCCCCGGAACCTGATGGCATAATTGCGAGAATTTTTTAAATATCATTGGGATTGAGTAGGGGTTGATATTATGGCTGGTGTTTACCATTTCTTTCGAACTGGCTATATTTTGAAAGAATGGAATAATACCTTTCTGGTTTTGCTTCATAAGGTGCATAATCCAACAAAAGGTACACAGCTTCGACCAATAAGCTTATGTAACAATATTTACAAGTGTGTCTCCAAATGTTTAACTGCCAGATTAAGGTTCGTTCTACCATTACTAGTTACGCAATTTCAACATGCTTTTGTTCCAAAATAGGAACATGACGGATAATGTTCTGTTGTCTCATGAACTTCTTCACTTTATAAATAAGAAAAGGTCAGGTACCTCAACTTCTGCAGCCATCAAGATTGATCTTAGTTAGGCTTATGATAGGATCTATTGGGATTTTGTGCTTAAAGTCTTTAGAGGTTATGGCTTTCCGTCTTGTTGGCTTCAATGGGTTCACCAATGCATCACAACAGTCTCTTTTAAAGTGCTGGTTAATGGTAATGTTTCGGATTCCATAAATCCTCAGTGTGGTCTTCGTCAAGGTGATCCACTTTCTTCCTACATTTTTATAATGTGTATGGATATTTTTTCACAAATGTTATTATTAGTTGAAGATCTAAACACTATTAAGGGAATTAGTGTATGTAGACGAAGTATGCCCGTCTCACACCTTTTCTTTGCTGATGATGCCCTACTTTTCTTCAAAACTTCACCTATTTATTGTCAAAACATTATGGAGGTCGCCCATAGGTTCTGTCTAATTTCTGGCTCCCAAATTAACCTTGCAAAATCTTTTGTTAAATTTTCCCCAAATACACCTTCTACTGCCATCACGAATTATAAAAGTATTCTTAAGATGGATCATAGTTCTTCTATAGGAGTTCATCTTGGTGTGCCTATTGATATTCAAGGTCCCAAGACCATGAATTTTAATGGATTGGTTGATTCCATTCAAAAAAAGCTCCTAGATTGGAATTCCTTTTGCCTTTCAAAATCCACAAAAATTGTTCTCATAAATACCGTTCTTGTTGCTATGATTTCTCATGTTTTAGCTTCATTTAAAGTCCCTTCTAATGTTGCTAATCGCATTGACTCCATGCTTACATCTTATTTGTGGGCAAATAAAGATAAAAAAAACATCCATTGGGTGAACAAGGATATCATCCATCTTCCTAAAGGAATGGGAGGTTTAGGTATCCGATCTATACGTGTGCTGCATCAGGTCTTTCTTATGAAAAAAGTCTGGAGTGTTTATACTAATCCAAACTCTTTACTCTCTAAAATCTACACGAGTATCAAGCCCCTTGCCCTAAATATAGGAAAGGTGATTACAAGAACTGGGAGTTGTCATTCTTGGGGTTTTAGGGGTTTGCAAACAGCTAAGGAAATGTTGTTTAAAGGTTGTTCTTGGAAGATAGGCAATGGCAGCCAAGTTAAGTCCTTTTCTTCACAATGAGTTCGTGGTAAAGTTCCTCAAGCAAGCGCAAACATTACCCTTCACAATATACAAAATTCCGAAGTGTCAGATTTCATTGATGTCAATAACCATATTTGGAAGGTTGACTTGGTTCGAAAGTTCTTTTCTCATGATGATTCTAAACAGATTTTAGCCATGAAACTTCCTGCTCATGATAAGGATGACTACATGGTGTGGACAAATGATAAATCTGGTACATTTTCTAGTAAGTCTGCTTATGCTTTCCTTCAGCATGAAGATGCTTCTCCGTCTTCTTTATTTACTGTAACTCAGTTGAGAATCTTTAAAATTCTATGGCATTTACCTGTTATTCCAAAGTGGAAGTTTTTTCTATGGAAGCTGCTTTATGATAGAATACCTACTAAAGAACAACTACAAAAGAGAGGTATCCAGCTTGATCACGTCTGTGATGTTTGCCGAAGCACTCCGGAATCAAGCTACCACCTTTTTATCAATTGCCCGTTGGCCATGGATGTTTGGCACCACTTCAATTTCACTCTTCAACCCCAACATAATGATCCTGCGTCATGCTCAGATTGGATCATTACTAATATCCTGCTGTTTTATAGCGAGGATGGCCAATCAAGTCTACGGATAAAGAAATTCATTTGGACTCTTTGGAGTCTTTGGTTGCATAGGAATGATAGAATTTTCCGTTCAACTACTCCAAACCATGCTAATGTTATCTCTCTTGTTAACTCATTTGTGGATAATGATGAACGTCTTCAACAGTTTGCGTTCACTTTCAACTTGAGATTCCTTCACCCACCTGAACGTGACCAACAGTTTCCACCAGGGTTTCTAGGTATTCACCTAGGCATTAGAAAAGAGGGAGCTCCTTGCTATAAAATAATTATTGATGCTGCATGGAATAATCAATCAACAACAGCAGGATTTGCTTGGCTTCTTGATAACTTGCCTTCCACTATTCTACAAGGGGGGGATTATGGTACTGCTACTTCAGCTTTACATGCAGAAGCACAAGCTTGTCTCAAATCTCTCATTTGGGCTACTTCGCAACATATCAGGAATGCCACTATCCATACAGACTGTACTAACCTTGTTTACTCTTTGCAGGCTCCACACTCTGCTCCTATCTCCATCAAATGGACTATCGATCGTATTATTACTTTTGCTAGAAATATGGATTATTGTTTTCTCTTGAAGGTGAATCGTCAACAAGTGCACGCAGCCCATCTTTTGGCTAAGAAATGCGTTCAAACTTGTTCACAATTCACTTATGATATTACCTAACTTGCCTTCGGGTTTCCACCATTGTCAAAAAAAAAAATCAAGACATGGGAACTCTATCCGAAATTTGGACACGGGTACGGGTATGCGAAATTAATATTTTATGATATAAAATTTAATAATAAATCCAATAATTTAAATCAACAGAATAAAAAAGGAAATAGAAAGAAAGTATAAGAGTACATTGATTCATTATTTTCACACTAAAAAAAGAGAAAAGATACAGAAGGGAGAGAGAAGAGAATAAAAAAGAAAAGTCAAAAATGAAACTTCGTTGGCAGGCCCTCGTGACTATGCAGTACATTCCTTTTTAATAAAATACTAAAAGCTCCTTAGGTGGCCCCACGTTCTTTTATAATTGAAAAAGTAACTCTTTTGGCCCACCAACTCTTCATCTTCTTCCTCTTTACTTTGAGTCTTCAACTGTTCACCTCCTTCAACCTCTGTTCTCTGCAAATTTTTCGTTCCTCTGACCATCAATAACCATCAGAAATGGATGAAAACAACATCATTGGAATCGCCTCAATAGGGACGCAAAAAGCCCTAATATTATTCACCTATTTCTCATGAATCAACAGCAAATTTTCAGATCTAACAACTAGGATTTAGCGTCGACTGCCGCGTCCGACTGCAATTTGAAAGATCCGACTCGTATTTCATACCCGAGTCGGTGTCGTGTCGTACGGATCCGGGTATTTGGTAAAAATTGTCGAGTCCAGGTAACAGTATTTGTTAGTTGTTCGAGTAGTTGTTAGTTGTTAGCTAGTACTCCAAGCTGTTAGCTTTTAGTTGTGAAAGTAGTTGCTTAAAATATAAGTGTTTTATAAAAGTAGTTGTTGAGATTATATAAGATAAAAATAACATATTTTTTAGTTATAATAATAATTTTAGTAATATGATTGATTATTTTAGGGTTAAATTAAATGTTTATATTATGAACGTAATGCATTATTTTCTTTTTATAATAGATAATTTTAGTTGGATTTTGGGACTCTTAAGATGACATTTTAAATATACATACTTTAAAAAATTAATGTCATTTACAATAATTCAATAGTGTTGTCTAGCTCTCCATGCAAAATCAATTGTGGTCACAAATAACTTCATTTCTTGTAAAATTTCCTACTCCAATTTCACCATTTAAAGTAGCATGACAAATTTTAATGCTTCAAGTATTGTTGATTGCTTCAAGTATATATAGATAAGCATAAATTTTAAATTAGGATTGTGAAACACTAGAAAAATAAGATGGTATTATGCATTAACTAAAAGTAAAATAGTCTTCATAATGAGTATATTATGCAAAAATCAATATCCTATACTAAATAACCTTCATTTCTATAGAACGTCACACTCTAGTTCACCATTTTGAAGTAATCATGAACATTTCTAGTTTCACCATTTGAAGTAACATGAACATCAGAAAGCTCAAATGATGGTATAAAATTAGGATACTCCTCTAAAACTCTAAAAAGGGGATCACCAGGTGAATTTATTATAATGTAGTTATGCAATGCAAATGTAGCAACTATCATTTATATTTGTGTCTTAACATTATATTGTGGCATATCAGTAAGTACTTTGCACCTCTGCTTCAAGAATCAAAAACATCTCTCAATGCAACTTTGAAGAGATGAATATTACCAATAATTAAAAGTTTCTCGATCATCTTGTGGGAGGTGTGTGTTGAAATTGCTCTAGATGCATGGTACCTTAACTTGGGGGTATGGTACTAAGTAACCCTTTTAATCTAGATACCCTTTATCAGCCATGTAGTACTAACTACATGAAATTTTGATGAAAATAAATATTTCATTTATTATCAAGTAACACATACTATAATACCAAATTTATACAATTATTTTTCGAAACATAAAAATGCTTAATAGGCTTAAGGAATTTTAATTCTGGAGTTTCAATCGCGTGAAGAAAAACACGAGTACCATGTGTTGAACCTTCCCAACCTTGAAACAAATGTAAAACACATATCAATATCATAGGCAGCCACTACATTAAATATGAGAATTCATTTCCTTTAATTTCTTTATAAGGAATTTGTATCGTAGAGCCTCCGACATGCATGCCAAACACATAATTAGTGTTTTGATTCAGTCAAGACACTAAAATCTAGTTAAAAAGTTTAGCCGAACATGCCCTAAACCTCTACATTTTAAATCTTCGAACCAAGAAGAATATGAAAGAAATAATCCAAAAGACCAATACCCTTTATTCCTTTAATCCAAAACCAATATCCCAACCTGTCGATGATGAAGATAACCTAGTAAATCTAATTAAGAAGCAAGGCATGACTTAGTTTATAGTTTAGAGTAGCTATGATATTATTATTACTTGTTGATATGACATCTGGTTCTACAAAGAAAAAAAATTGAAATTATTTGTTTCCTAAATTTGTGAATTAAAATTATTATTAACGACCAATATTTTCACAATAGAAATTACTATCTTGTTTGGAGTAATAAAAATGCAAATAATCATTTTTGTATTATATACCATTAAATTTATTGGCGCCCTTACATCAATTTTTCGCCACAGGCCTTCAGAATTTTAGAAAGGCCTGGTTGGCTTGCTACATGCAAATTAGATCTACGCTCATGAGTATTATAATGTGCATCATTAGAGTAGGGTATAAGTCAAGCCAAGAAAAAGTTGTGTCGAGCTCGTACCAAATTTCCATAAGAGGGTTAAAACGGAGGGAAATCTTCAGCCACTGTTGTGTGGTAGACTACAGGAGCAGTTGGTGCAAGCCGTATGCGCAATATGGAAGACTGTGGGCATAGTGAACCTTGGCAGGAACTTAAGTTCCTCCCAGGTTTCGCTGCAGGCTGTCCAAAAGGGATGCAAGCGCAACCATCTTCGTGTGGATGCAGTGACCTAGGGCATATTCCATAATTCTTTGTTTCCTTGGCTCTTTAAACAATGACTCAAATACCCAACTATCGAGACCTACACAACGAAGGATAGCTCGAAAAAGCATTTGTATCATCAAAATAAAAAGGAAAGATGATTAAAAGGGTCACTTTTTATTTACGCGACTTATCATATTGCTCAAATAATAAGATAAGACGGTCTAGGCAAATTCTAAAATGAGATGGGCACACTCCTTACTATTTATGTTATCCATGCAACAACAGACTCATGCATCTAGATGGATCGTGTAGTGCCCAGAGGCACCTCTAAAAAATTTGTTTTTCTCTCTTTTTTGGTTGACAATGATCGAGTAGGTTAACGGGATCAGAGTATCGCCCTGTCATGTTCGTCCCAATGTCGAATACAATGTCTATGAACAATCCATCTACTCTCATGCCATATTGGACAGGTAGCGTGCTCAGGTCAAACTCGTGTCAACTTGGCCAAATGCTAGCTCTTTGCATCATGCTCATAAAAGCACAAAAGTAATATTATATACCATTCATAATGAAAACATATATCGTCATTATTCAGAAAAAGAAGATACAATTGATAAGAGTCCAGCTAAACTAGGTATTGTTCGGTATCGAACTGGTTTACTAGATTTTTTTTCCCTAGTTGATTTCACCTAACAATTGGCAAAGAATGTGTACATCTAAATAGTATTTTGGTACATTTGTTATGCCCGTTCATCCAAAAAATCATGTTTGCATATTCATAATCTATTTTGTACGTTTAAAAACTATGTTTGCACATCAATAAAATCTTTTATACATCCAAAAAATATGTTCGCATATCCATAATCTACTTTTATGTTGCATATCCAATATTTATTTCGCCAAGCTATCCGACACCAAATTGTCTGGTATCTAACCCTTTTCAATTAACAATAAAGAGAATAACAACATCAAATATATAATGAAAAAAACATTAACTTTCTTACATATGTACTTCCTCCATTTTTGAAATTTGCAACAGTTTGAATTCGGCACAATTCACTGCTATACTTTGACTGTAGTCTTTAGAAAATATAATCTAATGTTATTATATAAACTGTTATTGTATTTGTCTTAATACATATTTAGAAGATATTATTAATTTTTTGTAATTTTTTTCACTAATAAATTCACAATATTAATGGTGAAAGTTGTATTTTGAAATTAGTGTCCGTTTTTACAATTTATAAAAACATTGTCACATGGAAAATTGAACATCAAATTCAACTCCACATTATTCACAAAATTTTAGGTCTTCTTTTTTTATCTTCGATTGCTCAATAATTTCCACAAGCACATATTTCACTTTTTATAGGCCTGAAAATTCTTTCACAAAAGCTTAAAAAAAAGGGATTGTTTTCTTCATGAATAATTCAATCAAAATGCAATAAAGAAGTATTTCCATAAAAAATATAAAATTAAAAAATTGACACCCAAATTGGATTTGGTATAAAGTAAAGAAGAAACAACTAGAGTATCGGTTTAGCAATCTGCACCGCGCCTAATCTGTAAATGAAATCCCACATTGATTGAACAAAATCAAGAAATATGAGCGAAATCGAATCTTCTAATGTCAAACATCGACCTCAACAACATAATGATGAAGTTGATGATGATCAAAAGCAGAAATACTAAGCAGATGAAGATGTGCTCAAGTTCATGGATTCCCTTGATTCTTACCTTTTCTTACTCGATTCTCTCTCCTCCACACTTCGACGGAGTTCTACTTTGTCCCCCCCCCCACCTTTTCTTCCCGATCCCTAATTTGTACATACTTTGCATTAATCATTGACTGTATTAGAATTTAGATTGATTGTGAATTGGGATATACTACCTCTGTTCCATTTTACTTGCAATAATTTAGGTGAGGAGGAAAAAAAAAAGATGACCCATATGATGAGAGAAGAGAGATAGAGAAAAAAGAATATCATGAAAAAGTAGTGTTGCAACAACATAAGTGGTAACTGTTGCAAGTAAAATGCAATGGAGAAGTACTTCCTTCATTTATTAATACCCGCCACGTTGAAATCTGCGTAAGGACCAAGGGAGTAGAGAGATAAAAAAGAATCCCGTGTATTAGAGGGGAAGAAAGAATATATTGTCAAAAATAACGTGTGAATAATAGAAAACTTCCTAAGATGTAAAACGTTGCAACTTTGCAAATATTAATAATGGAGGTAGTATTACCTAGATTTTGATGACAAAAGGCTTAAGAAATCTGATAACTTTTATGCTCCTTTGCTCTCTTTGTTAGAATTTATTGTCAATATATGTTCATTTTCTACTGTAATTTAAACTTCAAACTGTTATGTTTTTTCCTGAGAAGAAGAAAATTTCTTGCTTGTAATCTTCTCTAGATAGTAATTTGGGAACTTTGATTATTTTGGAAGGTTAGGATTTTTGAATTTGACCAAATTTTTTGTTGCACACTAATATTACTAATTTGTTTGGTCTTTTAGCTATTGCAGCAGTTGTACATGCTTGTTTTCCTCTTCTTTCTTTATTAGGGAAGCATTTTTTTTCATGTATAGTGCTATTAAAGTTTGATTGACTACTATAAACATTGGTTTGTTAAAATTGTCGCCTTTTCCGTGTGAGGAACTCGAATAATGTGTAACTACTGTGTCCATTGGTTTTAATGTTGTGCTATGGGGGCGTGGCTAGCTTCTCGGTGAGAGCATGAAATGATGTGATAATTATATACTGATTTTTTTCAAAATAGGCTCTTTAGATAAGGAGCATAGTAGGAGCAACCAACAAAAGAAGTGTTGTCATATGCTTATGATTTATTAATCTAGTAGTGTCTTAAATTTTGTATAACATCGTTACTGCTTTTAATGCTAGTGCTTTCTGGGACACGTTTGTTTCAGGGCTCGTTTGATTTTTCTAGTGCTCGCTATTCTATGGGAGCTTCACGTGTCAATAGTGTGTTATTGGACCTAAAAGAGCACTCAGCTGCTACTCATCTTGAAGTAGCAAAAGGTGATGGTGAGTATTCAAATTCTTTTGCTTGCCAATTTTGTTGATAAATTTAGAATTTTGAGTTCTTGGAAATGATATTTAAATTGTTCAGGAACAGGAACATGTTACAGAATAGGGGGGTTGGGATGCAATTCACATTCATTCTACTGTATCAGAAAAATGATGTGCTTAAAAGTAGACATGAGGCTTCCAGTGAATCGCTAGTTACACTCAGACAAAAGTTTGGTATTTCTCCTACATACAAACTTGTTTAGCAGTTTCATTCAATATTTTGTCAATTGGGGCTGAGCTTGCAACACCTTTTAGATAGGAGTGAAATGGATGAGTTTGTGTCCTTTTTTCTCTTTCATATTTTTCTTGCATTATGGCTCCGTTTGGTAGGGCGTAAAACATTTTCCTGGAAAATCGTTTTCCTCTATTTCCAATTTTACATTGTTTGGTGTGCAAAGGAGTGTAAAACCATTTAACCTAGGAGTAAAATTGCTCTCCCAATGATGGAAAACCATTTTCCCTTCAAAATGGATGGAAAACCATTTTCCTTCCTTTTCCTTATCTCTCTTGTACACTCCTCTCACTACCTCCATACTTTCCCTTTCATCTTCCTTTCTTTTCATCATTTTTCTTACATGGAACCAAACAACGGAAAACTAATTTTGGAATTGTGTTTTCCATTGTAAATTATTTTCCATGAAAATCATTTTACACTGAACATGTTTTACACCCAACTAAACGGAGCCTGTGATTTCTTCTTCAGCAAGTGAAGGGGATGATGCTTTTGAACATCAAGCTTGTTTGAACATCTAATAATATTTCTGAACAACTGTCTAGCTCATTATTTTGTAATTCTTAGCCTAATAATGCATATTTCTCTTTCATATATTAATGCTTATAGATACGCACATGCATGTCTTTGATGATAGAAATATGTACTTAGACTAAGATATTTTTTAGTATTTTGACTGTTGTTATACTTCAAATTATTGCAGAGCCACATTTCACTCTTTGTAAGTGGGTATCCGATGATGCTGCAGATTCAACAGAATTGAAAGAGGGTAATAGTGAGCTACTGCAGAACTTAAACAGTATACGACCGCAACACAAAGACGTATCTCAACAAACTGGTAACAAAAGTGGGTCATTTTATATAAACTGTTGATTTGCTTGAGCAATTTGTTGTGCTCAATCTGAATTCTATATTTTATAATCGATTAAATTAGTTGGATCTAGGATAAGCATTGCTCGCGTAATGATTGGTTGGATTCTCTTTTCTGAATATTAGAAATTCAACTGCTATATTTCGTATCCTAAAGAGTATATGTCGTGTGTCCTTTACTGGTTGGGTTTAGTTGTCTAGTGATTTTCTGACTCTCTCCTTTTTGTTTGCCAGAAGAAGCTGAGGAGGATAGCTCGCCAAGTAAATTCTCAATCAGTGATGATCAAGTAAGTGACAGAGACTGGAAATTGACACGAATGCAAGTGCGGGCGCGCGCGCACACACACACAACCATTATCTTTGTCATGTAGTAAATGAGGTGCATCCTTCCTTATTTTAACATCTTAGCAAGAAGTATCTTCAAGGAAAAGGTGTCCCGTGTTATAAATGAACAAATAAATGATTTTTTCAGAAGTACAATGAGGTATTGAGATTTTTTTCATTCATGCAGGGATGATAATTAGTAAACTATCAAAATTAAATTGAGACCTTAAGGAGTTCTCCTGAAGGAGTATCAAGGTTATTTTTTTCACATACTCTCAACTTACTAACGCAAGTACATCTTCATCAATTCTGAATTTGGAGCTTTTTTATTGTTGAAATTGAATATCCTTTTATGCCATTGGGGTACATGAGCATATGCTAAATTTTTCCAGTGCCATCATTAAGCTTTTGTAGTTTGTGAACCCAAATAACAACCTAGCACTTTTTCTTTTTCTTTTTGAATATTTGCTCTAGGGTTTATATTGATGATAAGTATTTGGTGAACCAACTTATACTTTGGAATATTTTGGTTCATAAAATCTTTCTCCCAGGTAAAAAAGGAACGATCAAAATCACTTGCTGTTTTTGGCACGTTAGTGTCTCCCAAATTGCGAGATGCTCAGCTTTCATTTGAGACAGGTTTGAAAGTTATGTTATCTTCTTTTTCCTTGTCATGTGCTCTCAGAACTTTTAGTATCTATGAAGATAATTACTTTGCTTTCTCAATGAACAAATTACCATCTTATTTTTTGACATGCAACCTTGGAAAAACTGGTGGAGATCGCAAATGTGCGCTCATCAATGCTACATGCTTTTGAGCAAGTACGGGAACACATAGATGGCATTGGGAAGTAATGCAAGTCTTCTGGTTTCACCTTTGATACCCATATGGTTGGTCCTTTTTAGTAGTCTTTTGCGTCCTTTCCCATATTATTCGATTTGACAAATTTCCAGATATACATTGCTCATTTTTCTTCACATTGTTTATGCTCCCTCAATTCTTTCTTTTTGCAAAGTTGTATGAACATGTTTCTTGATTTTGTCTTCTAGAGGAAAATTTTTGATTTCTTCTATTTTAGACTAGGCCATGGATTAAACTTTTGGAGTGTCATCTAAATTATAGATTAGCTGAAGTGAAGCTGAAAGTAGTGTTGATGGAATTTTGCTGATTACCCAGATCATGATCAAGTAACTGATGTTTTAGTTTTTGGTGCCTGACTTCTTTCCGAACAATTCCGCCCTTACAATTCATCATAGTTGCTTCAGTGGCAAGCTATAGTAGCTTGATGCCTCGCCCTATGAATTCTTGTCGTTTATTTGGAGAAACCCAGCTTATTATAGAAGATATAACTCATTTTGCATTTGTGCAAATGTACTACTCATTCTGATGATGCTCTCCATTTGCCTCTTGCCAAGTTGGGACCGAATAACTCAAGGGGTATTCTTCTTCCAAGTAACACTTAACTTTATTTAGCGTGTGTGCACCATAACCACCCTTTTTGTATATTGTAAGCTCTGGTTTACCAATGCAGAGCTGGAAATTGGAAAGTTTTAACAAAGGTCCAAAATGGATAATTACTCGGTTACTCCTAGTTTGAGGTTGGGAGCTCTACTACATTAGCTCCCATCTCTGGCTCGTAATCACTCTTTTGTTAGTGTTGTGGGTCACATACTAAGCAATATGCATAAAAAAGTGTTTGGAGTGATTATGAACTTGTTAGACACCTTTTCATCATTTTCTAAGTTGTCGATGAATCGTGGATTCTCACTCATTGTTACCTTGTGTAGCTGCTTGCGAGGGAATATTTAGCTCATCCTTGAGAGACTCTATCAACTCTATAATAGTTGCCTTATAAATGCTCTCGTCCTCCCTTCTTTTCCCTGCTTCTTTTAACCAATCTCCTTCTAGTATCTGCTTCTCCACCATGCTTGTTTGTCTTTGACTTCAAATTACCTGTGTTAATTGGAAAATAGGAGGAAGGAAATGCCATAGAATGAAGCCATGCTTTAGGTTTGATTTATGTGAATCCTCCACTTCTGTTGGTCCTTTAGGACTTGTGTTAATTATACTCCCTGAATGCTTTGGCTGGTAAGCTGCAAGTCCAGAAACAAGTTTGACAGTGTCCATTTTTAATATCTTGGAGGTATCCTCTTTAAAATCGACTCGTCTAAAAGTGTATTTTAGAAAAGGTGGTCTGACTGGTCTCCTAAGATTTCAATTTGATTACGGTTATTTCACCAAATACCCCCGACAAATGAAAAAATTCACAATATACCCTCAATGTTCCAAAAATTTACCATATACCCCTGACTTTTCAAAACTGTTCACCAGATGCCCTTTTTCTAACTTCCGTTAACTCACCGTTAGCTTTATTTACCATTTTGCCACAATAAACCCCTAACCTTAAAATCTAAACTGTAATAGCCAGTAAATAATGAGAATTTAACATGAGATTAAGGAACCTAGGTCATGGAAATTAGAATCTAATTGTGATCGTATGTAGACAATACGTACGATAAGTGTATGTGAAAATAAGATGTGGATAATTTATGCTTATGTGTAATTGTTGTATAGAAGAGAAAAGAAATAATAAATACATTATTAATTTAATAAGAATATGAATAATGATTTGTGTGAGTACTAGGATCGACATTTTATTACATAAAGATTCGTAATTATGGGAATTGGGAAAGGTCGTGATATAGGAAATTAAGAATCGACCGCTAAGCATGTTAACGGGCACGGTTAATAGAAGGGATAATTGGAGTTTCCTTAATGAATGGAGTTAGGTAAATCAAGGAGATCTATGTTAAGGATATTTGGATTAGAATAATCACCTTGTGGGGCTTTAGACCACTAATCTAAGGTATATTACTAAATTGGGAATCATATTAAGAAGAACTGAATTTTGGATCGCACTAAGTGGAGGAATGACCTTCTTAATGACCCTAAGGTGGACGACCCGAGGCTGAAGGGATACAACTACACCTTCCTTATATAAACCTCCCCATTCCACATAATTTTCATCACCAAATTCGGACAAAAACACTCTGCCCAAAACCCTTCTTTCTTTCCCTCCTCTCGCTCGCCATTTCCGGCGGTTCGCGCTTTTACGTTGCTTGTCTTCTTTCGAATTTTTCTTTCATAAATTCTGCATGCAAGGCTTGATTCTTATTCTATATATATAGGAGCATATTGGGCAGCAAGGAAATCACCATTTCGAAGCCAAGAAGTTAAGGAACTAGAGCCATCTTTCCCAACCAAGCAAACAGTAAGTATAGTGAAAGTTTTAAGTCAATTCAAGTACTTCCTTTGGGTATTTTCTTATGAAATTTTTTGTGGGTATAAACTTGTGTTTTAGGATTCCAAAGAAGTAAGAATCACATCTTAAGGAGAAGAAGAAGTCGAGCTACACTAATTACAAACTAAGGTATGCAAAATCAATCCCTTTGGAGAACAAGTATTGTGGGAGTTATTAGATGTATTTTTGAGCACGAATTTGAGGACGAATTTTTGGTTTGAATGACTATTAGCTACTGCATATTGATGTTAATTAAGTATAAACCTTTGCATGTTGGAAAACAAATGAATTTGGGTTCCTTTCTTACACTAGGTCGGTTAAGGGTGCGTGTAAACTGTTTTTCGGGAGGATTTGTGTTTACTAGTATTTTGGATGGTATTGGTGTGATTATGCAGTAGGTTAGATGAAGAACAAGATGTTACATGTATATATGTCAATGGTTAAAAAGAACCTCTTGTGTTAGTGGTAGAATTATTACACTAAGAAGGTGTTAGAAGCCTTTCTACTATGTGATTTTTACAAGGAATGCACTTGGTTTGTAGGAAGGATGTAAAGGAACTTTTTGCAATGAAACTTTGATGATTAAGTACTGTGTTTCAATAAGTATATTTTGTTAAGAGTTGTTACCTCAATTCATAATACCATCGATATGGAGAAAACTATTTAAAACACATTTTTAAGAGCAGTTTAAGCTCGATTTTCTTATAATGTTTTCGCGGAAGGAATTTCTTTGCCATAATTCGAGATTTGCAGTAGGTTGAAGGTGATTTTACCTACATTAACCAATAATAATTTCCAACTAAAGATTTGGTTAAAAGAAATTCTCCTTTACATACTCAAAACCTCCTTTTTCACTTGCCTTAATTCGGATTTTACTTAAATAGTTGAGTGACATGGTTTGGGTGATTTCCTAAGGTTGTTTTGCATCTCATTTATCATGTAACTACTGCCTAAATCCACCAATCCATCCTTACCAAATTTCTTGGGAAGGTTTTACAACTTATGTTAGAAACGGAATTTACGAACTGTTTTAGTAAACTGTGTTTATCATTAGTGATTCTGAATCTGTTTTCGCGTAGTGAAGAGGAGTGTGTGTGTTTATGTGAGAGGACATGTCCTATAAAAGCTTGCAAGCGAGTAAATAGTAGGAGCCTAGCTCCGAATTGTGTGGAGGCCTGCACCTTGGTGCACCTCAATGTGTGATCTCTTCTTCCTACGCAATAATGTATATGATCAGTTAAACTTGTGTTCATATTTGAAACGTTACCAATGAACTTTTTGAGCATTGATACTTGTAATCTTGTGACAAAGACATTTTTGCCAAAAACAATAATTTACATATGAAATGTTGGAGTAAGTTCACTCTTTATTTTCAGCCACCATAATTAGTTTTGGATTGATTTGCATACCGGCGTAAGCTGATTTTGTTCTGTGAACTCGTCCCGGTGGGGGCGGACTTTTGTGCGGGATTTAGCAAGCTAAGGTAGACAGATGAAAGCTCTAGAGAAATGATATATCGGCAATCATAGCATACCAAAGCTTGAACATGATCATCTTTTGGAACTTAACTTTTCTTTTGTGAAGAACGCTTAAACGTACATTGTGTTAAATTATGGGCCTGTAATAACTAAACTCTATTTTGTATAATGTATGTTTTTTTTACATTGCTCGTAGAGTCAACTCAGCCATATTAATGGGTTGACTCAAGCAGGTAACAGCCTCCGTACCATTTTTACTATGATTTGCTTCCGCTAATGCTAATAAGTATAACTTTAATTGGATTTAGAAAAAGATAAGTCGGCGGTGGAGGGGGAGGGGGAGGGGGCAAGCGCCGGTGGAGGGGAGGGGGGCGGGGGGGGAGGGGCAGGGGTGGAGGAGGGGTCGCCGGGGTGGTGGGGGAGGGTGGGGGGAGGGGGTGATGGGCAAGTTAGGGTTTAGGGTTAGGGTTTAGGGTTAAGGGGTTAGGGTTAAGGGGGTTAGGGTTAGGGGTTAATTGTGGCAAAATGGTAAATAAAGCTAACGGTGAGTTAACGGAAGTTAGAAAAAGGGCATCTGAATTGAACAGTTTTGAAAATTCAGGGGTATATGGTGAATTTTTGGAACATTGAGGGTATATTGTGAATTTTTTAATTTGTCGGGGGTATTTGGTGAAATAACCGATTTGATTATATTTGCCTTTAGGAAATGGTGGTAAATGTAATGAATGTATATGTGATTTTGTAGTGACCGTCAAATATCAATACCTATACCATGCTAATGTTCGCCTATGGTAAGGATTGTACCTTCCAACCTCAAGGTGATCCCCTTACCTTACCCCCTCCCTCCCATTCCCGAAGTGTGTAGCCTGCTAACCCGTGTCGGATTGACATGTGAGAGGTTGCGGCATGGTAGGATACTTCTACTTACCTACCATTAAAAAATTAAAGAAAATAAATCAATACCATGGTAATGGAACTCCATCCTTAAACATATGTGTCTTTTCCCTTAATTATCATTTTCACTCGTACCACCTCCAAAGTATGGAAATATGAAAATTACCATGAACATTGACGTGAATCTTTTTTCATGAAACACCCTATGAATCTATTGTCATTACCACCATTATTACTGCCAATCGAATGTGCCATAAATATAGTTGGTTTCAATTAAATATGATTGTTTGGGGCTTTGTGCATATTAAACTTTTTTCTTTTGCTAGGTTTGTTCACTGGCTTTGAGGAATTGTCAATCAATCTCTGACAGATAAATTTTCGAAAGCCCAAGCCTGGGAGCGACAGATAAATGCTTCATGGACCATCAAGGCATCAAAGTGACTTTTTTTTTTATCCAATATCATGCGGGGCCTTGGGATGTTGAGATGCAGTTGCAGTTTCTGCATGAGATCATTTTGTACTCAGTTTCTTACGCAGCTTTATGCAACTTTTTCTTTGACGAGTTTCTATGGAACTTAGCTGTCTCCAAATAGATTAGAATTCTTGTTTTCATGGAAGCTGGTTGCTGTCAACCAAAATAGTAATTGTATGCAATTTTTTGGAATTTTTTCCTTGAATAATGCAAAATAGGGTTTTAATTCCCGAAATATGTTGGAAGGGAAATTAATTCCCTGCGTACCGTCCACGTAGGACGGCACGCGAGAAATTTTTTTTTTTTGTACTTAAGTAAAACCGCTACTTCAAGTAGCGGTTAACCTTATAAAACCGCTACTTCAAGTAGCGGTTAAGTAAAAATAAACCGCTACCCGAAGTAGCGCTAATATTAATTGACCAGCGACTTGAAGTCGCGGTTTATCGGTACTGGACCCCCAAGTGGCCCTGACTAAAGTAAACCGCTACTTGAAGTAGCGGTTCATTAATGGAAACCGCTACTTCAAGTAGCGGTTTACTACAATCCCCAAAACCCACCCTAGCTTTCCCAATTTGTCAGATTCGAACGATTCACTCTCAAATTTGTCTCCCTCTCTCTCTCACTAACCGTCGCCCAGAACCACACAACACCACCGTCGATCACCGGAGCTACACCACCGTCGAACACCACCGTCAGCCACGAAGAACGTCGCCCACCGCACAACTGAAGCCAGGCGATTCTACACATCGCACAGCCGCACCACCAAGAGCTTTTCGCACAACCTCCATTAGCCCAGGTGAGTTAATTTTTTTGTTTTTTTTAATTTAATTTGCTTAGCATGCCATATTTGTTATGTATTTTAGCTTTATAACTGTTGTTAGATGGAAATTGATTGGTTTAATTAGTATAATTTAGTATTTTGCATAATTTAGCATTTTGTGATGGTTGATTTTGCATGAATTGGAAGGTGATTTATTGGTTATATTGGTTGGTTAAAAATGGTGTTGAGCATTTTGTGATGGTTGATTTTGCATGAATTGTTGTGTTTAGGTTGCAAATGCTACTAGTATAGGTGAAGAATGGTGTTCATATTGTTTGAATGTGTAGAATAAGAATAACTTTAACATTATGTTTTTTGTATGTAGAATATGGAACAACCTAAATATCCTTTATACCTTTATTGGAATGGTGAACTATCTCAAAATGACGTTGATATTGTGTATAGAGGTGGAAGGAAAAAAAATTTGTTCATCAATTCTGGTATGATGTTTCAAGAGATTCTGAATAGGGTATATGACGTTGTTGGATGTGATCGTATGTATGTGGAACTGAAATTGTTTATGAGATATCCGATGCCGGGGAAATATGTGCCAATTGCACTAGAGGATGACGAGTCACTAAGTGCTATGTGGCCATCAGTGACACAAACGTCAGCCATGGCAATGGAGGTGTACATTGAACAAGTTCCGAAGGAGATAAATCTCCAAAGTAATGTGGGTTATGTACCTACAATGGACTTTAGGGATAGCATGGAGGTACCGGCATCAGCTCCTAGCATGCAATTTGAATCATTTACTAGCATGTTGTCGGACCCACATTATGTCAATGAGCACATGAATGAGTTCGGTTCTCTGCTTCGTCTCCCCACATACCATCCACATTCCATCTTGATACTCCACATCGAAATGATGTTGATTTTTTGGGAAATGAGGAGGAGCATGTGGATTCCGATAGGGAGGAGGACGATGATGCAAGGGAAACAATTGACAATGCAATAAAGTCCGTGTTCCTTCACAAGATTGGCTCGGTAATTGACGAAGTTGATCAAAGGTTAATAGATGCATGGATGACTTGGAAATGCACCTTGGTTCATTGACTGTGGGTTCTCGAATTTGAGATAGGACAAGAGTTTGCCTCATTGCAGGCAATTAAAGAATTTTGTGAAAGCTCGGTCGATCTCTAGAAACCGGATGTTTCGGGTGTTAGAGTCGAGCCCACAAAGTATGTCATTGAATGTGCCCGAAAAGAAGTGTGTCACCTGTCCATGGAGGTTACGTGCAATCATAACTAAGTCGTACTCATTCAAAATTGTACGATATGGTGGTCCACATGCAAGCAATTGTTTGGGAGACATAACATGTGGAGACCATCCTCTCATTTCATCGGATTTCGTTGCCGATCTTATCGAGGATTTCATTAGGAGTGATCCTTCATTCAAAGTTCAGCCATCTTGACTTTTGTGAAGAACCAATATCAATTTTCAATAACATACAAGAGAGCTTGGTTAGCCAAACAAAAGGCACTAACCAATATTTTTGGTGATTGGGAGAAGTCTTATCAAGAGTTACCTAGGTACTTGCAAGCCTTGAAAGAGTCCAATCGAGGCACCGTCGTTTATTGGTGTACGATCCCAACACAAGATCCTAGTACGAACATCTTTAAGAGTGTCTTACGGGGCCTTTAAACCCTCTATTACCGGATTCCGTCATTGTCGACCTCTTATCACTATAGATGGTACTCACTTGTACGGGAAATACAAAGGCAAATTATTGATTGCTATGGGAACGGATGCTAATTTCCGGCTATTCCCTCTTGCCTTTGCTTTGTTGTGAAGGAAGAAAGCACGGAGGACTCGGTCTTGGTTTTTAGCTTGCATTAGACGTTCGTCACGTATAGAAAGGATTTGTGTGTCATCTCCGATCGTCATGTGGGTATCCTTGCGGCTATGAACGAGCCTCAAAGTGGATGGGAAGAGCCATATGCCCATCACCGATTTTGTGTGCGACATCTTACTTCGAACTTGAATACTAAGTATAAGAATGCTTGCCATCAAGAATCTATTCGGAAAAGCCGCATATGCTAAGGCGAAGAGGAAGTTTTTGTACTATATGGATCGAATTGGCTCCATTAATGTCGAGGCAGCTAGATATCTGTTGGACATTCCCCTTCATCTATGGTCTCTTCATCATGATGGTGGATGTAGATATGGTGTGCAAACCACGAACATGTCTGAAGTGTTTAATGGCGTCCTAAAAGGGGCAAGATGTCTTCCGATCACTTTGCTTTGGTAAGAATGACTTTTTATCGTGTCAATTCATATTTTGCTACAAGGAGAGAATTGGGTAGAAAAAGACTTGAGGAAGGCCATGATTATAGTCCAAAAGCGACTACCATCATTGAAAAAAAACATGGAGAAGGCAAGTGCTCATGAGGTGATTGTGTTTGACTATGAACGAGGGCTATTTCGAGGTCACTACTGGACATGGAAACCGTATTGCAGGGAAAGGTGGAAAGAAACACACGGTGAACTTAATGCAGAAGACATGTACATGTGAGAAAGTCATAATATACAAGTTGTCGTGTTCTCATGTCCTTGCGGTCCTGTCGATACCGGGAGTTTGTCATATAGTTGTTTTGTGGACGCTTCTTTTATGACTACCGAGTATCGATCTACTTATATGTCCTTTTTCAAGCTCATTGCCTCGATATGCATAATTGTTCTCCATATTATGGTCCGAGAATTATAGGCGATGAGAGGCTAAAGCGTGGAGCCGGACGTCCAAGGTCCACTCGAATACGAAATGAAATGGATGCAGACGATAGGCCCTAAAAATATAGATGTAGCATTTGTAAGGCTTCGGGACACAATAAGCAAAGATGTCCTAATAAGAATGATGAAGGAACATCCGGGTAAATCTAATTTTTATTAACTCTCATAAATTTATATTCTTATCATAGTCCATGAATGTGTTACTTACTCGTTTGTTTTTTTTTTTCCTCGGGTCCGATGGCGCAGTCCATCTATCCCGGCCCCACCGATCGCGAGCATTCTCACCCTCCAGGGATAAGCATCGGAGTGAGGATGCCCGGAGGGGAGTAGCGGACACGTGTATTATCGTGTCGGTTGCATCATCATAGTCTCACTCATGACCGGGAGGTTCACGATAGGGTTCTTCGGTATGTTGAGCGTGCTTGGTTTTCTTGGCATACATCGTTTGGTAGGGGGAGGTTTGGAGCTTGATCGACCACTTCTTACGGCATTAGTGGAGCGATGGAGGCAGGAGACCCATACCTTCCATTTCGACCGTTGGGGAGGCGACGATTACTTTAGAAGATGTCGTTGTTCTCCTTGGACTCGAGAGTGCACGGACCACCCGTTATTGGTAGCGGCGAGGGTAATTGGGCTGCGGTAGTGCACGAGTTGTTAGGGGTATGGCCCACCACCCCGGAGAACGAGCCCAAAGTTCTCCGGGGTTCGTCTTTGAGGTTGACATGGCTTCGGCTTCATTTTTTCTTGTTCTTAGAACGATGCCGATGAGGTGACAAGACAACCGATCGCACGGGCTTATATTCTTGTCTTGATGGGGTCCATTCTTTTTGCCGACAAGAGTGGAGATACAAAGACAGGTGCTTTATCTTCCACTTTTGGCGCATCTCGACGTAACGGGGACATATAGCTGGGGTAGTGCGACCCTTGCATACTTGTATCGACACTATGTCGGGCATCACGAGGCGTGCCGGGGAGTTAGGTGGTCCCGTGTTGTTGTTACGGCTTTGGGCATGGGAGCACGTACACATCGGCAGACCTCGGATTTCGAGGTTGCGGGACCCACCTCCACGCTTTGACGATGTCGTTCCTATTTTAGGCTCCCAAGATGTTCCGGGTTGACCCCTTAGCCGTCGGGTAATATGCGTGTCTCACATGTGTTGACATTATTTAGTTTCATTTTTCGTAAGGATATTAATGTGTATTTCTTTTCGGTTGGCTTCGGGTACACCTTAGTAGGTCCCACTTAGCAAGTGGGCTATCTTACTACAGGGATGCACTTGACCATCGACGGACGAAAGGTGTACATAGAGTCTCACATGCCTAACTTATATACATTGGTAGACATCTCTCACATGCCTAATATTTGCAACATTCTTTATTTGTAGATGACTTGGCGGCCATATACCGATGCGAGACTAGAGTTGTTGCCGCTATATGTCGAGCCGATCGACATGTATGGCGCACATTGGCTCCACTTATTTGTTTCGACATTGTGGAGTTTCATTGTCCCGATCGAGTTATGCGCCGGTTTGGCTTCGAGCGAGAGGATTCCAAAGCACCTTGTGATACAAGCACGACCCTTCATGGCATAGATCGGAGGTCGAAGAACAAGAATTATCCGCTCGTACATCGCCCTTACATAGCGCAAGTGGGATGAGCGCGAGAGACGTGTTGTTCGGGGCACTCCGTTTGCCGGGTCATACTCATGCCATTGAGGAGTATATGGTGTGGTATCGTCGCATCACGAGGTTACGCATGACGATCCATTGAGGCGACCTCCTTCTACACATTATCGGCCCGCGTCTCGCAGATGTAGTACTGGTAAGTGCCATGATTTGTAGTTATACTTTTATTTATTTTTCCGACTATATAATATGTATTTTTCTTTCTATGCAGGCACATACTTTATCTGATGTTGCTCATAGGTGCAGCACTGTACTAGAGGCTGCTGAGTCATTGCCTCCAGATATGGGGCGCCAGTTGTTTGCACAGACATTGCAGACCATGAGGGGACTGTGTATTGATGCTGTTAGCCGAGCTGGACATGGCCACATCTTACAGGGTGTGCCTACCTCTGCTGCACATACTTTGACTTCTACATCTTCTATGTCTGCTGCCCATACATCTACCACGGCACCTTTGCTTTCGCCTCCAGTCTGTCAGAGGACCTACCGACGCCGTTCTGCCACCACTCCATCTTCTCTTCATGCCATTGCAGAGTCTAGTGAGACCACACCGAGTTCATCTAGACCTTCACAAAAGAAGAAGAGGGGGTCTTAGCACTTTCATTTGTTGTTTGTATAGTTCGTTAACACTATGTTAAATATTAAACTTTGTTTGTGATTGACATATTTTCTTAATCTTATTTCGTAATTAAGAAATTATTGGATAAATGTGAATGTGGATGAACTTGGTGTTTGGTGATTGATATATGCATAGACTTGGTGTTGTTGGGTGGAATTTGGTGTTCAAATTGCAGGTTGGATAGCTTTTTTTTTATGTTTTTGGCATTTTCGCCAGTTATGGGGAAGCAGCAATGAGAGGCGTTTTTTTTCATAAACCGCTATCTCAAGTAGCGGTTTACATATTATAGAGTATGATTTGTGTGGAAGATCTTGACCACGTAAACCGTTATTTCAAGTAGCGGTTTATGTACATAAACCGCTACTTGAAATAGCGGTTTATGTGTATAAACCGCTTCTTGAAGTAGCGGTTTATTTTAAATTAAACCGCTACTTCAAGTAGCGGTTTATCTGGGATAAAAAAAAAAACATTTTCTCGCATGCCGTCCTACGTGGACGGTACGCAGGGAATTAATTTCCCTTCCAACATATTTCGGGAATTAAAACCCTATTTTGCATTATTCAAGGAAAAAATTCCAATTTTTTGTGCCTGTTGGAACATAATATATTATTTGTCTTAAAAGAGTATATGCTCAGATCTGTCTCGAAATTGTAGGAACTCTTTCACAATTAGAGTTTGCTGAAATCCACAACTCAATTTATAAACTCAATTTCAATGGTTACTCAGGACCCTCTGCTGCGGTTGATATTGTAATCCACAACTCCTACGGCGACGCCGTCAAAGCCACCTCGTACTTCTAGGCCCTTCCTCCCCCTTTGATAACTGAATCAATCACCCTTCGAGATGGTCTGATTACAGTGAAGCATATGGGCATCAGGGAACCTCATCATTGGAAGAGAGAACATTGTGGTAATCAACATCATTAAAGAAGTTTACAAATTCCCATGGTGCATTAGTACCATCATTGCGGACATCAAGAGCCTCATCGAACACCTCCACGAGTCAATTTGTGTGCATATTCCAAAAAGCTAATCAAGCCAATTATCTTTCAAAACTGGGTCACCGGCTTCCAGGCCAATCCAAGGCAACAAACATTGATTCTGATGATACCTTTCGCAACCTCTGTAATTTTGATAATTTAGGTACTTCCTTGTGAGAAGGAAGAACAAAATTTATTTCTTGTATCTTTCCAGGAAAAAAAAGACACAATAAACCCCCAATCTTCATATCGTGTTTCCCCTAAAAAACATATAAAAAGGTACTGCAATCATTTTATGATATAAGAACTAAATCATCTAAAACAAAGAATTCAACAAATTCAGCTTTTTGAAGATGTAGTATCACGGACCAAATAAATCCAATGGTGTTTCTTTATCTACCTTACCTATGATCCTATACTCTCACTCCTTTACAAAGAGGGAGAGCACGCATAATTCACAAATTCAAACATGCACAATGTTTTCCAGCTCGTGTTGCAGGAGAAAACAAAAATTGCTCGAGTCTACAACGCAATTACAAAGGAACAAATACGAAAATAAACAATTTACAACACCATAGAAAAGCTCTTTGCTATACAAGCACACTAAAAAATGGACTATATATATTATCACTTTACCCCGAGAAGAGAGATGAATGTAGTACAAGACCTGATGGAAGATGGAACTAGAATGAACTCCAATTATCAGAACTCTTTTTGGGTGTTTCAGAGGAGACCTTAAAGGGCCCAGAGGACCCAAAGGGATCTGCGTCATCAAAAGAAGTAAATCCTCGATTATGGCCACCAAACCCACTTCGGCTGCTACTTATGGAGTCAAACCTCGTAAGGGTCTCGTGTGGTGGAGAAAATCTGTTGCTTTCATTCACGCTGAAGGAATCAAACCTCGAATAATTGTCAAAGAAGCCGTCCCCAGCCTCACTGTATCTTGGAGAGTTACCAGACTTGGAAAATGATGGTGTTCCTGGCACAGAGTCCGCAAAATTGAATGGACTTCGTTTGTCATAACTGCTGTCCCCTTGTGGTGAATCTGTTCTAGGACTTAAACCGAAGCCACTGGATTCAAACATACGGTCACCATGCTGGTCCTGCAAGGATGCAAATCCATGCATGAAAATAAATTACGAAATACAATCTCTCTCGTTCCAGAATCAATTGTCACATGCTAATTAGATCTACTATTGAAAGATGTCTAATTTAAAAAAGAACTTGTTCTATTATTGTAGTGGTTTATGATCAGATTTCCAGCACGTCAATACTCAAATGTAGTGATAAGGGAGATAAAATTGACAACTATTATAAAAGGTCTTCATTTATTATGTGGTCTTGGACAATTGACAATTGACAATTAATTCCAGGAGTAGAATATTTAAATCCATAGTTCTCAAAGATGCAATTGGGCCTACCTTAGAATTAAATCCCCAAACTGAGTCTGCATCATCGGTACCATCAAAATTTCCCCAACCCTGGTCATCAAAGCTTCTGTGGAGGACAAAGGATATTTAAGATTTATGACATCAGAGAAACTGTGCCAAGCAAGAGAGCGAACAATAAGCATATCATATCATCATACCGATGAAAATCTAAATCTGCCTCGCTCTTTGCAAAAATATCTGAAAAATCCTGTGACGGGCTTTCCAGTGTGGCACGGTGTGCTGGGCTTCCATGTGGGCTTCTTGCCGAATCATCTTCACTATAGGTGTATCCAGATTCACTATCAAGTGCACGTTCACCTTTACTGGATTGCAATTCGGACTTGGCATCCACATTTGATGAGGAATCAGGACTGAGTACATCATCATGAGAGTATGTTCCATTCTCGAACAACGAAGGCTTGCCATTTTGTGCATTTGTACCAACTACCTTATCAAATAGGAGTCCTGAAAAAATAATCAAAATGATAAGTTTCTACCTTTCTCTTTCCCAGAATGAAGGAGGGTCAAGCTTTCAATAAAGAGTTTTGCAATACAAGGGGTCCCTTCTGCAAAAGGTAACCACCAGAAGTCCTGCAGCGCATACCTTCATCATCAAACTTGTCCCATTCTTCATCCCAGACAGAAGCTCCTTCTTGAATCCCAGGTTGCCAGCCTTAAATATATCAAAACATCCAGGTCAATTAACAACTTGATTCAGCCAAATTGATAGTTCTTTTGTAATCTAATTAAAGACAACTAAGCATTCCACAGTTTTAGCATATGATTAAGAAAAATACATTACAAGAGTTTCCTAAAGCAATATGAAAGCATGAGGTTAATAGAGAAGAAAGATCAAGAGACTATTAAAATACCTTTAGGAAGCTCCATCAATGCTGCTGACTTAATTTCTATTCCATGTTTCTTGCAGCGTTCAGACAAAGCCTTCAGGAGCTCCTCAAAATCTGACTGTATTCTATCAACACGGACCTGTAAAAGACGCAACTCAAGGATACAAGTCAAAAATCATAGGCATGACCTATTATCTTAATCATCATAAAATAAATGTTGAAGTCTACCTGAAGAATACCGTCGACACTTCCACCTTGTTCCATGTTAAGAATTGCTTGCTGTAACTCTGTTTTTCGCTCCTACACATATGAACAGAATAAAGACAAGCGTTCAGAAAGAATATGATTGAGCCTTGAAGACTCGGTGATTCTTTTGTGACTACACAGCCTACGATACTCCTAACAGCACTGCCAACAGACTATAGACAACAATTTGACTCACAGAACAGTAGCAGTAAAATCATACTTCCTCCGTTTCACAATACATGCACCATTTCTCATTTGGGCACTATTCATCAACCAACTTTGACAATCTTTCTCTTAAAATTATGTAAGAAAAAACAGTCAAGTGGGGTCTTGTTAAATTCATCTCAATGCGAAGATTTCAAATATCAACTTTTTATAATTTTTACCTATACACAATTAAAGATATTACTGTCGAAAAAAGAGCATTGGAGTGCGTGAAAAAACAAATGGTGCATGTATTGTGAAACGGAGGTAGTACTTCATTTCTTTTTAGTCGACACGTTTTGACTCTGTCACTATTTACGCACTGACTATCTAATAATCCAACATTTGGGCCGTTCGCTTAAATTAATCCCACCTTTTGATTATTTTTTAATAATCCGACCTTTTAACATGATCTGCTCATATCGAACCGTGAGACCGGTAACCTGTTGAAGTTGTAAATTTTTTTTTTTGTTTTCTTTTTTTTTTTCATTTTTCTCTAATCTTCTCTAATCTCTCAACCTTTGTTTCTCTCTACCTCTCTCAATTTGTCAAGCACCACCTCCATATCAACGTCAGTGACCCATCAACTCCGGCGAACCATCGACTCCGACGAACCATGAACGTTGATGATTGTACCTGCGTCGACCCATGTCAGACGTCCCCGTCTCCGTCGTCAGGCCATCAACTTACTCACTACTATACGTATAGGCTACCATGGGTATTCTTCATTTTGTTAGGAGAGAGAAAATCTTAGAATTGGTTAGAATTTTCTACTGTTTCCCATTCTGAAATTTCTTGTACCCAAACATTACGTTGGGAATTGTATCCCTTTCCCCATTTGAACCAAACATAGAAATAAAGTGTTGGGACCAAAAAGTTTATAATTCGGCTGACCACCAACACAAGGTGGCAGAACCACCATCCCACGAACAACACTAGTGGCGTGAAAGGAGGAGAGAGAAAAATAGGGGCAGCAACAATCACCAACAACCACCAATATCCCCCATGTTTCTCTCTCCTCTGTTTGCTGCACCATCGATGCTCCGTTGCCGGCGCTGCTACCTTCTTCGGTGATGCGCGTTCTGCCGTTGTCAGGTTCCGTGTTGTGGCCCGTTGGTTGTCGGTGGCTATTGGTGGTTGCAAAGTGGTGTGGTGGGGAAGTGCCATGGGGGTCGATGGTTGTCGAGTATTTAGGGGTGATTGAAGTGGGGTAGTGGGGCAGGTTGTGCAGAGGTTTGGTGGTTTGATGGTGGTGTGAGGCCAAATAGGGGTGGCTGTCAGTGGTGGTGGTTTGGTTTGTGGTTGAATTAGTTTTAGTTAAGTTAAGTAAAAATTAAAATTGATAAATTAAATTGGAACGAATTAGAACAAGACATTTGTCCAATTAACCCACTGTTCTGGTCACCCACCTGTTTCAACAAGTCATGGTTCATTATGAGCAGATCATGTTAAAAGGTCGGATTATTAAAAAATAATCAAAAGGTGGGATTAGTTTGAGCGAACGGTCCAAAGGTTGGATTATTAGAATCAATTTTTCCTTTTTTTATTTATAATCAAGAAAAATACAGTCATGTGGGATCTTGTGGGATCTCGTGGGATTTGTTTCAATGTATATCTTCCAAATATCAGCTTTTTATAGTTTTTGCTTTTTAATAATTAAAGATATCAATTATATAAGTTCTGCATTGGCAAGCATGACTAAAGAAACAGGTTAACTAAAAAGAAGCGGAAGAAGCATTATGTTGTTAAACAGGCAACTTGTTCAGAAGAAAGGAAAATTGAACTTAAGGGAGGAAAAACCGCTGTAAAGCAGAGGTGAGAAAAAAAGGAAGAAAGGAATAGCAGAACTTAAGGCATGATAGAGAAATCAATAAGAGAATGACCCCATGCGATATAATAGTCAAAGTAAACCTAATGCTTCAATAGCACGTGACAGAAAGGTTTAAGAATTTACACAATGAGACACTAACCACAAAACAATTTATTTACCGAAATTTTATGCTGCCAGACTACCAGAGGCGCAAAAAGCCTTCCAGAAGGCAACGATGGTAAGTAACAAATTCAGTAAGCCTTGCACAAAAAGCCATATAAAAAGTTTAAATGCTTGGTTCTCAGAAAGTCATTAAGACCACCAATCTTTGAACGCCTCATAGTAAATATTTGATAATTACTTTCATAAGTAGCCAAGTTACCACTAATATGTCAATTGTAAGACGGCATTACCTGATATTCTCGAAATTTAGCCTCTTCAATAGTTAACTTTGAGGCTATTTCTGCTACTTGCTTATATTTTTCTTCATATTTCTTACCCAGTAGATCAGCCTGAAAAAATCAATCCGTTAAATCCATGAGAGTTATATGATAGTGCAATGCAAGAAGGGATTCTACGTACACATGTTATACCTCACGCTTGTCTGCAGATGCCCTCTCAATTATCTCATTCAGTCGATTATCACATCGGCTTTTGTATAAAACCTAGAACATGATCCAAGATTAATATTTATAATAACAAATATATAAAGTTGTTAAAATCGAGATTCTAGTTTGAATCGGAAACGACCTTTAGAATCGAATCGTAAAATCGAATCGTAGAATCGTAAGATTCTACAAACACGTATAATCAAGATATTGCACTCAATCTTCATTGAATGTACTAAAATTATAAGTTAAAAAACCTAAAAATTGGAAAAAATAGTTGTTTACCCACTATATTAGCAATAACTAACAATATATATCTATTATTTTCTTTGTTAGCATGATTTAAATTTTGCGAGGTTTTCGCTAATCAAAAAAAATGTATAGAATCGTGTAGAATCGTGAATCGAATCGTCTACCGTATTTTGAATCGTAAAATCGTAAGATTTTAAGATTTGAATCGCGATTTTAATAACTTTGAATATATTAAAGTTGATAAAGATACAACGGCAATTTGAGTATATACATATTATGGACAAAAAAAAATTCCCAACCCCAATTTAAAGATACTACACATCATCAGAAACAGAGCCAGCAGCTTTATGGCTGCTCAATAAAGAGTTGGGAGTAAACAGGTGATAGTGGGCCGTGCCGGCATCCCGGGGTTACGCCCCATGGCAGAGCATGCCGGGTCATGCCTACTATTTTCCACCTTATTTTCTTATTCTTTTGTAGTTATAGATTGATATGGCGGTTCACTAGCTGACCATCATGCATTCGTGCCTCATACAGTGACATGCCAGTCTCTGCCAATGGGGCCAAGCATGTCCTACGGCCTGCCAGAGGGCGCTGTGTTGTGCTTCCAAAAGCCTCGTATCGGGTTATGTCAGCTCACATGCTGGAAGACAACTGCTCCCCTTAATTAGTAATATATATCCAATGAACTGGATACTTAAAGCCTCAATAGAGATCGATATGGAGATCAGATTATTTAGCACTAACAAGATGATTTTCTCTTCTCTGTCTGCTTCCAATTAAACGAAACAAATCAAAGGCTTTTGATCATATCATTGGCCATATTAATTGACCCTATAAGCTTAGTTTTAAAAGGCGCGCCTAGGCGCAAGGCGAGCTCAGGCGACGAGGAAAACGCCTGGAACAACCCAGGCAAAGCGAGCAACAGGCGCAAGAAGGGGCGCGCTTTGAGCGCCTTTTCAAGAGGCGTGAGGTGCATGAGGCGTTCGCCTTTGGGGATGAGGCGCACGTGAAGTTTACACGTTTTTATGTTTTCGAACGGGAAACCCTAAAAAATGGCATCTACCTCTGCCTTTCCTCTGTGGGAACTGGAAACCCTAGAAATACACATCTGCAGCCACTGCTGCTTCTCGCCGGTGGTCGGCCGTCGCTGATGGTCGCCATGTTGTCTCCGTCACCTCGCCGGTGGTCGGCCGTTGCCGGTAAGTTTCTCTTCTTTCGGTCTTCTTTCTTCTTTCTTTATTTCGGTTCTTCTGTCGTTCTCTTCTTCTCCTCTGTCTTTCTTTTTCTCTATTTCGTCTCTTCTTCTTTCTTTATTTCGTCTCTTCTGTCTTTTTTTTTCTTTTTCTTCCTCTTTCATTTACTTCCTCTTTCTTTCTTCTCTCTCACTTTATTTATTGTAGAGGAAGTGAGTCAGTGACTGTCCGACGAGGCAGTGAGTTCAACAATTTTTTTTTCAAAAACAAAAGTTTCTATGTTAGGCTTTATTTCTCTCACTTTTATTTATTGTAGTGGCTGTATTAGGCTTTATGCTCCATTACTATGTTATATTGTCCCTAGATTAATTAGTTTTTGGAATATCATTTGAATTGTAGCTTTTTTAGAAATCATTTGAATTGCATCTTTTTTAGAAATCATTTGAATTGTACCTTGATGATTGAGAATCTTAAAAAAGGTTTATTTTCTTTTCTTTCTAGTTAGTACTTTGACTTGGTGCGGTATTTTTGCGATGAACTATGTTTTCTTATATTCTTTTATGGATCTTTAATATAATTTTATGTTGTTTTAAGTATTAGAATGCTTCTATTTCTTGCGCCTTGCGACTTGCGCCTTGGTGCGCTTCGCGCTTCGCGCCTCGCGCCTTTTAAAACTAAGCCTACAAGATGTTAACTGGAAGCCCTATCCTTGATACAGCAAAACTGGGATGTAAATTCCCTAGATTGTGTAACAGCAATGACAACAATTTTTCTTGGAGAACTTTGTGGATTTCTACCTTCCAATCTCAGCAAAGTTGAAAGAATCTCTAATAGGCAACTTTCAAAACTCTGGACTATAATCGACTATCGACTATGTCAAATATCTCATTAGACTATTCTTTACTTATTGGTCTGAAGTAGTAAGCTAATCAGTTGCCTTCTGAATCAAGAGTCAATCTAAAACTATCTATTTGAGATGGTAGGGGTAGATCCTCTTTCTAAATTGTACAGGTAAGACTGCATACATTCCCCCCTCTCTCTCTCTCCCACAAAAAAAGATTCAGTATTAGGAATTGGGATGACGGTATAATATTTTCTCTTGGCCACTGGTCACTGTATGAACTTATTAACTACCTAACAGTCATCACTTAGCCTGAATACTCATCAGATCTTAAGAATAAACGAATCAATAAGCTTTTCCAACATAGTTCCAGGAATTTACCCCTCGAGGATTCTATATCATGTCAAGTGATGATCATGTCTACCAAAGAATGAAATGGAAGATTCAACATGAGCAAGTAGAGCCATATGTGGCAATTGGGAGTTTGGAACGAAATAAACTCTTTGAAAAATCTCAATTTAAGACAAAAGTCAAATACTGACAACAACAGAAAGGGAAAAACATAGCAAAAAATAGATATAGAACACAAAAAACAACAAACAGAAAGCTGCTGTCCAATGGATTGTGTATACTTTTACTAAGCTTAAATTCATATAGCCCGGGGTAAACAAGTTATTACTTAAGTTCTGCTTAAATGAAAGAATATACCAATGCACATAGAGGAGATGAATATCCAGTATGTTAAGCCAATATAAATCTTCAAAGTGTTGGCAAAAATTAAGAATAGAGAGAAGCTACTCACAAGTTCCTGCATTTTTGTACGATAGAACTCGAGCTTTTCCCTAGAATCCAAAATTACCTTCTCCGCCTTTCCAACCTTCAATCAACAAAATTTATAAAGATTCCAATTAACAAAGTCAAATAGTTGGGAAAACAATAAAAGCAAAGAAGATTTCAAAATCGACAAAATATGAGCATTGTTTTAAGGGCATGTAAACGCAACTAAGCTGATAACACAAGTGACCTATATACTTTACACATATTTGAGTTATATACAGAATTACAGTGGTTAGACATGCAAAGTTATTTATGAGATTGTAATCAAGAAAGTACTTGAATTGAAAGATCTAATCCGAACTTGATATAAGAATTACAACCACAATGGGGTTATCATAGATTCTTACGTGCTATACCATGATCTTGTAATAATTACTCCTTCCATCCAACATGACTACAACATATTTCTTTATGTATGTCTCAAAATAATTGCAACCTTCTTTATTTGGAATTGTGATTGTATTCACTGCTTCATTTTCTCTTAAAAGTGTGCCACGACAATATATGTTGCAATTGGTTACGTGAAGTAAGAAATATCACCTGGGCTTGTGCATTCAAACATAAAATTACATATTTACGGGAAAAAAAAGGTCATAAACATGAAACGTGTTAATGAAAAGTAGTTCGTTAAGTCTTAGTCAAAAAGATGGTGATACGTTCGGAAAAAAGGTATAATGCTTTTTAGGTAGGAAAAATTGATAAGATCAATCCCAACTATGGACACCCGACAAAAACAAATCTAACTTCAATTTAATATTGTTCCGGCTCCAACTTTGGGGGGGTCCTTTACTAAAATGGATCGAAGTTAAGTCGATCAAAAGGTTGAAAAACTTGTTGACTTTTTTTTTCAAAATGAAGGGGAAGGGGTGGTAAGGGGAGGGGGTTCAAAGGACGGGGGAGGGGATGGGGCGGTAGGGGAGGGGATTTTTGGGGACGAAAGGGGAGTTTCAGGGGCGGGAAAGCGTGAGGTTTCGTGGGCAGGGGAGGGGTTTAAGGGGCAGGTAATGGGGTGGCGGGGCAAGGGTTCAGGGCAGGGGAGGCGATGGCGGGGTTAGGGGGAGGGGGTTTTGGGGGCCGGGACAGGAGTTTAAGGTGGCGGGGTTAGGGGAGGGGTTTTTGGGGCGGGGAGGGGTTTCAAGAGCAGGGGGAAGGAGTTTTAGGGGCAGGGAAGGGGAGGAGTTTCGGGGGGGCAGGGCAGGGGGTTTCAGAGGTCGGGGAAGGAGTTTCAGGTGGCGGGGGAGGGGAGGGAGTGGTGGCGGGGAGGGGGTTTCGGGAGCAGGGGAAGGAGTTTTAGGGGCAGGGGAAGGGGGGGGGGGTTTTAGGAGGGTCAGGAAGGAGTTTCGGGTGGGGGAGGGAGGGAGTGGTGGCGGGGGCAGGGGAGGGAGTTTCAGGGGCGGTGGAGGGGGTAGCGGGGCAGGGGGGGGGGTTTCGGGATTCCACCGACCTGTAAAAAGGGGACCTAATCCTTTGGTACAATCTCCTCTTCCGCGGTCTATCCCGAAACAGCTTTTTTCAAAGAAGTGGAGTAAAAAAGCATTCTATGAACGAATTCACTTCACTTTAGATAGAGTAGATAGAAATAGACCTTTAAAGCGGAGAATGGGATGCTTTCAATATGCCGTAACTTTTTTTTCACGGATGTTGGGGTGGCACCAACAGACCAATTGCTTGTTGCACTTTGGTGTATGAAGCTTGTTTCTAGGATCATTACTGCCCCCATGGCTGTGGTTATTGGTGAGGTTATAAATGAGGCGACTTCGTACCTGGCTTCGGACTCTAAAAAGGTGGCAGGGGAGGGAGAGGGAAGAGGAGGAGTTGGGGGGGGGGGTGGGGGGGGGGGGGGGGGGGGGGGAGTGGGAGAGGGAAGGGAGGAGGGAGGGGAGAGAAAGGGAAGAGGAGGAGAAGGGAGCAAGGGAGGAAGGAGGAGGAAAGAGAGAAAAAAAATTTAACAAAGTCTTACCTGCTACAGGAAGTTAGAAACTGGGATCACCATTGTAAAATACCCCCAAAGTAGGGACCGGACAATATTACGCTCAGAGTTGGGATTGTCTTTTGTCGTGTATAGTCGAGACTAATTTTATTCAATTTTCCTTTTGGCGTATATACGTATACTTCTATTTGTTTTCTAAATAAAATGCAACACTTTGACTTTTACACTATTCATAAACTAACTTTGACCATATATTTACTTGAATCTAAAAACAAGTATCATTGCTATATAAAATGTTGTTAGCTTAGTGTCAATGTATATTTTTCAAAACACCAACTTTTATAATATTTACTAATTGATAATCAAAGATATTATATTGTCAAAGTTCTGTGTTGGCACGTAGAAGTCAAACTTCGCATTGACATAGAAATGGAGGAAATATATAAAGATAAACTTTAGCCATATTTTATGGACACCCAACTCAGAAATTATTTTCATGAAATCAGGGGGTGGTGGATAGGTCTAAAGGAAGCTAAGAGCTGATGGCTGAAGCTCCTCAACTTCAGAAAATTGCAACGTATCCCCCCATTTCTTAGCAAGTGTCTTATAACTTTATCCAGTGGATACAATTTTAAGGGTTTCCAGGTTTTGGCATTGACATTCAAAACTCACAGGTTACATGCATCGGAAGTTGGAAATTTTGAGACATTTCCATTGGTAGTTTAGAATGAGCCATAATATGGAATAAGAAAAGTTAATTCAGCTAAACAGATAATAAAGCTTGTTAGGAATGAAGGGTAAGATAGATGGATAGGAACTTTCCTCTGGCTTCTCTTCTAAAAGGGAACAGAATAGTTTATTAACTTGGCGTATGACCTGATATCGCCATTTAGCATTGCATTGGTAGTTTAGAATGACTCATAATATGGAATAAGAAAAGTTAATTAAGTAAACAGATAATAAAAGCTTGTTAGGAATAGAGAGTAAGATAGATGGATAGGAACATTCCACATTCATCTGGCTTCTCTTCTAAAAGGGAACAGAGTAGTTTATTAAGGCTTGCGTATGACTCCAAGATATCGTCATTTAGCCGTACAATCTACAGCAAGCTGTTGAAATTAATCACAGATAGACTATGCAATAATTAGAACATTGGCAACTTGAAATTGCCTTAGAAGTCCACAATAAATGAAACGGCAAGTTTTCTTTTCAAAAAGGATTAAAATCAGTTGTTCTCCTTCGCTAAAATATCAACTTATAAAAAAGCTTACGGAGTTCAACAAGTTCATCAGCAATTAGAGCACAACGGAAGAGACTAGTAAAATTGTAAGCACATCTGCAGAAATTATTTGAGTTCTTGTAATGCCGAGCTGAGATGTACTATTTGTCAAGCATGACTCTTTTTAAATTCATTTGCATAAGTTGCTTAAATGTCACTACCTCCGTCTTTTAATAATTGTACCATATTCCTTTTTGGGATGTTTTGAATTAATTGTACCATTTCCTTTTTTGGGAAAGGTTTTCCTCACATTTGCTTTGTTTAATATTTTCAATGATACATTTATACAACTACTCTAAATATGCGTGTCATAAACTTCGGGAGTTTGGGTACTACTAAAAGAAAAACGGAGGAAGTAGCTTAGAATTACAAACCCTCTTTCGACTTTTACCTTTGTCTTCACCTTATAACATCAAGCTTTCGGAAAGTATAAGCTCCTACAAAGTATTCATCCATGCACCATCAGCTAAGATCTTAACATGTTTCTTTAATTTTGAAAATACATTTATACAACTACACTAAATATGCGTGCCATTTACATTGGGTACAACTAAAAGAAACGGAGGAAGTAGCTTAGAATTACAACCCCTCTTTCCACTTTACCTTTGTCTTCACCTAATAACACTGTTTCTCAAAGTATGAACAAAGTATTCATCCATGCACTAAATGGCCAAGATCTTAACATCTCTTTTTTAATTTGGGCCCTGAACTGAAGCCTCTTCTTTACTTTACACTTCCAGAACTCCTATCTATCTAAGTGAAGTGGGAAGCTTCAACCACAGACACCATCTTCTCCTTATAGCTTATGCACCCCTCCTTAGTGTTACAACCCCCTCTTTCCCACTTCACCTTCATCTTCAGCTTACAACACTGTTCTCAAAGCGATTTGCTTCTCTAAACTAT